>BRKX01000014.1:26781193-27163693 GCA_026008535.1 Perilla frutescens | reverse complement strand
TATAAATAAGTTAATTTTATTTTGTTATAATAATTTTCTTAATTTTTTATAATTATTATTTTAACAAATAAAACTAGTATATCTCCCGTACGATGTACGGAATCGGTTTACATATTTTAAATTAAAGTTTATTAATAGTTGAAATGTTAGTTGTAATAGTATTAGTATATAATAAGAAGTAATTAAAACTTTATCAAATGATAGTTTACATGTATAACATTATATTTGTAAAATATATTCATAAACACGTTTAGAATATTTTTTTATAGTTTTAAGCTGAATCAATTGAATATTTTTATACATTTATTGCGTAAGAACACGCACCACATAATAATGTTATTTTTCAAAAGACAAAATCAATTACTTTGTTTGTTTTATATATTTAACGTATTAAATATATTTGAAGAAGTATATTAATTAGAATTTAAAAAATCCAATTTTTCATTATTTTGTTTTAAACGAATTGGCCTCATTTATCTTGTTTTCCATTAAAAGCTCGTGTCTCTTTTTTTTTGGATGTCGAGGGTAAGCTCGTGTCTCTTTGTTTACACCACGAGTAATATTAGAATTAAAATAATAAAAAATATAAATGGTTGCCATTGCCGTTAATTACATAATAAGTCATTTATTTGATTACACCAAAAGTAGTATTAGAATTTAAAAAAATTACATATTTTCGATGGACATTTTGTTATTTTTTTGGCGATATTTATTATTATGAAATCTAAAAAAAATAATGATGTGAATGGTTGTTAATTGTTATCTATGTATGTTTTGGTGATATTTTTGAATTTAAAATTATCTAAAAAGTAAAAAAAATATGAATGTTTACACCATAATAGTATTAGAATTAAAAAAAATAAAAATTTAAATATTTTTCATGGACACATTTTATTATGTTTTCGTGATTTTTTTTATTTAGAAAATCTAAAAACATTGAAGATGTGAATGATTGTTAAATTTTAATTGTTAACTATGCATGTTTTGGTGATATTTTTTTACTTAAAAAAATCTAAATTTTTTTAAAATATGAAAGTTTACGCCATAAGTAGTAGTATTAAGTTTTGGTGATATTTTTAATTTAGAAAATCTAAAGATTAAGTTTTGGTGATACTTTTAATTTAGAAACTCTAAAAAGTTCAAAAAATTTAAATGTGTGGCGCCTTTACTTGCTGCCATGAAGAACCAAACCCGCATGCATGCAATTGTTTGACTCCAGGCAACCAACTGCGCTGGGCGCCTTCTCACATATATTTTCAACAAACAATTTATTTTCTACAGACTTTTGATTGGTATATTTTAATGACAATTTTGCCCCTGCGATTTTGCCTTAATATCATGAGATTCTAATCGAATGAAAAGGAGAACTTTCATGTTATTTTCTTCAATAATAATTACAGTTTGAATATTTCCGTGTAAAGTAATATTTTATGAATTAATTGCACTTTTCTAGGCAACAGTCGCACATGAAATGGGGATCTTTTTAAGACAAACATGTATATTCATGGTAAATTCTAAGGTACATGGGGATTTTTTTAGACAAACATGTACTGTGTAAATGGCTTCAACCTGATAAATTTGAGATAATAAATTCTTTTTTAGTCTATCTTTATAACTCATTTTTTTTTATTTAAATTTTTTTTCAATCTTTCAAATACTCTTATTAAATTATGGGCCAGTCAACATATTCTTTTTTACTCCTTTTTTAAAACACAAAACCTAATTTTAAAAACAACAAAACTCACGAGAGCTTGATAATTGCCGATACCCTTTGCTTTTCTTTTCGTGAAAAATAGCAGCAAACTCGCAATTCATTTAAAATTCTCATGAAGCTTGGTAAAAAAATAAAAATAAAAATTCTCATGAGATCGCAACAAGCTAAACTCACGAGAAAGATACGTTTATTCTGAAAAAAATGGTCGACGTCAAAGCCTCCGTCACGAGGACAAAGACATTGAGCCATGAAAAATCTCGAGTCATAGACTGTTGATTATCAACAGGTTAGAACACTAATTTTGAATTTTTTGTTGTTTTGAATATTTTAGATGATTTCATTATAATATATGTCGATTAATTTAGGCATTTGTATTGTGGAGTTTTGTGAATTAACACGTTGGAATATGTTTTAATGATGGAAAGAAGTGAAATCTGTGAAATTTTGTGAATTTAGATTCATGGGTTGTGTGGATTGTGAATTTTATAGCATAAATCGTGAAAATATATTCTGGATCTGCTGCATTTCGTGACAATATATGGTCACAAAAACGTTTTCGTGACTAAATATGCTCACGAAAACAGTTATCATGTCTATATATTATCATGAAATATGTTTAATTTTTTTCCACGAAACATGTATTGTCGTGTCAATATATTGTCACGAAATTTTAAACCGTGAGTATTGTTTGTCATGAAATATTATATATCTCGTGAGTATTATTGTCATGAAAGGAGAAATCGTAAGTATATATTGTCACGAAATGAGTTTTCGAGAGTATGCATGTGTTCTCATGAATTAAGATGCCGTGTATATAATAGTTTTGTTTGATAATTAGTCGTGCTTGCGTTTTTTAATGTGATAATTAATTCTTCTCCTCATGTACGTATCTATAGAATGACAAATTAGTTTTAATTTAATTATATTTGTTCATATTTGTTTTATTTTTAAATTATTTATTGATAAATTTTTGTTTATTGTTTTAAAAAATATCATTCTTAGGTGTGGAGAAGAGAGACTTTACAGATAATCACTTGCGGGATCAATTTATATTGGAAGGACAACATGTGTGTCATTACAGAAGTATTAGAGATGATCAATAGCGTGCCAGAATTAATAGAACATTTTATGAGGGATTGGTGTCATGACAATATTTGAGATTTTTTTTAATATTGTCACGAAAAGCGCACACAACGTGACAATATATTGTCACGAACGAATTTAATTCGTGACAATATTATAGTCATGACACAACAAATTTGTGACACTATTGTCACAATTCAGGTGATTTTGTGACAATATTGCCACGAAATCACCTGAACTGTGACAATATTGTCACGAAAATGTTGAATATCTAAAAAATTATGCGACGATGCTAATCTTCACAAAACATTCAAATTTATAAATTCACGTTAATCTACCACAAAATATCCAAATCTACAACAATATATGCATATATGATCTTTAAAAATTACAAAAATAAAGATCTTATAACTTCAATAACTATTAAACACAAATATTATGATATTAACATAAATTACAGATAAATTGCTTAAAATTTTAAAAGGACCTTAAATCTGACTGATTCGAACAACTTGGCGGTTAGAAAAATAAAAAAATCAACCTTAAATTTCATGGGGATATGTTGTTTCTCCAATAAAATTGTAAACGCTGAAAATTTTATTCTCTTCAATTTGTTCAAAATGTGTACGTTTCTTTCTTTTTTTTTTTTTTTTTTTTTTTTTTTTTTTCAGTTTAACATGTGTTGTAGTTTTTAATGCAAGCAACTACAACCTAACTACCAAATGAGCCATTTTGGAAACAAATTTAATCTCTCAAGTTTTCTGTTTTTTTTTAAAATGCCACATATGCACTTGTGGAAAAAAAAATGAGAAATGGAAATAATAGTGGGTTTACGCAAAAAATATACCAAATTAAATGTAACTTCACGATCTTTCATTTAATATAGCACATATGATATAAGTTTGGACGAAGAAATATGAACAAAAATACTAAACATTCATTTTTCATGTATATGCAAGTTCTAAATGAAATTAAATTCTAAATAATTATAAGTCCTAATTGAGATGTAAAAACTCTAAAGTAAAATTATTGAATTCTAAAATTGAATTGTCGGCGGCTCGTGAACCAAGCTTGCTGCTCAAACGTTAATTTTTTAAAATAAATATATAGAAAAAAATAGAATAAATGAACCCTAAAATAAAAAATGAATTAATTTAATTTTTTTATGGAGTGCACGCGCCTGACACACTAATTAATGAGCATGCGCATATACAAATTGTTGGTGATGGTCAAAGTTTTCCCAGAAAAGAAACTACACGAAAGAGTGATGACTATAGCTAGTGTAACTCTCCCTGCTGAGGCAGCTCTCACTCCACCCCGAACCAAAATGCAGGGTAGTAGTCTCGTCAGATTCTAAACTTAAGGGGCCAGTCGCCGCGGGCCACACGAAGGCCGGCTTGAAAGGCGGAACAACAGGCGCAGGCACGGTACCAGATATTATCTGCACAATAGTCTGCGCCTTAGGCCTCTCGGCCGCAATCGGGTACGAGCAAGCCAACCCTAGCAGAAGAAGCCTCTGGGCTTCTTCAACGACGAAATCCTGAGCCAACCTGGGATCCACAGCTTCCACCAACCTCCCATCGCGGTGCATGTACCAAACCCAATCGACCAGCAGCTGAAAGCCAGCAATCTTGGCTCCTGGCCGCCTCCCACACACGAGCTCCAGCAACACTGCCCCGAATGCATAGACATCGGATTGCTGCGTGGCTTTTCCCATGTGGAAGCATTCGGGGGCAATGTAGCCCATTGTGCCGAGCACCCCCTCAGCCTCAGCATAGGAGGTCTTCTCGTTGTCCAGAGCTCGTGCTAGGCCGAAGTCGCCTAGATGAGCATTGAAGTTGGAGTCGAGCATGATATTGCTGGCTTTCAAGTCGCGGTGCACCACTCTCTGATCGTACTCGTTGTGGAGATAGTGCAAGGCCGAGGCCACCCCTGAAATGATCGTGTACCTTTGGTTCCACCGCAGAGCCTCTACGTTTGGGCCCACGAAGAGATGCTTGTCTAGGCTGCCGTTGGGCATGTACTCGTATACCAACAATAGCTTCCCATACTTGTGGCACCACCCTATATATTGGAAACAACGTACAACCAAATCCAAATTATAATTTAGTTACAACAATACATCACTTTCATGGTAAATTTTGTAAGCAAAATTGGTTGGTATTTCAGCATCAAACATGACTATGCGTGCTCATATATCACAATATTTATTGACTCTGCTCTTTATCAAGTCGGAAGATAAGACATCATTCAAGTTGAAAATTTAACACATGATCGAGTTGCAATTGACAACATTAACTACCCCGAATAATATTATTCAGCGGCCGGGCAGGTCTCTTATCAAACCGGTGCACCGTATCCTTTGCGTCAGACCGTATCTCTTGTCAAACCGGTGCACCATATCACTTTCATTGGCTACCTACTTCTTGCTAAAATATATTCGAAAAGTTTGATAGGAAAAGGTTGCTGTCAATGTTTACCAAGAATTGCATTTGATAAGTTGCATTGAATAAGCTTGCATGCATGATGTTCAATTTGTAAACAATAAGGAAGCTTCTTCAAAATTATGAAATATGAATTAAGTTGGATGAGGTCAGATAATTGAGTCACCGTGACAAGGGGTTGGTGACGGCGATTGCCTTTGGTCAAAACAGCGACGACGGCGACAGCCCATGGTGGTGGGCTGTGTTGGGTAGAATTTTCTTTAATCTTACCTTTCTGAGTTTTGCTAGATTCTTCAAACAGTTGTTTAGCAGTTTAGCTATCTATACATGTTAAATAATTATTTAATTTTAAATTTTAAATTAATAATTCATTAATTATTTAATAAATTTTAATTTATTTTTTATATAAATTAATGTTGAGTATGCACTTAATTTTTAGCTTAGAATGAAATTATTAAATATCATAACCATTATAATATTAATTCAACACAATAAAATGAAACTGCATTGTAAGAAAGAAAATTAAATAGGCATACGCACCGAGTAACTTGACAAGATGGCGGTGGCGGAGACGGTTGATGATGGTGAGCTCCGCCAAGAAATCGTCTTCCCCTTTAATACTCTCCCTCGAAAACCTCTTAACGGCGATCTCCAAATTCTCCTTCACCAGCAACCCTCTGAAAACCTCCCCGAATCCACCCTGCCCGAGCTTGTTCCTCTCATCGAAGCTGTTGGTCGCCTTCTTCAACTCCTTGAATTCGAACTCTCGAGGCATTCCGGGCAGGCTTCTCAGCGCTCCCACCAGGTTCGGATTCGAAAACTTCATCCGCCGCTTGTGGAAGTAGTTTCCCAATCCCACCGCTACCACCATCAGCATCAGCGCCGCCGGAATCCCCGCTCCGACCACGATGGGCAGCCAATTACGCTCTTGGTGGAAATAGTTGACGGTCAAGTTCCATCGCAGTACACAGTTAAGCTGCGTGGTGTTCCCCGTTGATGCGGAGAAGCCGAAATACGAATCCTGATTCACGTGATCCATCAGATTCAGAGGGTATGACAGTATTGGTAAGTCGGGCTTGGGCGGCGTGGCGCCTTCTTTCGTCGCCTGTTCCGCAATATAAACTTCCATGAGCTTGGCTGATCCGCCGTCGTAGTCCACCCATACGTTGTAGAACTTGGCTCCTTCTGGAGCAAGAGTGATGTTGTGGAGGTGGAGACATTTAGTTACGGCGGATGTGACGCCGTGAACGTTGATGCCGATGTGGTTGTCGTCCGGGTCCAAGTCTTGTTTGACGGTGTCGAGCTCCACGGCCACCACCTTGTTGGTGGAGTTTCCGTCGGTGGATGAATTTGTTAGGCCGAGATAGCGGCCGGAGCTGTTGAGCGGAAGGTGGAGGTCCGGGGCGATGACGAATGCAAGGCCTTCACCGGCGGTCTGGTTTAACAGGACGGAATTGGGGCGGAATATGTTGACGAGGAAGGAGGTGTTGAAAGAAGCTACTTGAGCTCGACTCATGTTCTGGTCCCAGAGGCGAAAAGACCTTTTGAGGAGGATGCGCCCGGATTGATTGAAGAGATTGACAAGGTCGCCGTTAGCCGAATCCGATGTCACCTGGAGAGCGTCAAGGTGGATAGTAGCATTGCCTTCCATCTCAAAGATAGAATAGTGTGTTTCGTTGAAAGGCCCACCTTCTTTCAATTCGAATCTTTTCATCTCTGCACTACCACCAAACCACAACAGGATAAATGTCGCCGCCACGGTGGCGGCGGCGGCGCTGGAGTTTAGCTTCATGTGATGAACAATATTAATGGAATCAAGTTTTTTTTAAATACAATTACACAGAAGCAGAGACTCCGAGTTCACAATGCGTCTAAAGTAGTACGTGCAACCTCATGATCCAACAGAAAGCCAATCAAGATTAATTTGGAATCTATGCTCAAATCAAATCAAATGGGAGTTTCTTTTTCGATCGGACTACACCATGCATCATTTTATTATATATATATATGTAGATATTTCAATTAATTAATGTTGAAACTTTCAAGTTTGAATCACAAAAATCAACTTGTCTTGCAAGAATATAGTCGTCATTCTCATTGCCTGCAGCATGCATTTGCTCGGAACTTGCTATATAATTTCCAATTTCTTTGGAGGATAGATATATAACTATCGTCTACTCGGATTCTCTAATATGCAAACCTGACTATTCTTTATCGAGCTACGAATTTTTCATTCATGAGGGATTGAATATTATATTTTGACTAGAAATTAAAAATTAGCTCACATTCAACTGGGTCGGGTTTAATTTAGCTCACATTAAAAATTATATATTTAAAACACGATACATCGTAAAAAAAATATTTCTTAAAAATATAAATTCATACATGAAATAAAAATAAAATTAACAAAAAGTAAACCTAGAGAAGTCGACGCCGCATTTCTTTCATTTCATTTTCAGTCCATCTCTCTGCATAAACCAACTTTCTAATCTGATTGTTCAAAATATATATATATTTTTTTATTATTTGTCTATTCAAAAGCATCATAAAATATATTTATACTAGCAAATTAATCATTTTCACAAGCTATGATATTCAGGTCCTCCCTTTATAAATTAGGAATAATAGTTATTTATTATTATAATTTTTTTTACAATCAATAATAGTTAATAGTTTTTTTTAAGAAATAGTTAATAATTAGCATATCCAGTAAAAACACCATTTATAGGAACGACAAAAAGAATGTTAACCCGCCAGAAACGGGATAGAAAATCAGATACGCTCGCTAAGTAAATTTAAACCATGATGGTAACTTCCCCTCCATTATCTAAGTATATATATTTCTCATATGAAACTGCCAATTTGTGGTTTCAACAAAACCCAATAGCCATATCTAATAGCCCCAACATTTTTGTGAATTATAATACATTGTTATAGATAAGCGGTTTTTACTTGATTGGCAAATATTCATGGATGCTTTGAATGGATTGATCTCCACTTCCATTGTAAGGAAGTCCTCGTTTTTATTTGCCATACCATTATTCGAAGAACCTTTAATTTGTTGTTGGTTGATCGTAAGATAGGAAAACTTTGTGAGCATTATTGGACCGGGTTTTCTTTTTCAGGAATTGAAATTGGTGGAGTAGGCGTTAAACAAGATTCTGTGCGTCTGCTGCAGAGAGAGATGATGAAGTGGCAGGTGAATCCCCAAGCATAAAAACTACTAATAATTTTAAGGGGTTCTTAAAATAATTAATTATGTTCTATTAACTCTTTTTTTTTTCTTTTCTTTTCTTAACTTGAATAATATCAGTTTAATACCAATATATAATTTTATTTTATTTTTAATGAAAAGTATTAACTTGAAAAAAGTTATAATATAAGGAAATTATATTTAGACTTATATTTAAAAACATTAAAAAAAGTATGTATTTCGAGTGCTAAATCGAATAGTTCATGAGCTCAACTCGTTTAAGTACTCATGAGACGACTCGTGAGTTTGGCTCGTTTAAGTACTCGCAAGCCGGCTTGCGCGACAGTTTGTGAGACAGCTTATTACAAAGCTTGTGAAAAGTAGAACTTTCATTTTATTTTCTTCAATAATAATTAAAAACAAATAATAAAATCAACTAGTGGTCCTTTGACAACTGGATATATAGTGTTTGGAGAGGCTTGCGATGATGATGATCGAGTGGTCACGATCTTTATTTGGAGTATTCGGGTTTGACCCGGAAGAATAACCATGCCCACTTTGACTATCTTTAATTTGTGCTCCCATGAACCCTAAAGGTCGAGCTCATAAACTTTCTTCCGATATCATCAACTTTGTTCACAACATGGACAGCAGACAATTTGAATATTTCATTGTAAAAATAATATTTTGTATGGTATTTCATTTTACGGATATATTCTACATGTTTGGTACAAGTCTTCATATGCATGTTAAATGTCCTCTACTAATTAATAATAATATACTGCCAATAATTCGTACACCATGATTATCAAATAGGAATTTCGCTATGATATTTGGTTTTATTTTGATTTTTTTGCTACGATGCTGGATTTGTATTTTTCACTTTAGCTTTTTAAAATTCGTAGTATGGAACCGTAATGGTTTACAAACGTACCATATTGTATATTTGGACAAACAGTTAAAGTGACTCTTATATTCATTTATTTAATTTCGTCGATTATATATACCCGTAGCTAGGTTTTTTTGGACCAAATCCAATTCTCTTACTCCCTCTGTCCCATTTTGATAGACTGATTGAGAGTTTTCACGGGCATTAAAAAAATGATTGAGAAAGATAATTAATCAAAAAACTACCTAATATGCCCCTATTTATTTCTTTGATATTGAATTAATGCCTAATGTGAACATATTAAATAAGGATATATATTAGTAAATTAGCTAAATATATTTATATATCGGGACATACTAAAAAGGAAAACAAGCCTATCAAAATGGGACGAAGGAGTATTATATATATAAATATATGTATGTATTCGATTACAAAACATATTTAACAGATAATTACTAATTTCTTTAAATAAGATATCGAATTTGACCAAAGTGAAAATGTTAATATTTAATTTGACTGGCACAAAATAAATTAATAAAAGCAAAAGTGCAACGTTGACTTTTTATTAATTTAGTTTCTCTTGAATCTTGATAATAAACTGTTTTTCAGGGAAGTTTCTTGGTAAATAATGGTAATAAACTAATTAAAATATCTATGATAACTCCCCCCCCCCCTCTCTTTTTTCTTTCTACTTGAGGTTGATATTGTAGCCCTCTAGATCAAACGGACCGAGTAAACGTACCAACATTTTTATTTCCCAAGAAAAGTATTTGATAGGTACTATTAAAGTATTAATGGTCTAATCTGAATATCTGATCTTTAAAAATCTTTAATAAATTACAAGTTAATACCTATTCTTTTGGTTAATACAATTTTCAATTCCAACATATTAGCAGTTTTTCAATTTTTATCACAATCTTTAATAAATTTTGTATTTCCAGTTCCACGTCTGTGAGAATGACAACTGAGAAGTTGCCATATATCATCTTCCACATCTCAGCAACTCGACGAGAGTATTCCGGTGGGAGGAGTAGTCAATTCCGTCGGCAAGAGGATGAAATGATCAGCGCCAAGCATGGAGATGAAACACTGCTGAAAAATTTCCTTGACTTACCTCTGCTCAAAAGAAATTTACAAACTAGCTAAAACATTATTTATAGAGATCCGAAGATAAAGTAATTGTAATAGGTAGATTGGGATAAGAAAATGATGATATAAAATAACCCTTATTTTTTTGGGTTGAAAAACCACTTATTCCCCATCACAAGTGACATTACAAGGAACAAATTATACATAGACATAAAATAATAGAATGGTCATGATTCACATGTCCATTCCCATTCCATCGATTGATATGATTCAAAATCGGTAATCATCATTCACGATAGAATCCCTATTCTCAGAAGAAGGGGAATAGTTATTCCATCCACACCCTATGGGTTTAACTATTCCCAATGACCAAAAAAAATTATATATGATATATTTATAATACATAATCATGTTTTATAATATTATTTTATCATATTTCGAAAAATAAATTAAAAATCAAATTAAATAATTTATTATTATTATTATTTATTTTCAAAATATAATTTAAAAATATATGTCAAAATCAAATTTTGATAGCTTTTATAACTTTGTTGAAGAAAAATGAAAGTAATGCCGAAATAAATATACCATAAAAATATGTTATAATACAATATAAAATATTTATATATTTGATATAATTGAAATGTTAAAGTATTTTTCTATGAAGTAAAATTAATTTTATTAACTTATACAAATTATTATATATTGATTAATTAAATATTTTAGAATAAATTTTTTTAATAAAATAAATAAATTATAATTTGCTAAAAAAATTAGAAAAAGTCAAATACTAAAAAACAAAAATGACGTTTAGAAACATAAAAGATAAATTAAGGCATGTGTTGATATTTATTAGCTACTACATACATTTTCTTCAATTATAAGAAAATTTTAAAGTACATAAAATATCCATTATATAAGATAAAAAAAAGTTATATTTCATTTCGTTCTTCATTCCGTGGACATACCAATCATAAGAATCATCATTCTATTCAGACCCTCATTCCATTCCTAAATTCATTCCATTCATATCTAATTCTATTTTATCATATCAATCACCTCCTAAATATTTTACATATCAAGTTTATAGAGTTAAGTTAAAATTATGTTTTGGTAAAAATTTATCCAAGATGGTCTAACGGGTCACAAATTGTTAGACGGATCAAATCTGCCCAACCCCGCCTAACCTCCCCCAACACATTGGAGTGCACGTGCCGGTCCTTTATTTTTTTCTTTTTTTTTTTGTTTTTTTTGGGGTTTTTAATTTCATTTAAATTAGTATTTATATTTAATTCGAAGAAATTAATTGTCTAGTGTAATGCACGAGCCGTCGAATCAGAGGAGAAACCCCATTTTCATTAAAAAAGACATTCTTGATCTCCGCATTTTTTATGTTTTTAATCTGTATAATTAATATTAATGGTAAACCCGAATAAAAAAAAGATCATTGGAAGTAAATTAAACTATACATACATGAATTATATATGCTATTCCATCCATTTCACAAAGAATATAGTTCTGTCACTTTAATTATATTTTACAAAGGATGTCATTTTTTGCAATCGAGATATAAAATTCACATTTCTCTCACATTTGCCCTTATTTAATGTATTCAAACATATCATTTAATTTTTAATTCATTTAATGTATTCAATAATAGTGTATTATGTAGTAATTTGATTACCATATTAATACGCGTGCCGCTGTAAATGAGCCAAACTACTCGCCACATACTCGGGTATCAGCTCGGAAAAAATTTGCTCGAGGCTGAGTCGTTTATTAAACGAGCCGAACTCGAGCTTGGCTCGTCGAGCTCGCTAGCTTTTCAACGACCTGTCTCACAAACCGTCTCGCGAGCCGATTCACGAATAGTTAAATGAGTTAGTCGGGTTCGCGAGTTGTATCGCGAGTACTTAAATGAGCCGACCTCGTGAGCTATTTGATTTAGAACTCAAAACATATATACTATTTTTCTAATATTTTAAATATTATTTCTTTATATTGGATATAACATTTGTCAAATTAATACTTTTCATTTAAAATAAAATGAAATTAATGGTATTAAACTAATATTATTAAAGTTAAGAAAGCAAATGATCATGATTCAAGAATAACAATTATATACACAAACATGCAAACTAATGAAATATATATATATATATATAATATAGTTTATCTTATTTTAAAAAATTACATAGTATAATAGTAAAATAAATAATAATATGAAATGAAATTAATAGTATATTAGTATTATCGAAATTAAAAAAATCGAATGCTTACCACATAAATAGATGAGTAATAAGAGAAATTAAAGAAAAAAAAGAAAATTAACAATATATACTATATAATATAAAGACTATAGTTCATCTTAGATTATTAGTTTGAACTTATAAAATATAAATTATAAATTATAAATTATAAATTTATAATACGTGTAAAGTAATAAATGAAAAAATAAATTAAAAAAAAGATTAATATTGACAATTTGACAAAACAATACTCATCATTAAATATTGACACTTGAAATGAAATCAATGATATTAAACTAATATTATAGAATGTAGCAAAGTAATAGTGGAAAAAGAAAATTAACAAAATTCAGTCGTCCGAAATTAAAAAAATAAAAAATTAACAACGGATTACTAATGGAATTATTTCGTCATTAAAAAAAATTGACACGCATGGCGCATGAGAGAGATCTATCTTTTGCAGCTGAACTAAGTGGACTAATGCACATTTATGATAACATGTCAATATAATATATATGTATGTATGTATGTATATAATGCACACGCGCGCGCGCGCACACACATATATATACATACAAAAATAGGTTTGCTTTATTTATTTAAATATCTATTATATTATTTTAATTAATTATTTTTTCAAATATTATATATTTATAATTAATAATATTTTAAAAAAATTAAAGTGATAAAAATTATAAAAACAAAAAATAATTAAATAAATAATTTTATATAATTAAAATTTTAAAAAGTATTATACTATTATAAAATATTAAAAAATAAAATAAAATAAATTAAAAAATTCATTTTCAATTCATAATTATTTTTTTAAAATTATAAAAATAAAAAAAATAATATTTTTTTAAAAAATCAGAATTAAATTTAATGACAGAATTTGTCCGTCGCTAATCTGTCCCTAAAATAATAGAAAAAAATAAAAAAAATAAATGTTTAACGGCAATTTTTTTTTTGTCCGTTGCTAACTTAGTGACGGAAAAATCCATCCTTAATATCAAAAAATAAAATAAAATAAAATAAAATTTGCGGTTTAATGACGGATTTTCCATCACTAACTTAGCTATGGAAAAATCCATCGTTAAACGTTTAAATTTTAGTCTGTCATTAATCTATCGGTATTTTAGCGAGGGAATATAATCCGCCGTTAAATCGCGTTTTTTTTATAGTGGTTAAAAACATAAAGCAATAAAATAGCAGTTAAAAAAAGAATATGTAGCGCAATAAAAGTAGAAGTTAAAAAAAGACTATGAGGCGCAATAAAAGTTAGCTGATTTGATAGAAAAAATTTAATAATTGAAGATGTAAAGATACAGAAGGCAGTAGCTTTCTTTAATCAATAAGAAAAATAAATATATTGACACGTTAAAAACATGAGCCGCCGCGTCAAAGCCGTTTTATAAAGTAAAATTAAAAGTGATAATGATTGCCATTTGAAAAAAGCGGCATGCATGTACATAGAAATTATTATAATTTGGTAACTTTTTTTTAGAGTGTTCTATTCTTGTTTGAATGTTTCGTAATGAACTGCAATAATTATGAGCGTGTATATTATGTTCATGGAATGATGTTACAGGACTATATCATCAACAATTCTTAATCAAAATTCAATGTAAACTTGGTGAACAGTAACAAAAAATATTTCATTTCGAGAGTCGTCGTTCCTTTTAAGAAGTGAAATGAAATGAAGTTTGGTTGTGGGTTTGTGTAGTGATTGTGCTGCACAAAATTAAAGGGGCTCAAATTATGTAGTGGTTTTTGTGAGATAAAGCTAGACCCACATGCAAATGTTGAAAATTCTCTTCGGGGTAAAAAAGTTTTCATTTTCACTTTGAAAAAATTAACGTCAAAATATTAAAGCAAGTTCAACAATTGCGGATTTCACACAAAACTCCATCCTCTGTGTTTCACTCTTTATTACATTTTTAAATTACAATTTGTTCTTGTATTATTTTTCTTCAATTTTTTATTTTTTTGTGTGTTAGTTTAATTTTACAATTGTTAAATAAGGTTCATCCCACCCAATTAGGATTTATAAATATTTTTAGTATTTACTTTTTAAATTTATTAATTCATTATTATAGTTAATTATTTCATAATTATAATTTATAATTTTTTAATTCATTTTCATAACTTATTTTGACTCACATTCCTTCATTTGTATTATTTAAAAAATAAAAAATCTTTCGGGAGCATGAATGGTTTATTTATGTCAAATAAGTTAGATATCATCATTCCAACAAAAATGTATTATCTTTTGTAATCATAAAAAATGATATATGCCTATATATGTAAAAAAATTCTTTCAAATGTAATTTTTATTTTTTACTCATTTTTATCAAACCTTGGAATTTTGATTTTGTGTGCCATTATTTTTTAGATTTATATTTTTTTTTCAGGCCCAACATTGGGTTTTTTTTTTTTTTTTTTAGTTTTGGTATCCTATTCTCACTCGATATTTAATTTGAAAAAACCAATTATAATACAATAGAAAAAAAAATTGCATTAAAAAATAAATATTTTTTTTTTAAAAATTGGACTAAGACACGAAGAATCAACTATGGATTATACAGCGTTAGTAACAATAATATTATATATAATTGTAATGATTTTTTTCTTGAAATGGCCGCATGTGACTTTATTTAATTTTTCTTTTTTTTTTTGAGTGAAAATTTATTTAATTTTTCAAAGACTTATATTTAGAGTAAAAATAATAGAACTACAAGGAAGTATTTTAAGATGAGTAGTGGAATCAATTTCAGTATCATCTGCATGAAGGGATTTCGTGAGTTTTGTTGTTTTCCATTTCTATCATTGCGCACAAAATTTTATTCTTAAAATCGATTCTCCTCAGTATCACAGGTCGGGTGTGTGAGTAAAAATAAAAATAAAAAAAATTCTCGTATGAATCACATTCTGTTAGATTCTCTTTGGCGCATGTAAATCGTCTCCTTAGATTCTCCGTTTTCTTAATATTATTTTACTTTTATATATTTCGAAAAGAAAGAACACAAACACAAACTGTGTGTGATAAAACATATATCAAATTAAGTCCAAAAGAAAAAGGTAAAGATTTCAAAAGAATGAATAATCATGCACAAATTGACCTATTATCAGAACTTTTGATCGATTCAAATGGAATGTCTGATTATTGACCCAAATAAACAGGCGAACCGGGTAACATACAAACTTTTTTTTTTCTCCCCAACCAAAGTATCATCGCAACTTAATTGGTCTAATTATTAAAATATTAATTGTCTAACAACTAATGTACTATTATCTGATCTAAAAAAAAGAATTCAAACATTGACCTTATTATTTCTTTGAGAAAACCCACTTTTCCCCATCTTAAGTGACAATTTTAATTCATTTCAGGAAACAAAACAAATTATACATAGACATACAGTAATAGGAAAAAATATTTTACATATATCTTGTTCTCCGTATTGTAGATTTTTTTAATGCAATTCATATACTGTTATTTGTCAACATTAAGATCTTAATCTTTTATCTATATTAACTTTAAGCATTTTTTATTCTAAAAGAAATATATCTTTGTATTTTCTTTTTCCTTTTCTATTTTTATTTACATTAAAAAATTTATATCCAACCCAACATTAGTAGTATAATATGGATCCAGTATTCCAGTAGATCCTCACTCGTCTTGATGCGATCCTCGCCGGCGGATTAATGACGACGATAAATCTCTTTCCAAGAGTATTAGGTTACACAGATAGAATAATGGAGAAATTCGAAACTCTAGCTTCAAAACGATGAAAAACCACAGAATATGATCTGTAACTCGATGACGATTGGAAACAAAAACTTGGATTTATGTTGGAGACGCCACAAACGAGGATGAATAATCGGGTTGATAAGTCGTTTGAATCTCACAGTGTTCTTGTGAAATCCGGATAAATTCTCCAGAGAGAAAATATAAAACTCACGTATATTTCAGAATAATGAATGATAATCTGTCTCAAATAATTGTTTACAACCCTTATATAGTTTGGATAAAAATAAACAAAGCCCTATTAAAGTTCTAAACCAAATAGGAAACAAAAACAAGCCCAAAATCTGAAAATACATAAAATTCGAATTTAATAAAATATCCGCGACCTCGCTCGCGACCGAGTCACTCGCGGCTCCACGTGGTGCTGACGTGGCTCAATATTTGCGACCCCTTGTGATACTCGCGACCATGCTCGCGGGTTTTACTCTGGCGAACCCCTCTCAGTAGCGACCTTTACAGTACTCTCTCATACCCGGGCCGCGACCCAAGCCGTGACCACTCTCACTCGCGGGTTTTCTACTGAAATCAACACCTTTCACTTGTGCTCGGGTTCAGCTTCTTCAATTGGTCTCCTTGATGCTTCTCGATCCCGGACCTCTTGGATAAGTCCATTGAGGACTTCCTTGAATTTCTTGGCCCTCGATCTAGTCACGGTACCCTCCGACACTCTAATGGGATCCTACACGTCCCCAGCACGATCCATATCATTTACCTCCTCTTGAAAAGGATTTGTCCTCAAATCCAAAGCATCACCTACATCAAATGGACTTAAGTCAGCAACATTAAATGAAGTACTAACATTATACTCACCTGGTAAGTCCAACTTGTATGCATTGTGCGTTTATATGTCATGCCTAGAACTATTGTTTCTGATATAGATGCTAAGTTTTTGAGCTATTTCTCGAAGACATTGTGGTATAAGTTAGGAACCAAACTGTTGTTTTCTACTACTTGTCACACCCACAAACTAACAGTCAAACGGAAGTAGTGAATAGAACTTTATCTACTTTGTTGAGGGCTATAATTAAAAAAAAACATTAAAATTTGGAAATAATGTTTGTCGCATGTTGAGTTTGCTTATAATAGATCTGTCCATTCTGCATCCCAGTTTTCTTCATTTGAAATTACATATGGTTTTAATCATTTGACTTTGTTGGATTTTATTCCATTACCTGTTCAAGAACATACTAACATTGATGGTGAAAGAAGAGCTGATTTCGTGAAACAGATACATAGAAGGCTAGAGCGAACATCGAGAGATGAACAGAGCAGTACACCAAGAAAGCCAACAAGGGACGAAAGAAGGTAGTGTTCGAACCTGGTGAGTGGGTCTGGTTGCATATGCGGAAAGAGAGATTTCCAGTACAAAGGTGGTCCAAGTTGCTTCCTAGAGGAGATGGACCTTTGATCAATATATTTTGTGAGTTTTTCTCTCTAGAGATTTTATCTGAATTTCACGAGAAGTGCCGTGAGTTCAAATTTAAACTTATCAAGCATATTTATCACCTCTGTTTGTGGCGTCATCACTTTTATTCCAAGGTTCTTGTTTCCAATCACAGTAGGGTTTATATTCATATATCTACGCTTCGTCTGCGAGAGATGACCGCGAGTGAGAGTGGTCACGGCTCGGATATGGGAGAGTACCATAAAAGTCGCTACTGAGAAGGTATTCGCCAGAGTAAAACCTACGAGCGTGGTCACGAGTATCACAAGGGGTCGCGGATATTGAGCCACGTCAGCACCATGTGGAGCCGCGGGGGGATCCGCGAGTGACTCGGTCGCGAGCGAGGTCGCGGATATTTTATTAAATTTGGATTTTATGTATTTTCAGATTTTAGGCTTGTTTTTATTTCCTATTTGGTTTAGAACTTTAATGGGGCTTTGTTTATTTTTATCCAAACTATATAAGGGTTGTAAACAATTATTTGAGACATATTATCATTCATTATTCTGAAATATATGTGAGTTTTATATTTTCTCTCTAGAGAATTTATCTGGATTTCACAAGAACACTGTGAGATTCAAACCGACTTATCAAACGAATTATTCATTCCCGTTTGTGGCTTCTCCACCATAAATCCAAGTTCATGTTTCCAATCATCATCGGATTACGAATCATATTCCATGGTTCTTCGTTGTTGTGAAGCTAGGGTTTCGGATTTCTTCATTCTTCTATTTGTGTAACTTGATACTCCTGGGAAGAGATTCATCATCATCATTAATACACCGGCGAGGATCACATCACATCTTAAATGGGTCCACATAGGTTCATTTAACATGGTGTAATAGCCTCAGATATATCAAGCTTGCTTTCGTTCTTCCTTTTACCAATTTTGAATAATTTTGTATGGATCTACTTGTTGATAATTGTTTAGAGTAAATTATGAAATAAAGATTCAATCTTGGAGTAGAAATGGAAGTAATATGTGAAGAAAATAGGAGGGATCAGACCAAACGAATAGGGAAGGAAGTTGATATTTCATTTCTTACTTTTGCATGGAAGTACACAATACATGTATACTTTCCCAAAAGTGATAATTTAAACTCTAAAACATTTGGGCCTCATTAATAATGATATTGGCCCACTTTCTGAAATTAAAACAATTAAAAGAAAAGACACCCAAAGCCATTGATGCCCAATTTCCTTGACCCATTAATTTCTCAATCTCAAATTAGGGAATCGATCAAATTAAGGCACGAACCCTAAAAATGCAATCTTTCGCCATTTCTCCATAGTTGCAGCCTCAACTTCGCCTCCTGTAGCACTCTGCCCAAAAATCCCTTCTAATTCTCCAGCCACCCGATGCTCATTCTCTCCCTTTTTACCCCTGCATACAACATTTGCCACCCATCGAAAGATCCTTATCAACAAGGATCAAAAGTAGGAAATTTCTTCCTAAGAAATTTGAGAGGAGATCAGACTCTTCAGTGTCTTCCCATTTGATAAGTAGCTAGGAAACATACTCATTGCCCTGGTGATAATGTAGGAGTCTAGCACAGCACATGGAAAGATACGGAAGACTTCGCTCAGTGACTTTAGGTAATGTCTGCGATACTTTAATGTCCTTCTCCACCTTTTTCTTAAGCAAAGAGATATGGAACACATGATGAACCCTAGAACCTTCTAAGAGGTCCAACTTTTATGTAACTTCTCCTATCTTCTATAGAATTGTATAGGGCCCATAGTAGGAAAAAGCCAACTTCACATTTCTCCTCAAAGAGATCGAATTCTGTCTGTAAGGTTGTAAAGTTGCAGTTTTAGATACACTAAATCCCCTACTTCAAAGACCTTGTCAGTTCGAATCTTGTCTTAATAAGCTTTTATCCTCTGTTGAGCAAACTTTAGGTTAGTCTTTAGTTGGTGCAACATTAGTCTACGTTCAATAATAGTGTCTTTCATTTCCCATTGAGTTGTGTCAAGATAAGGTCTGATGGCTAAGTGGGGTGGGGAATAGCCATATAGGGATTGAATGGGTGTGGTTCTTATGGTTGTGTCATAATTGGTGTTATACCAATGCTCAACCAAAGCTAACCATTTCCCCCTTTGCTTGGGACAATCGGATGTTATGCACCTGAGGTAGGTTTCTAGACACTGATTTAACCTCTCAATCTATCCATCTATCTGGGAGTGATAAGAAGATGAGTAGTTTAGGGTCAACCCCAATACTTTGAACAACCCCTTCCAAAAGCTACTGGTGAATACATTGTGTCTGTCTGAGACAGTGCCTACTGCACACATGGTCTAAAAATAGCTTAGCCACTCTCTATGATGTATAAGGATGTGTAATGCAATAAAATGACCAATTTTGGTAAATCTGTCTATTATCACCAACACCACTTTCTTCCCTACTGATTTGGGAAGCCTTTCCACAAAATCCATAGAAATATGGCTCCAACGTTGATCCGAGATTGGCAGTGGTTGTAGTAGACCTGGCACTCTCCTCTTGGTTAGGTTTTTTGAGTGAGCAAGTGTCACAGTTCTTGACCAACTGTATGGCATCTTGCTTCATGTGTGGCCAGTAAAAAATCATCTTCAAACGCATATATGCCATTAACACCAGAATGCCCCACATAAGCTGACCCATGCATAACATTCAAGATCTGAAGTCTTAGGTCATCACACTTTCCAACTGTTACCCTATCTTAATACCCGATGACACCCCCAACCAGAGAGTAGTGAGGATAAGAGTTTGGATCCTTGAGTAAAAATCTTTTAGTTTAGAAAAATAGGCATCTTTGTGTAGTTATCAATCACCCCCTGAACCTATCCAGGAGAGATGGTACTGAGAGATAAACATGTGAGTTGGTCATCTTGTCTCCTGGACAGGGCATCAGTTGTCATGTTCTATGTGTCTCTTTTGTAGCAGATCTCATTGTTTAGCCCCACTAGCTTAGTTATCCACTTCTACTATAGAGGATTTACCACTTTCTGATCCAAAAAGTGCTTTAAGGCATGTTGGTCAGTTTTAATAATGAATTTATTTCCAATATGAATTGTATAAATAAAAGAAAAAAGTGACCCAACCTAAGAGTCCCAGATATCACAAGCTAATATCTCAAGACCGGAGCCTCATTAAAATTCATATGAAAAACCCACTTAAGGAAAAACCATATGAGAAAAAGAGTACTCCTTTATGGAAATCGAAAAAATTCAGTGCCAGAAATATCCTGATTAACTGCATCAATAATACAAGGAACAATAGAAAACCAAAAACCATGAGGTACAATGCTAGACGCTAATAAATCAACAACACGATTACCTTTTCTATAAATATGAGAAACACAAAAATGAATAGACGAGATGAACAATGATAGTGTTTCTACTTTTGGATAGCCATAAGCACAACTAACAATTCTCTCTCATAGATGGAAAGTGTCTGGTTCCTAGGAGGGGGTTTTGCTTAAATAAGCAATGAGTTTGTTGTTCTGCATCAACACAGCTCTCACACCCATCCCACTTGTGTCAGTCTCGAGGACAAAAGGTTGAGGAAAATCAGGTAAGATTAAGACTGGGGCTTATGTTATAGCTACCTTGAGGTTTGAAAATGCTTGTTCTGCTTCAGAGTTCCACTTAAAGCCATTCTTACTCAATAGCATAGTAAGTGGCTTACTAATAAGCCCATACCCCTTTATGAATTTTCTATAATAACCGATTAGGCCTAAAAAACCCTTTGAGTTGCTTCACATTTCTGGGTGTGGGCCAGTTCAACATGCTCTCTGTTTTACTGGAATCTGTGGCAACTCCCTCTTGGTTGATAATATGTCCCAAATGCTCAATGTTAGTTTGACCAAACTAGCATTTTGATATCTTAGCAAACAAACTATGCTCCTTCAATAAGGTAAACACCTCTCTGAGATGCATTGTTAATTAGTTATATTACTAATCTATATATCTATATCTACATGTTAATATAAAATATCAAATCATCTACAGTTTTTATAAATAAAAAATTATTTATACACTCTCTCTCTCTCTCTCTCTCTCTCTCTCTCACACACACACACACACACACACGCGTGCGCACACACACACACATGTCATACACATTTTTTATTTTAAAATTCATTTGTGTTATATTCGATTACATATTTTCTTACATACGTGACATTCAAAATCTATTTGCACGGATGATTAAATATGTGAGTTTTCGTATATTAAGAAGTGATTGATAATGCTCGATAGATTTATTATGTCAAATAATCATCAATATATATTAAATACATTAAATAAAATAATTAAGTGAATTATTTCGTAAAATATCATAATCGGTAGAATGTTTTATTATACTTTATACGTAGATATAACATTTATAATATTTTTTAGGGTTAATAGACTCTAATATCAAAACCTTTTTATCTTTTTTTTTTTCACAGAACATTTTAATTTTTGCAATAATGCCAAAACTTTATCTTTTTATTAGAATTAAGCCAAAATAATGAAATTAATCTGATGTGGCCTAAATTTTTACACATGTGCACTCTTCATTCTTAAATTAAATTAGAGTGTCTCTCCCGTGTGATGCACGAATGTGATATGTATAATTTTATTTGTTAGAAATTATAATTATGAAAAATTTAATAAAATGATTAAAATAAGATAAGATTAATTTATAACTTTCTGAATTATAGAAATTTTCGTATTATTAATTTTTTTTAATTATAGCATGCCTTTGTGTTCACTATTAATTTGATGTGGTATAAATTAAACTAGAATATCTCACGTGCGATGCACAAATGTGATATGTATAATTTTATTTGTTAGAAATTATAATTATGATTTTTTTAAAATTATTACGACAAAAAAATTATGTCATATCAGATTAAGAGTGTGCATGTGTAAAAAATTTAAGCAATTTCATATTAATTTTCATCACATGGCTTGATTACAACAAAAATGTAAGGTTTTGAAATTATTACGAAAATTAAAACGTTGTGTGAAAAATCAAAAAAATGAATAAAGGTTGTGATATTAGAGGTTATTAACCCTATTTTTTTTAATTATATTGAACATGACATATTTAACAATTTAGCATTCTAAGTAAATGAATAACTAAATAAAACAGAGAGTCTTTATTATTTTTAAGAAAATATAGTCTAATGTTATTGTATATACAATCATAATTAACATATTTTATAGAGTTTATTACACTTTAGTATCTGAAAATTAGAATTTTTACACTTTTGTCATGAACTTTTACAAAATTACATATTAACATATATTATTTGCACAAATTAACACTTATAGAACTAGAACATTTTTTCGGCCTCGCAATGTTGGCGTGTGTTGTCAAAATCTTTCAAACTCATTCTTTAGCTTATTCCATTTATACAATATTGAATGTTGTTGTTCTTTGTAATTTTTAGCAATACATGTTAACATTTGTTAGCGCGTGAAATTGCTTTAGCATTATAAACGTTAATTTGTGCAAATGTACGATATCAATATGTAAATTTTGAAATTTTAGAACACAAGTATAAAAGCACTCAACTTTGGATATTAAAGTGTAATCAACCATATTTTAATGCAAATAAAATGAAGACACATAAGCTGCATTATTAGTTTCTTAAATTGAATTTTTTATATTTCAATGTATATTTATTAACCTTATTTGGACTACATTTTTTTACATAAAACATAATTATCAATTTTCTTAAGAGTTAAATGAAATGAATCTATATAAATATACAAATTTTAAAACATTTAAAATGAAACATAATTTATTGTTATAATATTTGTTCATATATATATATATATAAGAAGTTATATATTATATTATAATATAATATGTATGTATGCACATATGTATATGTGTGTAATCAAGCAATTATTTCTTTTAACTATTGCCAATTTAATTTTTTTAGGTTCAAAATAATAATAATTATCTGATATAAAAAAATGGTATTAATTTATTAACTAAGATATTAATTATCTATAAAATAAAAAAAAATATTACACTCGTATTAAAATCTAGCAATAATAATTATAATCTAGCCGACAGGAAGAATCTTTTATTATCTGAGTACAGACTTATGATTTGAAAAGACCGTGTTTTTCAATGTTTTATAAATTCATTAAACCCATCTGTAACACAAATTCCGTGTATTTATATTAATAAACACCGGAAAATTGTACAAAGAAAAGATTTCGGATTGAAATTACAATTTGTGGTTCGATTCTCTATATAAGTCTTCTGATTCTTCTCTTCAAGATTTGTTCTTCGTGTTCTTCAAGATCTTCAAGGTGGATTTGCCTCTTCGATCTTCAGGAACCCGATGCTTTGAGGTTTATGACATTGATTCGGATGGTAGAAACCTTGACTCCGGATCAAACTGTGAATTTGAGATGATCTTGACGAAGATTGTGTCGTCTCTTTGAGGAACGAGCTGAATCTTGTAAGAATGTCTTGAAGATTCAGGTTGATAACGTCAATTAAGAGGGTCGAGAACTTTGATTCCAGATTGAACAATGTATTTGAGTTGATCTTGACGAAGAACTTCTTAAATCTTGTAAGAACAACTTGAAGATTTGGGCTGATAACGTCAATTTGGAGGGTTGAGAACTTTGATTCCGAATTGAACAATGGATTTGAGTTGATCTTGACAAAGAACTTCTTGAATCTTGTAAGAACAACTTGAAGATTTAGGTTGATAACGTCAATTCGGAGGGTTGAGAACCTTGATTCCGGATTGAACAATGGATTTGGGTTGATCTTGACGAAGAACTTCTTGAATCTTCAAGAACAACTTGAAGATTTGGATTTGATAACGCCGATCGGAGGGTCGAACACCTTGATTCCAGATCAAACGTCGAATTTGGGATGATTTTGGCGAAGAACACGAAGAACGTCTTGAATCTTCACTTGAATGCCTTGAGGATTGAAGAGAGCTTTCTCTGATGAATCCTTCTCCAAACTTGAGCTCTTGAAGTTGTTGTCATTTCCCTTAGCCAAGCCCTCTATTTATAGGCAAATGAGGGTGCATTTAGGGCTTAGGTGGCGACGTCTCATTGGTCCATTTGTTAGGGCTTATGTGGCATAATTTTATTGGTGCCTTATACCCTTTGTAATTCTCTACAACAACATGGCCATTTCTTGTGTGAGCTCGTTTATGTGTCGTATTTCCATTGGTCGAGATTTTTCCACATATTGAATACCAATTTATTTATTTAATTTAGGAATTAAAATTCCTAAAATATAAATAAATGATACAATTTGGATATTTCAATTCTTTAATTTCCACGTGTCACCATTTGGTTGGTGATAGAAATTTAATTGCTTACACCATCGATAAAGGAGATTTTATAATTAAATTTTTTTTTGGAACATCTTTAAAAATATATATACATACACTATTATTTTGGGAATAGACTAATTTAAGTGGAATTCGGTTCAATTGTATTATTATATAAGGTAAAATCTACCAAATGACGACGCATAATATTTTTTTTGTCCTGTATACTATAATATAGTATTACATTATAGGAGTAAAAATTAAAAGATAATTGTACATTACTACTTATACTACCACAAAAACATATGAACTAAAACGAAAAAATGCATTGCAGAATCCGAATTGCTGGAACACTCCAAATATAATTTACTTCCTTCATTTCACTCATCGTAATTATTGAAGCACATGTATATTATATTTTCAACAACCTCAACATTGTTATATGATAAATTTGATTTGATGAGCCTTTTCATTTATGTATGGTCTCTATCCAAAGGCTTGAGCAAGGCGTACGTGACAGCCATTGAAACCCAACCTCCAAGCAGAACTCTCATGGCTGATACCCTCACCGGTGAGCCACCAAGACGAGCTCCGGCCCCACCGAAACCCAGCAGAGCTACGGAGGTCACAACCACAATACCCACTATCCTCATCTTGTGATGAGAAAACGCCAACGCTGACACTATAGGAAACAATGATCCACACAAAAACGCCAGCGCAGACGCTCCAGCAGCCTTGTATGGATTTGGCAGCGTTTCCCCGGCCTCATCACCCCGTCTCGACTCCTGCAGATGATTCTCTCGAGCATCCCTTGCAACGACCCTCATGAAAGGGGATCGCGCAGGGGAGAACACAGCGCCAACAGGCAAGGATTCTTGAATCTTGACACTTTCAGCATCACTTTTCATGGACTCTGCATTGGACTTGCGCGTGTCTAGAGTTGTCTGTTCGATGTCTCTCTGGGTAGACACGGATACGAACTCTCCAACAGCCATGCTACAAGCCCCGGCCACAGCTCCAGCTATGCCTGATATGATCATGAAGTCCCGGTCCTCTTTAGCAGCGCCTACGCCAAGCATCAAGGACGTGGTGGAGAGCAGCCCGTCGTTTGCTCCAAGAATCGCGGCTCTCAGCCATTGAGCTCGAATGAGTGTATCCCTTCTGTATTCGTCGTCTGCAACAGAAAGCTTAACTTCAGCACAAGGTTCAACAGAAGTAGCCATGGAATCTCCAAAAAAGGATGAGGTGAGGGAGTGTGGCTTCCTAGTGCAGACCACGCTTACAGCTCGTGGAAGTAAAATATATAATTAGGATTCTACTAAGCATTTGCTTAGGTGGCGTCGCATGCATCAAACAGAAACGTTGGAAACTAAGCAAAAATATCAATATTAAATCTGAACAAGAAAATACCTGCAGAGTTAACTATAGCAGCTTCGCCACATTAGCAAACATACAGATACCTTATTTTTGGACATAATCGGATCATGTAGTCATAAACTAGTCGGACATTATATGGGGCTCTCGATACGTAGTTCTGTCGTTTAAAGCACCAAGAAAATTGGAGTCCAAGGAAACTGTTTTTCTCACAAAAAAGTATCCAAGAAGACAATGACTTCATGTCCTAATCTTCATTTTTGTTTAGGATATACAGTATAAACCCAGTCTAGGAAGGCATTTTCAAACTTTATATTTAGTATTCTCCAAATCAATACTATTATACTTCTCCTCTATATTTTCTTGCACAGAGATATATTGGCATAAAACAAATTCTGTACAATAACCATACATATAGTTCAAGATTCCAACTGATGATAATATTGATTTGCTCAACTTCATAGAGAATTTACAAAAGAAGCCACATCTGCATACAAAAATTATACATTCGAGAACTAATCCAGTATATACATCTTGAAAATTAACAAGAGAATTGTACTTGGGAAGGAAGGATACAACAGAAAATGCTACATGAGAACTTTAGAGATATCCATCCCTCCGATCTTGTTCCTCTGCTTCTTTATTAGCAACTTGAACGGATTTGTACCAAAGAAAAGCCTGGATTTTAGCAAAAGTGAAAGTTGAACTTAGCAAGTTGCTAGATTCAATTTTGCAAAGGTTATCGAACATTACAACAAATGGTTCTAAAAATATCATAAACTAGCAAAATCAACCAATTTTAAGGAAAAACAGATCTTTTTTAGATATTTCGACTTACAATCTGGACCGGACAGTGAGAAACATAGATACCGTCTAATCATTCTAGTTTCAAATTAAAATGCAGCACAAGCAAGTTTGCATGCATACTGTGACGACCTCTATCAGTCCAGCCATTAGTCCTCATTTTCTGACGTGCTTGACTAAAACTAAGATATTTCAGAAGTACGATTTTCGTTCCTTGGTTTCATGAAATCAAAGATCAATGTGGATAGCTGATACAACCTAAATTGACCTAAGCTATCATGAAGTTGAAAGTGAAGACTCGATAGTAATCTCATATTCAAGACTGGATTTTCCAAAATCATGTATTCATCCATATTGATGAGAATAACAAGATAAAAAAACAAACTTACTGAAGAGGGGATGCCGGTGAATGCAAAGAATCCAAGCACGGGAACATAAAATACACTGTCCGAACTCAAAACTCCAAAAACAGGCCTCTGATTCGCGTACTCAAAAATCGATCCAACCTGCATAGTAACCCTAAATATTTGAGTATAACTCTCAACATAATTCAATTCACGAACTCAAAAACAATCTTCATTCCTTCCCTAGCAGAATATCAACACCAGAAATAGAACAATACAGTCTCAAACCTAATAGTTGTAACATCATTAATTCATTCAAACGTATACAATATCTGCCATCAATGTACAAATGCATCATAATGTAACTTGCTACCCTAGATAGTAAAAGGGTCCCAACTCCCAACCAAGTTATATATTATATATTATAAGACAATCCAATATGTACCATCATTTGCACACTCACACGCACACATATAGACACATATGTATGCACCATAAAACCGGAAAGAAAATTTCCCTAGTGGTATGCTTCTGAAAATTCCCAATTAACCAAAAGTAAAAATCTTACATGCTCAGGAAATATTATGAATGTGCTCAATTCAAATGCACAAAATTCAAAATTAAATTGAGGGAAGCATTTGATTGACTAGAACAGAAAAATGTAATTACCGCGGCAATGGCAGTGACGGCGGATGCGAGTAAGTACACGTAGAAGGGGACCTCAAAACCCGAGGTCTCCTTTTGGGCTTCTTGGCGGGCCCAAGGAGGAAGCTCGTCGGAACCAGGCCGGGCCCAAGAAGGAACTGAAGGGTCTTCGCCTTCTTCTTTGGACTTGCTAGCAGAGCCCTCGGTGGCAGCCGTCACTCTCAGACGCCGGCGGTGAATTTGCTTGAAATTCTGCCCGTTTGGATGACCTTTCGCCTTGAAAGATAAAGGAGATGAATTTTGATGCAATGAGTTGAATATTGGTGCTGATAAATGGAGAGAAGATCCTAAAGCGGCCATGGCGGCAGTAGTCTCGGCTGAGCTTCAAAGAGGAGAGGGAGAGGGAGAGAGAGAAGCTTTCGGAATCAGATATTTTCCATTTCCATTTCCATTTTGGAAAAATAATAATTATGAGGTATGGTTGTGTGAAAAGCTGATGGTTCAGATTCATCCATAATATATCTCTATGGATTCTGGAATAAACCTTCACCTATTTAGTCTCCTGTTTATTTAACTAAACAATAATAATCAAATCAAAAAGCATCACACCAAAAATGAAATAAATAAGCATATATGACATATCTATATATTCTCATTTTATTTTAAATTTATATTTTTATTGAAGAGTTCATTATTAAATATGAAACTGGTATAACTAATTCAACAATTGTCTGTTCTAAAAGATATCACATTTTTCTTCAGTTCTCTTGTACTACTAAAATTATCAAGAGTTATTTTTAGGGGCAGCGACAACATAAATGAATTTCACTACTGAAAATCTTAAAAAATCTAATTTCAATTGTAAAGCCAGAATAAAACAACATTTTTACTTGGAAAAGTTCTACTTACAAAGAAATGGTGATTCATTTTATTCTAATATCATTACTTAGTATATGTCAAACATGTAAATTAACATCAACATATACAGTAAGAGTTTCAACAGCATTTGGAAATTGGAATACAAGAAACGACTGCAACATAGAATATACTACTTTTTTCTTTTTCTTTTTTGCCTAGTAATATTTCCATGCTTCAAGAAATACCAACTATTAAGCAACTCTATTCACGAATCAAAACATGTGCGTGTATGTCGTCTAATCTTAACCAATCCATGCAAAATTTCAATCTTCAACTCCATTTCACTCGATCTACGCCTCAATCCCATGCCTTGCAATTGCATTGAGCTTTGTGAGTGGAAGTAGATCTTCATCTATGGTTCCTTTGAAGAAAGATAACAATTACATCCATAAACCAAACCTCGAATGCATGACACGGACAACCAACGGAGTGGTCACCCACGATCTTCTGTTCCTCCACGACAATGACCCGAACACATAATCTTTGGTCGGAGCAGCTACCTCAAATTTCACAGTGAAGTTCATCTTCTGGCCATAACTGTCGAATGCCAGTCTTTTAGGCACCACAGTAACATTGATACCTGTTGGGGGAAACACTACTGCTTTATAGATGCTTCGCGGCCTCCCAACATTCGTCACTGTCCGGGAGACTGAAAACGAGTTCTTCAGATTGGGGACTGTAATGGATGGATAGTTCAGGCTGGATGCTGTTGTGAATGCTTCACTACAAGTGCTGTTGTCTCTTGTGATCAGCTGCAGCTTTCTGTCGCTGTAGCCAATCGAGCAGAGAAAAGCTTTGTAATCAGCAGGTGTTGCATCATATATCAGACCAGGATTGAGGACTTGTTTTGGTCTCACAAAGCCTGAGCCTAAGTCGAATGGACTTGCCTTTCGACCATCAGGACCAGCTCTGATGGGTTTACGGTGCTTGTCCCATGTAGTAGCTGCATCAAACTTTAAAAAGTTACGTTCTTTTATGGAACTCTCTATCCCCATGTATCTAGAGGAAACAAATTTGAGCAATGCAGATATTATTATGATCACAAACTAACTTAAAACTCGAGTGTGGTGTACCAGTTGTCGTAATAGCAGACTTGATGGCAGACGGAGACCAAGAGGGATGCACGGACTTTATCAAGGCTACGATTCCTGTTACGTGAGGGCAAGCCATGGAAGTTCCAGAGAGTATGTTGAAGTTCATATTTGCAGATGCTGGAGACCAGGCAGCCAAGATATTGAGTCCGGGTGCTAGGACATCAGGCTACAAATTCATCAAATTTGCCAGATATGTGGCTGTTAAAGAGTGACTATTTGTTTCGAGAAAGAAAACTAACAGAAACAAGTAATTGAAAAGCACAAGAACAAGAAGGGTAGTACAACAAATGAAGCAAAAGAATCACGAGACTTCGTTTTTAAGTGTCTGTAGTGCTGTACCGGTTACCTTAAGGATTTCAGGAGTTAATGCATTCGGGCCCTTGGAAGAAAATGGAGCGACTAGAGGAGCAGCTTGCAATCCTAGAACAGTCTTGGAAGACAGGATTGTTGATGTTGGATAGCTGTTGACACGAATAAGTGAATCAATAGGAGGTTGTAAAATCCAAGAAAACTATAAAGAGCGTCGAGTAGAGAGCAAACCTTGAGTTATTTATATAAGATAAGATCTTATATCCTACTCTATTTCCAACAATAGCTGCTGGGATTGCAAAAGGGATGGCAACATCTCTATCAGCTTCATCTATGAGAACCATTCCAACTCCGCCAGCTTGTTTCACTACTGCACCTTTTGCAAGCTTCGACTCCGTTGAGCTCCCAGCATGACGGCAAACCAGAACTTTTCCTTTTGCCTTTGTGATATTCAAGGAACTCTCCAAACAGTAACTGGTGTGAACATGAAAGGCTAAAATATCTTGAGATTCTACGTAGAAAATAGACATGCTGAACGTACACACAACGAACTACCTTTATGCTTCACCTGGATTGGTAAGGAGTGAAGTATCCTCCATATGCTTCAGAAGCGGATATGATCCTAGCTGGGGCATTCATCTTCGAAAGACTCAGACTCTCACCCTGTAGAATAAAAGGCTCAATTAACGATGAACAAATTACTTGACGGTGCTAACAAATTCAGGAAATTATGGCTACCGAAAATTGAGCTCCATTGCCAAGAATGATGTCAGATGTAAAGTCTCTGTCTGTTGAACTAGCTGCAACAGTGATTATCCAAGGAGCAAGATTTGTTGCAGACCCTGAACTTCCTTCGTTTCCAGCTGATGCCACCACCACTACTCCACGGCTAACAGCATGGAAGGCCCCAATGGAAATGGCATCACTAAAATAATCTCCCTGTGGTGAATCAGCACCTAAAGACAGGGATATAATATGCACCCCATCCCTAATGGCATCATCAAATGCAGCCAACAAGTCGACGTCATAGCAAGCAGACCTCCAACAAGTCTTGTATACAGCAATCCTAGCCATCGGAGCACCTCCTCTGGCTCCACCCGCTGCCAACCCACTGTAATTCATGTTACCAACATAACGACCTGCAGCAGTTGAAGCCGTGTGACTCCCATGACCAACACTGTCCCTTGCAGATTTATATGCAACAATCTTCTCCTGCTCTTCTTCAGATTGATAGCCATTTAGGTAGTATCTTGCACCAATCACTTTCCTAGAAGGAAGACAAATCCCATATATTTCAGTATAGTTTCAATGAAAATCAATGTAATTATTGATAAGGAAGAAGCACAATGTTTTCAACCTGTTGCATGTGGAAGAGTTGAAAACTTCCCCTGGTTGGCAACGTCCCTTCCATCCAGCTGGCACAGGCGGCATACCTTCATCACTAAAACTTGGGGACTCGGGCCAAATACCTGTAATATAAGCTTCTTTGCATAAATCCCAAGTTCTATTATTTGAGAGGGAATGTGATAAAAGAAAAATCACAAGCCATGTAGCAGCAACGTGATCGAGATACTAAATGCGTTCCTTCTTGTTCTTGTCATGCAACCAAAAAAAAACATGTATTGCATTCTATTGTTAAAAGAAAGACAAGAAAGAAGCACATGGAGAGTTTGATTCTACCACATATCAAATCATTAACACAGCAAACGGATAAGAAAAGGACAACAAAAAACATGTTTTTGTCCGAGAAATTTCTACCACACTTCAGCAAATAGCTAAGTGTGAAAGTTTACAAACTTTTGGGGAGTATGCTGCTTAATTTGTTTGAAGGGAGAACAACAAAAGGCCTTAATTACGATGATAACTGAATTATTCTGACTTTGAGCTTTTGTCGATAGAGTATTTGATTAGTTACCTGTATCAATGAAACCAATGATGACATTAACTTGGTTCTTGGTGGAATAACCTGGAATCTCCATAGTTTCTTCACCACCAAGGCCCATGAAATCCCAAGAATGAGTAGTGTGAAGGCTCCTTCTAGTGTTGGGGAAAACCGACACAACTCCCGGCATTTCTGAGTTTCATTTAATCATCATTCCAACCACATGAACATTATTAGTACATAGTCAGTAGACATTAATTTCAGAAACCTCAATAAATCAGCGTTTTTATTAGGTTGATTGATCTCAATCATAAATAGCATTTAATAGCGAATGCAGAATTAGGTACTTACCTGCCACTTGAGAAGCTTGTTCATCGGTCAACCTGGCAGCAAAGCCTCTGAAACCATGTCTATAACTATACAAATGAGAAGCCTTGGCCTGCTCCACACTGCATTAATATCACACAGTGAGATGAAAAAGAAAAGGGTAATCAATTGATCATAGCACACACACAAATGATAACAGAAAAGCCCAAATAGCAGAAGAAATAAGAGAATCGATAAGCAACCTTCCTCTATGAAGATCATTAAGAATTTGATGGTTCTGCCTTAAAATCTCATCCGGACCATCACTACCTCTGCTGCCCATATACACCACATACAACTAAACAACAAAAAAACACCAAAATCAGAACCAATCCCATAAAATATACCATCTTTTCCAATAGAAACACAGTACCTTAGATGAAAATGATGAGCCAATCACTGCAAGAAAAACAAACATACAAAGATACAGATAAAGAAACACTTTTTGAGCGTTTCTGAATGAACCCATTTCGGATTCCCTCGTTCAAAGATGAAAGGATTTGATTACAGACAGAACAAGAAAGAAGCATCCGAAATAAAAGCACAAGGGATTGGACAGTTGCAAGGAAACCCCACTCAAAAAAGGCCAAAACATGAAACGTGAAGAGTAGATGAAGTTGGCATTCGCTTTAAACTTAAAGTGTAAACTGAAACCAAACAGCGAGCCCCACGACGCACCCCACTTCACTTTTTCCAACGCAGTAAGTAATTCTTTCACGCTCGCTGCAGATTAAATATTCTGTGTTCCGTATGATTTCTGCAACTACATTAATATAAATATTTTTATTCATTAAATTTTAAATGATGGTGCTCCTGAAAAATGGCATCAATTCTGGTGAAAATGAGGCAGAGGAATGTGGGGGTTCTTGTCTTGGGTTTTGAGAATTGAGGCAGAGGAATGTGCTCCTCGTTTTATCGTTCTTATCAACAACTTTACACAAACATACTACCCCCTTAATAATCATCCTCTTTTTTTCTAATAAACTTATTTTTTTTCATGTGCATATTATTATCTTCCTATTATATTTGTCGGTTATTCGTTATATAAAATACAAAATTATAATTATAATATATGGTGTAGTTTTCATTTTTATTTTTATCTTATATTCTTGTATAAAATGACAAATTTTCTTATTTATAAATTACATGATACCTATTTATAATCGCATTTTGATATATAAGTAGAAGCTTATGTAAATTAAGTTAAATCGAACCAATTATTCAAAGCTCTAAAAATAAGGTTCAAATTCCCTAATGCAAATGTTATTACATCTTATGTTGCACATTATCAGTAGTCATCATGTGTATAGTAATGAGATCATTAAATACATAAATTACCAAAATTAATACATGTGATATCCATTCATTACAACGAAATAAGAGATGTAACATCATTTGTAATAGAGGACCAAAATGCTAAAAACAGCAATGATAAGTGTATTTAATTGTCACTTGAGTTTAATAAAAAAAAAATGAAGATTGTGTTTCATAAACTAGAAATCTGAGTCAACAAGAACTAGAGAAGAAAGACAGAAGTCCAAATGGACATATCAAACTTCAATAAATCTTTCAATAGTTAGATATTTTTTTCAATGAACATAATTCTTGTTTTTTTTCCTTCTCTTATCGGCCAGATTTTAAATTGGTCGTATGGTCTTATCAAAGGAAATTGTTGAAACTTCTATTTTGGGCAGGAAATTCATTTAAATTTATTTGTAATTTGTGTTTTAAGTGAATTTATGTTATATATCTCAACAAGAATAACAAACAATATGGAATGTCCATAAAAGAATTGTTATTTTCTTTATTGCAAGTGAAAACTGTTCGTTCAAATTGTCTCCATTGAAGTCGTTAAAGAGGAGTTTGTTCATTGATTTTCGTGATATGTTTAGAAAAGTTAACTATGTTGCTCACAAGATTGCATAAATTGGTGCAACATGTTGATATGTGTTCTTGAAACATTGGTTTTCCTTCTTGACTGAGGGTGTTATGGATTAATAAAAAAATTCTCTTATTTTCAAAAATGAATTGCGCCTTTTTAATATTTGTGGAAATGGATAAGTATTCGTTATCCTTTTCTTTTCTTTTCTTTTTTTTCTTTTACCGTTAGAGACTTCCTTTTTAACCCGATTCATAATTATGGGACAGCCTGAGTTAGATGTTAATGCAAGTAATGATTGAGTAAAGGATAATCAATTATATTAGGAAATAATTAAGTTCAGTAATAATTATTGTGTTGAGCATGGTTTCAAAAGAAGTTTGATTCAAATAACATTATCGGGTCATATGAAAATCATTACTCGATTAAGCTATCGATTGTTTTAACTGTTATTGGACCTTTGTGTATTTAATTTGAATTGTATTATCTATGTACATATATTAATTTTTAAATCACCTTGCCACGTAAACAAAAAAAGTTAAAATTTTAAATAGTCATTTTGACTTAGTAAAAAAAATATGTTTTTAGCCACTTTGGACAAAATAATCCTCTGTCGTGTACCCTAGTCGTGCAACAATGTAAAATCTTAATGCTGCACGAAAAGACTTAGTCGTGTAACTCCATTCGTGTAGTAGTGTAAATTTGAATTATTGCACGATTATGCTCAGTCATGTATCCTCAATTCGTGTAATAGTATATATATAAACTTAAAATGTTGCACGAATGGATTTATTCGTGCACCACTCGTGTAGCAATATTAATTTATACTGCTACACGATTGTATTTCATTCGTGTATCCAAATAATACACTTTAGTCGTGTAGCTCACAATTTTATGAAGGATAATTAAGTATTTTCAGCAAAAAAAAGTGGCTATATATAATCTTTTTTTAAAAAGTGGCTAAAAACATAATTTACTAAATGAAAATGGTTATTTTTGTATATTAACACAACAATAAAAATAAAAATAAAAATCTTGTGCTATATTGTTCTATCATTTTACATTTATTTTACCATCTCTTTAATTTTTCTATAAGAACTATGGAGCTAGAGAATTGAGATTTAAATTATATCAAATTACAAATATGTTCAATTTTATCTTGTTAAAAAGAACACTTACTATGTTTTGTTCATATATATTAAGTACGAATTTCTAACTGAACTCAATTGATCTTTATATTCGTTTTTGTTAAATGTATAGAATTTTTTTTTAAATTGAATTCACATTTTGACATGTAATGCTTATATACGAGACTATATTTTTATTTGGCAAAAATGTAAAATTATAACTCAATAAAATTACAAGATAGTAGTAATTAGTGGTTTGTGATTTGAAGATGTTATATGTTATCATTAAAGTTGTGGAAGTTGTGCAGTAGCCCTAATTTCGTAAATCTGAATCACGTGACATGCAGTCATATCTGTGGTTGAATCGTAAAGCTTTAATGATATTACACTTTAAAGGCGGATCTATAATAACAGTAGTAGTAGTAATAATAATAGTGGCAATTAATTACTGAAAACACAAGTAATCACAAATGTCAACGGAACCCATATCCGCTTAATTATGGCTACTCTATATATAGTTGTACATACATATTTTTTTTTTCAAATGATTAATGAAAGAAGGTGATGACTCTCTATTGCGAGATAATGAGCACAGAAGATGCAAAATAAAGCAATAGCATGTTGATCTAAAAATATTATGATCAATATCAATATGAAAGCACTCACTAACCCATTGATTCATCTCTCAGTCCACCACTAGTCTTCCAAATATTGATTTTCACTGCACAGATAAAGTTGTTTTTACAATAACAATGATCGTTAATTGGTTATAGTTGGGGACTTGAGTCCTCCAATTAAGATGATGATTCCAGAAAATTATTTCTTACCCACGTGAGGTGAGATTGTGCCATGTGGATATCAAAATTAATTGGATTATGACATATTAGCAATCATTAGTATGATGCTGTGAAGATTCTACTACCTCTTCTAGATGAGAAAAATGGGGTTTTTTCGATGCTAGAACCAGGCATGCTGCATACCACTGCTGGATGTTTGCCACGTGGAATCCATTATAAATTTTATAATTTCCGTCAAAAGTTAACCATGGTTAAAAAGTACTGTTTGCCTCTGAAATAATAATAATAATAAAAAATGAAAAAGTGTAAGTACTGTTTGCCCTTTAATTAATTATAATAAACCGAGTATGTACGGTTGCGACGGTGAAATTACTGCCAGAAAACAGTGGGCCATTTTCGTTCGGCACCATATTTAAAAATTCCGGTGACGATGCCACAACCGTGTATAGGGTTACGAGAAGGAGAGAGTACAGTTGCGTAGGTTTTGGAGAGATCTGCGAGTGATTGATTGTTCAGGCTTCCGGCCGAGTTGGAGGATGTTCTGGTGGATCGAGGAGGGGCTTGGCCTCGGTGGAAGGTTCCCTCGCCGGCGGCGATGGCCCATTTACATTTTGCTCTAAAGTCATAAGCCCTGTGAAGGTTTTGTGGCCGGTGTTGGACGCAGTCGTCGGAATAAGGTCAGAAAATTTGAGAAGAAGACTGAGAAATGTTGTTGACGGATTAAATAAATTTGTAGACGATGAAGGATCGGATTTGTAGGTGTAGAAGAATCGTTGGCAGATTATTCTCTTTTAATTGGGATTTCTCCCCTGATTGAGGAGACGGAAACGAAAAAATCTAACTCCAACAATGTATACATTTTATTATTTATGAAATAGCGCAAGAATTTACAGAAACTCTACACGTTCTACTGGTGCGTGTATAAAATTGCACACATATTACACGTTGTATTTATGTGAGTTAATTTTTTATAGCATATTTATTTCTTAATTATAACACGTGGCACTTAAATATAGATAAATGAACAATTTAGTATATACATATATATATATATATGTATATATAAGTAAAAATTGTACATATAGTGAATTTAAAAAATGAATAATTTTCTATATAAATATATATATATATATATATATATATATATTCAAGTTAAAATTGTATAAAAGTGATTTATACAAATGACATTAAGTTACGATAGTGTATTTACATATACATCTATATATATGTATTTATCTCTGTTAAGATGTAAGTTATGTGAAATTGTGTTATTAATTGATTGTATGGAGTCGGCGATTACTTGTTCGTTTTGTGTTTGTCTTCTCTACCAGAAATTATGGGAAAAATTTATACGATAATCGAAATGTAGAAAAGTATTCTTATATTGATCGGTTTTTTGTCGGAAGTGAAATATTAATAATAATACCCCCCCAAAAAAAAGAAGATTGAAATTGGTATTCGAATACGTCAAATTTTTCTTTAATTTTATAAAACTTAATTTTTGTAAATTTTTTTATTATATATGAAAATTAAATAATAAAATTGAATAAAACAAATATCGTGATAACAAATTGAAATAGTTACAATACCAGTTCTAATCCATGGATGTTGTATTTATGTCGTTGATTTTATTCAGATTACGCCCGAAGAACCGATTCGTTGTCCACCGAACGAGTTCATAGTGAGAGGATTCCCTGGTCTAATATTCTTATAATGGAAAATTAAATTAGCTAGCTTATATAATATCTTTGTAAAAAATTAGAAATAATGTTAAGCAATATTAATCTATTTTGTTAAATGATTAAAAGAAATAGCAATATATTAGAGCACTTGGTCTAAAATAACAACACCACTTTATATAAGTTCATTTTGTATGAAATGTGAAACCTGTGAGAATGAAGTTGATTCTACTGTAATTTATAGGTTGTATCGTATTTTCAGTTCCGAGAATGAAATTGGTTGTACTATAGTGTTATGATTGTTTGGATTTTTTGTAAAGAAGAACCCATTTTATTACACTATAGTGCAAAGAGTGTATCAGGACTTCATATGCGAGAATCCATTTTATTATAGTTTACCGTGCAAATTGTATCGGGATTTCACTTATGTCAATCCATTTGATTATTTTCTTTAATTAATAGCTAGTTCCGACTTCATATGCGAGAATACATTTGATTATACTATAGTGTTTAGAATTATCAGGATTTGACATGTTATAATCATCAAATTGATTATAAGGTGGTGTATAGCTTGTTTTTCAACTCTTTTGATAAAGAATTCATTTCCTTATATAGTAGTGTGTAGCATGTATCGGAGTTTGTCCTCTAAGAAAGAATTTTAAATATTGCCACGAATGATTTTTAATTTTCCCTGATTAATTTCACGATTGCTATGATTAAATTGAAACGTGATCACATAGATTTAAAATAATCTATATATATATATATCTATTATCTAAAAGTAAGATAGTTATCGGAAATAGAAATAGCAAGTTTTCCCGCCTAAATCACTATTCCTAATGGAGCAGCTAATATTTTCCCTTACTATATAGATTACGTATGTATAATTTAGTGATAGATATTATGATAGATAACTTTCATTATATATTTACATAGACACCTTATCTATTTACACTAATTGAGAAGCTAATATTTTCTCTTAATATATATATGACGTACATATAATATTAGTGCTATATATTTGGATAGATAAATCTCATTATATATATACATAGACTCCATATCTATTTATATTAGGAATTAATATATGAATATTAATATTAGGGATGAACAACTCTCATCCGTGAAATATTAATATTAGTAGTAGGAATTTATGTATATATTTATATTATATATGGCTAAATTTGATTATATATACACACACGGTATATATTCATATTAGGAATTAATATATAAAATATTAAATGAGAATGGTATCTATAACCTAATATTGGGTTGAGGATATAGAAATCAAATATAATGAACCTAATCTAATTAAATATTCCCCTTAAAAATTCTACTGATAATACACGCACTTCATGTAAATTTTCGACGATTGAAAACTTGGCCCGATTCATTTAAATTTTCGACGATTAATCTAAATTTTCCCTAAAGCCTACATGTGAGGTTTACATAACAAATGTTTTTTTTTTGTTCTAATTAGTGCGTTTTTGTGGTCATGTTAATTTGGTTTGCACCTACAGTGGAAATGCGGTGCAATCGTTAAATTAAAAATATGTTATCTTAATCTGGAATTTTAATATTTTTATGTCCTGTTTTTCTGAATTTAAATTTATTAATCGAAATTGTATAAATCATAGACGCAGTATATTATCCGAAAGGTGTATAAGTTAACACCGAGAGATTTTTGAATTAATAATAAGGACTATATGTTTATTTTGTATTATTATAATATCTAGGTGAGGTTTTCATTTTTCGAGAGCTGCAAACAGTTTACACGCATCAATTTGACCAACTTCCTTAAATCGGAATCGAGTTCAATTAATAATAAGAAATATACTCGAAGACAAAGGTCTTTATATTGTATACTTGGTATACAATATGTATTTTGCTGTAATTAAATTGGTGCTGACCTTTAAATCGAAATGTATTTGAATTAATAGTAAGAAATATTTTATTTATGTGGTTTTCATTGTTTCCTCTTTTTTATTTTATTTCTTTACATCTTGTACACGCGGCAAGCCCTATCTGTGAAATCTATACACGTAATTTTTTACACGTAGAAACCCGTCGTTTCCAGAAAACGTTAGACGCAGTACACGCAGCCAGATTGGACTCCCAAAATTGAAGCGCGGGTTATTTTCTATCATTCTCCGTCGTCGGTGACACTTCGAAGGTGGAGATCAATACGACGGCGGAAACCCCCTACTGTGTTTCTCGGACGTAATTGGGCGATGGAGGATACGACAGAGGTTTGATTCCCATTCCCTTCAATTATCTGTTAAAGGGGCTAAATTTGAGTCTAATGTGGTTGTGAATTAAGGTGTGCATTTGTGTAATTCATTGTTTTATTCATTGAGCGTTACACGTAAATTCAATTTCTGTCGTTGGCGGCAAATTACAACTCGCAATTTGGGCTATTAGGGTTTACATAATTACGGCACGTTTGAACTGAGCGTGTCTACACGTACGATTTGAACGTGTAGTGTTGTCTGCATTTATTTATTTTATTATCTATTTGGTCTATTACCCCAATTTACACACCACAAAAGGGTTTAACCGTGCTTGGCGATTTTTTACTTCTTACAATTCGTACGTCTTTGTAATTTTGGTAAGTTGAGTCTGATTCTGCAATGGTTGATCATTTCTGGAATTTGTTATGTTTTTTTAAATTCCTCCTACTATGATTCTATTTGTGCGTTGGCCGGTACATTTTTCGTCGGTAACAATGAATCATAACAGAATGCTGATTTAAACCGTAGACCCTCTCATTCAATTTAAATTAAAGTGAGTAATGTATGTAACTATCACTGAATTTGAATCCGTGTTGTTCTAAAAAGTTTATTAGCATGTGAGGTTCATCTAAATTTCAATAGATCATTGGCGGTGAAAAAATAAGGTATCAATTAAAAGCTGCACTGTTAGCTTTAATTTAAACACCAAATGTGTGTATGCTCTTTGAAACACTAATTAATGATGCAAGTCCAAAGAACATTGAAATTAACTACGTACTAGCATGTACTAATTTCAAATAAATCTGCAAATGTTGAACCACAATGCCTTATTTTGTTAGATCTTGGTTCCAAGTAGTCTTCTTGAAAGCCATGTGTTGTGAAAATGACTGCGTAGATTGTCGGTAATCTCAGACTGAGGCTGCAATAAATCAGTGTAATTTAAACTATTAATTTTCATCATTGCTATGTTAATAATTTTTCTGAAACGATTGTCACACCCGCTTCTCCTCAATGGTTGAGTATTCATGATTATGTTTTTACTGTAACATCCACTTACTTGAGGCGAAGATTCTGATTTTTTTGCTTTTATGCCAGCAAATTCTATTGTTCCTTTTTCCTTTATTGTTAATATTAGGGCCAGTAGTCGTGTTAGTGTGACTCAGTAATCTAGATTTAGAGTGAAATATATATGTATTACTATTACAGATTCATATTTACTCGTTGCCTGTGTATAAAGTTTGTTTACATACAAATAATTATGATTTTCACTAATTGCTAAATTCTTAGTTACAATTTTTTTGTAATTTATAGCGTCCTTGGTCTTAGAGGAGAGAGGCATTGCAGAAGATTTCATGTTCCATAAATTTATACTGGAAGAATTACTCCAATAGTATTATAGAAATATTGAAGATGGTTGGAGATGTTGATCTTGTTGAAGAGTTTCGGAATGGGCCTTTTGGCGAAGTTATGAAATTTGTTGGAGGGACTAGCTGCAATACTGGTTTACACTCATTGATGGCCCGAGAGATTTCATTAGATGGTGCACTCGATCACGAGACTTGGTTCCATGTTGGAGGGACGAATATTAGATTTTCCCCTGCTGAGTATGCATTGGTGACTGGTCTGTTATTTGGAGGGAGTGATTTTGATCCAAATGCGAAGCACGATATTCTTGCCGACAGTTTTTATAGTCGGGTGTTGAAACGGAAATCTATTAAGTTATGTGATCTGTTTGATAGGTATAAGCATTTTTTGCTCGGAGATGATGTCAGTGATTATGTGAAGGTGGCAAACGTGTTGTTTGTTTACAACATGTTGTTTGGATATGACCAGCCTCATGTTATTGAAGATTGGGTGTGGGTTTTGGTCGAGGATAAAGATAGTTGGCAGTCTTTCCCATGGGGTTCTTATACCTTTGGTTTGCTGCTGAATTATATGAGACGGATTCCATTGACAGACGCTGATTTTGCTACCACGTCGAATAGAAGAACTTACCATTTCTACGGCCCTGTTTGGGCTCTACAAGTAAAGTTTCTTCACAGTTTTTTTTCAGCTTAATTGAGATAACAATTTAGTACATAAGTAATAGTTCAATCATGTGTCCAAATTTGTAGATTTGGGCTTACGAGGCCATCCCTCGTGTCGGGCATCACTGTGCCATACTATTGTCTGACGATGCACGTCTGAGGTGTTTGAAGTGGAAGTTCCGCGATAAGACTGTCCGTATCGGTACATTATTCACCGAGGAAGTGGTGCATGCGGTTAGCTATTGGTCTAAACTTTGGAATTATTTTTTATCGCATTTCTAACTATATATTGTTCTCTGTTTGCAGCTAGTATGCCATGTATTTCTAGAGCCGCAAGAGTCCGAGATGGAATTGCCATACTTTAGGAGTACACAGTGTCCAGACCCAGTTGGTGTGCGATATCTGGTGAAAGATAAGGAGAGGAAGAGAGCAAGCAAGTTAACCCGTTCTAAAGCAGCGTCTCGTCCTAGCCTGGCCTGTGACGATGGAGCATTGACTCCGCCCAGAGACAGCACATCACATGGCATTTGCCCCTCTCGTGGAGTGGGTACTCCTGCTATAGCATCTACCCGTCCAGCAGTTACCATTCCGTCTGGAGCGTCCACCCCTGGTAGAGCGTGTACTCCTCCCAGAGCATCTACCCCTCCAACGGTTTTCATTCCTCCTGGATCGTCCACCCCTCCTAGGGCCTCCACCCCTCGTAGACCCTCTTCCCTTGTAGCATTAATCACTGAGGCTGCACCGTCCACCTCTCATAGGTCTTCTACCCCTCCCAGAGACTTTTCCCTTCCAGCATTAATCAATGAGGCAGTAGCCTCTACCTCTCGTACATCTTCTACCCCTTCCAGAGCCTCTTCCCCTACAGCATTTATCATCGATGAAACAGCGGCCACGTTTCCTAGTGCTTATACCCCTCCCGGTGCATCTTCCCCTCCAACATTAATCATTGAGCCAGTATTCTCCACCTCTCCTAGAGCGTGTACCCCTGGTAGAGCCTCTTCCCCTACAGAATTAAACCTTGAGCCTGGAGTGTCCACTCCTGTGAGAGTGTCTACCCCTTCTACAGCATGTACGCCTCCAGCAAGAATGATTGAGCCCGGAGTATCTACCCATCCTATCACTGTGCCAGTTGGTTTGGAATGCACCATGCCAACAATTCCTACATTTGATGATCTGCGTACACCAAGGATGTTGCTCGATTGTTTCTCCCCTGGCTATGGAGATACGGTTGAAGTAGACACTGTGGAAGGTACTAGTGGTGGTGACCATTCTTGAAAAAGGGTGAGGCCGGGATCGCCATCAGAAGGTACCGGTGACGGCTACATCTGTTGTCAGCACGTGGACAAGTATAGAGAGATTGCTCGTGAGGCTGCAGAGGAGGCTGCTCGCGTGACCGCTGCTCGGTTTGAAGTTGAGTTGGACAGAAGAACATGACTGTTTGAGGAGCTCATGGCCAAGATGGTTGAAAAAGTGGATGTATTGACCAAAAGAGTGGGTCGAATGCGTGGCTGCGACAGTGGGAGCCCCACTGCTAGGCCTATTACCTGCTTGCATGTACCAATCTTCATACTTAATTTTGTGTGTGCGAACCTGTAGTTGGAGTTTACTAATATGTAATTGTAATACTTACAGGTTAAAAAGAGTGGGAGCACATGTCCCGGAAGAAGTCAGGAGATAGTATTGGTGTCTGAGCAGTCTGGGGAGAGACAGATTAGCCGTGGTCCGGAGGGTCACACCGATGAGCCGGTGAGTTAGATTCTTTATATGTAAGTAAATCTGTGAGAAGATATCACCGTGACCATCTCGTTGCTTGGCAGTTTGGTTGTTTGCAAACAAAGCTGAACCTGTAAGGGTCGTTTAAGACACGTATCTATGTTTGTACTTTAATGCATAATTAGTATCGATATATTTAAAGATATAATTTTCCCAAATCTGAGGCTCTCTGCGCGTGAAATATTGCAAATTCGAGCAACTCTGACCTCCTTATCCATTAATCTGTACTCCCCTGCTATCGTATGTATGAGACTGACATTCATTACTTATTTTGATGGACTGCTATCCTCTCTCTCAGCATTCAAATAAATATTTACCTTCGTTCACACCAAATTGCTCGTAGAATGACCACATTTTACTGGACTTCTGTCTCTTATGCTCGCTTTCACTTTTTAATTGTGGTCAAACTAGATATGAATATCCGTAATGAGGAGGGAATTGTTGCCGTATTGCTAATAGCATGTACGGAGAAATCCTAACACTCAATGGTTATCAGCTTCAGGATGCAGCACTGATGAGCGGGCAGGGGGGAAATTCGGTAGAGGATGACTGTGATATTAATTCAGCTAGCTGGACATCGTTTGAACATGGAAGTGTTGTTGGGAATGCCCTTAGCCAGTCTGCGCAGCCTGGTAGCTTAGTGGATTATGAGGTAACTTCTATGATGAGGGAGGTGTCTCGTCCGGCATGCACTACTAAAGCATCACGGAGTGCTCATACTCTGTCAGCCATTGGTGGTAGCGCTCTGCGAACTGAGCAGTTGTATGCGGCCTTTCGAGCTAGGGGTCCGGATGCATTGACGAAGGTCGGCGGGGGTCAGAATCTGCCGCTGTGCGGGACTTGGTTTGAGAACCTAGAGGACCCAAATGGCTGGCTTGATATGGGTGTGATGGACCTGGTCCTTTGGTCATTTCAGCGTCGATTGGAAAAGGGCCAATTTTTGAAGCCCGGAGTAGGCGCACACAATACGATCATCTTACAATCAACCTTCTTTGTAAGTGTTTGTACTTGTTCAATTTTTTTCTTAAATGTATTATCTTAATCCTTGTTGCTGGGTTTGTTAGTATCAGTTGGAGGCCGAGTGGCGAAAATTTCATCCCGATTCGCTGGACGGTTATAAAGACTATTACGGTGTCAGTCATTATGCAAACTGGGTGTGGAAAGAGGACTTGATACGCTTAGTACATGGGAGGACGAAATTCTCTCGCCCCTGATGAAAGGCCAACCGCGTAAGTAAATAGTTGCTCAATCTGAAGTGTGAATGACAAATCTACCTAATATTGTTTGTATTGTGCGTTGATCAATTTCTTTCGAACCTTCAGGTGATCACTTGCTGTTTGGTCTCTGAGCACTGGGTGACTGCAGTGATCGACTTGAACCGATGGACTGTCTTCATCTACGATTCGTTGTACCATAAGACGAACAATATTTTGGATACGGAGTCCTTTCAGCGACGGCAGCGGCAGCTTTGGCCATTTATGAATATGCTGCCTCCACTCCTGCAGGTGAGCGGATACTGGGGTCATCAGGCTCGATCAATGATCGATAAGAAGCTCTTCTACGATCGACCATTTCTTGAGTATCAGTATCGTCAGGATGATAATGCTAGCTGTGGTCCATTTGCGGTGATGCAGGTCCATCGGAGGATTTTTCAGAAGGTTGTTCCCCTAGAATCACCGTTGGACTTTGTTACACGGTTTCGGCATCTACTGGCGCTCATGATTTATCGTTACTGTAGAGACGTGGCCTAGGTCTCTCTAAGTGAATAACACTTATATATCTGAAATTTGAATTTCAAATTGTATTACAGTGGCTTCAATTTGAATTCGAATACAGAGACGGTGGCCATTTTGTAAGCAACATTTCTACATCATTCAATAGACGCATGTTAGTTTTATACGATGGGTTTAATCCAATTTAATAGTTGTTGATTGGTTTTGTATGCTGAATTCCTAATTTTAAATCGGACACGTAACTCGACTAACCTCGTAATAAGGAACGTAATCGGGCCGAATGGAGTTGAATACCTTCAGCTTCAATGGCGGGTGGTATTATTTATACTCGGTTCGAGGTTGAGCTGCAGTTCGAGCTCGAGCTTCGACTTTTGCTCCCATTTTTGCTCGAATTATAAATATCGTCACGGAGTTCGATTCGAGCTATGCTTCACTTTCGCTGGATAAGTATATGTTCAAGTTCGGATACAAAGAGTTGTTAAGAAGCTTCAGTGATGTTTGATAATAATAAAATTGGCTGTGTAAGGCCTTTTATTTCCAACTCCATTTCCCTTTTATCTTTCTTTTGTTTTATTTTTTATTTTGGGAGAACAAATTTCCAAATCGTGTTGTTCTAATATTGCATATTGTTCATTTAACTATTATTCACTATCAATTGTCGCCGCTCCCAATGTGAATATAAATTGACCTCATTTTGAACAGAAAATGAATTATTTTTAACTTACGAAAGTATCATAAGCCATAGCAGAATTTAGTGCGCTTCTATATTATGCGTCATTCATTTCCACTATTGTTTTTTGGAAAAAAATGGGTATAAATTTTCAATACTGGAAATTTAGATCGTTTTCCACATTTGTGGAATAGTTGTGTGCTTTCGGCCAAAAATCCATCCACAGTCCAAATTTAATGTCTAGTCAAATTGCGCGCAATTTGTTTTGTTTCCACACATTCACACATATTTGAACTTGATAAGCTTACATTCATAATAATCTGAATTCGAACCCTATTTAGAAGTACTTCATCATATGATTTAGAGGTCATAAATGTATTAAATTGCTATTTGTCATTTTCTTTTAATTTATTGGTATGTGTGTAAAATATTTGCCGGAGGCACGTTAAATTATCATTAACATTCGTAGGTCAAATAATAACTTTGTAAATTGATATATTATATAATGTCGAAACCAACTATGAAATAAGTAACTATGACACAATTATACGTCTGTTGATGATTAGTTGTCACTCAATTCAAAACAATGATGTGGTTTTCATATTATAAGTTTAATGAAATATCACACACAATTATAAACAAAGGTGTCAGTAACCTCATAAATACAAATTTCTTGTGTGTAGCCTGCTTTATATATTGAAAACAACACTGCAGAGCTACATTTGGACTATGTTAATTGTGAATGAATATCGTATAGTTGAATATTCATGACTGTATTACATAACTACACTAACACCCGTGCAATATTGCACGGAATAAATGTGTGTATATATATATATACACATATATATGTACTCATGTCTTTCCCTTGAAGTATGAAAAGTTAAAAAATTATTTTGTATTACATAGACACTTTTCATATTAACTAGCAGAGAAAGCGTGCATTGCACGCAATTCAACTAATTTGCTTAAATTAATTATTAAAGTTTCAATAATTTTACTATACTAAATTTGAGTAGTGAATTAAAAAATTACATTTCAATATATATATATATATATATGTATATGTATATGTATATCATTTTATAAATATAATAATATCTAAAAATTCTAGATTAATCAATAATCAAAAAAACGATATAAACATAAGAGACATAAATTATAATTAAATTGTAACTATTCGAAAACGAACTCGGAATTTATAGTCTTTTAATTTATTTATATTAATATTATTATTATTATTATTATTATTATTATTATTATTATTATTATTATTATTATTATTATTATTATTATTATTATTATTATAGCAACATGTGTTGCTCAATGATAAAGAAATGATAAAAGTTCAAAGTTTGGTTAATAGTTTGTTGTGATATATTGTGTTCAAGGTTTCATGTTCAATATATTTTTCAAAATGTTATGTACTGTTTACGATTTTTTTAAGAAAAATATAATTTGCTTGACAGTTGTAATTCTTGATTCAATGACTAACTAATTTAATTAGTAGTACAATATATATCATTCCTTCCACCCGAGGAGTTTAATCATCTTATTCAACCACAATACATAATACATATCATTCTATAAAAAAATCATAATGTATAACACTTGTACATATAACTATGTATTATATTATTGTTCTATATTATGTTTGGAAGTTTGGGAATTTATGTTAAATAATTGGGCTAAGGGCCACATAGCCCCCTCGACTATTCTACAAGGGTCACATTGCCCCCTCTTTGACTATTTGGTTTATTTAGCCCCTTCGACTCTCTAAAATTGCTCACATTGCCTCTTCTATGGATGGAAAAGTTAACATCATTAACAAACACACACTAACACACATTTTTCTCACACACTAAGATTTTTCACATACACATATACATAATTTTGCAATCAACCAAAAGTGCTACAAATTAATAAATTATGGTTATCAGTTAATAAAATAATAAATACCATGAAATTTATTAATAAATTAATTAACACTTAATAATAATAATAATAATAATATGTAAAATTCATTATTTATAATATATCTCTCTATATATATTGAGATAATTCATAAAATGATTTGAATCTAAAAACCATCATCTGTGTATTTCAAATTTACAATTAAGTGATCGCCTTTATTTTCAATGGTAAAACGGACCCACAAAACAATTAATTTCAAACTCCCTTTCCAAAACATTAAATCATCATAAACAAATTTAAACAAATCTGAAATTCATAAATCATACTCCCTTTCCAAAACATTAAATCATCTTAAACGAATACTCAGCATATCTATTGTAGTATTCATCATTGAATCATCGAATTTAAAAATTCAAAATAATTTTATAAATGAACTCGATATATATATGTATATATATATATATTCAAATTTGTATACTATATTACTATTATTATGTTTTAGTTAATTTATTAATCAATTTATTAGTATTTATTATCTTAGTTATTATTAACCATAATTTATTAATTTGTAATAATTTTGGTTTATTAACAATTAAGGGTGTATTTGACCATTTTCCCTAATAACAATCTTATGTGAGGGCAGTTTCGATATTTAGTTACGTTTTAATTTTATTTATCCAATTCAAATAATATTAATAATTTATCTTGACAATAAAATTGTAATCAATGAAAGTAAGCCCATGATTATTAATAAGTGAGTTGTGCTGTAATACCCCGTAAAATAATTACTGCTTAATTTCAGTTAATTGTTGAAATTACTATTTAGTATAGTAATTTCCAGTCAGATTAGGGTCGAAAGTATCCGTTAAGTTTCATGGAATTCAAGATCAATTAATTCCCATAGGTGAATTAATTATTTCAGTTTGGGTTTAATCCTCTTTTTAGCTATGGAAAGCCGGAATTGTAATTTCAGATAAATTCAATTCCTATTCTTTTAAATTTGCGGTGTGTATTTATCGTGAATTAGATATTCCGATAAATATTTTTTTTAGGACTAGGAGAATCAGATATTCTCCAGTCATTAGTGTTTAAATTCAGATAATTTAAACAGGGTGATTTAAAATCCGAGAGAACTAGATATTCTCTAGTTCGGATGTTTTAATTGTTGAGGATTTAAAACTAGTATTTTAAAGCAGTGTTTTAAAAAATTAATAATTTTAAATAACTATTATTTTAAAGTAAGTGAATTATTTTAGCAATATCGGTTTAGTTCGGGATTTTTCCGAAGACGGAAAATATCACGATAGTCGAACGATCGGGTAGTTTATTTTGGTCAACCAAGGCATGGCTTCCCTCACCTCACCCATGCCTTTCCCCTTACCTTTCCCCTCACCCTCCCACGTTTCTTTTTTTTAAAAATCAATCAGAACATTTCCATCTTCATTATTCCTGCAAAAAAAAGGGGAATCGAGAGAGAGAGATCAAGAATAGCAGCTGCCCTTCATTTTCTTCTTCATTTCCATCTTTGCCTCGTTCTTCCTTTCTTCTTCATTCTTTCTGCACAAAAGTTTGAAAGAGAGAGAGAGAGAGAGAGAGAGAGAGAGAGAGAGAAGAACATCCATATCCATTTTCGTTTTTTTCGAAGGAAGAGAGAAAGAGAGCGAAGTAGCAGAGCTTGTTCCAGCTTCTTCAAGCTTTTCCATTGTGTTTCAAAGGTATTTCGAAATTAGAAATTGTTGACATATGTTTCAGTTTTGTTTCATAAGATGTATATATATATTTTGTGTTGCAAAAATTTTGAGAAAGCATGTTGATTAATGGTAGAAATGAATTGTTTATGATTTATAGCATGTTTTTAGCTTTTATTTTTGGGTTATGTTTGGGGATGAAAGCTTGAGTTGAAGCTTTCATGGAGTTGTCGTCGTTCTCGGCCTCACACCCGTGCGAGCGCGCGCGAGAACGCCGCGGGGGAGAGAGCGCCGCGGGGCAAGTGAGCGCCGCGGGGGCACACCAGCGGGCCCAGCAGCGCCGCCGCGCACATGAGCCCCGCGGGGGCACACCGGCGCGCCCAGTAGCGCCGCCGCGCACGTCCGCGCGCCCGCGCTTGACTTTTGGCAGACTCGCCACCCTTCGGTTAAACGAGCATAACTCCCTCGTTTTACGTCGGATTGAGACACCGTAAATTTTTCCGGAAACTAGACTTAAGTGGCTTTCTAATGGTATAGGTCTCATTCTCTAATTCATTCTGAGTAAATTATGAAAAATCGACAAAGTTGGGTCATGTTTCGGTTTTCATGAAGTCATGGCAGTTCTGCCACCTTTCAGTAAAACGGGCATATCCGTTTCATCTGTTATCATCTTAAGCCACTGTAAATTTTTAAAAATTCTAGACTTCTGTGGCTTTCTAATGGTATATAGCTCAGTCCGTAACTCTTCTTGAATCGATGGTGAAAAATCTTCAAAGTCAAGTCATGAGTTTGTTTTCGGAAATTCTGGCAATTCTGCCACCTTCTAGTAAAATGATCATAACTTTTTCGTTAGTTATCGTGTTGAGTAACCGTAAATTTAGCCGTAAACTAGACTTCTGTGGCTTTCCATTGGTATATGGCACAATCCCTACACTTTAGTGTACACTTGGGTCGGTGATATTAGGAAGAGGGAAAGGCTGAGCGAAGCTATTCATGACTAAGACATCGACGATGCTAAACGTCCGTAGAAAAGGCTGAGCGGAGCTATTCCTCGGAGTTTAGTTCAGATATGTATTCATGGAAAAGGCTGAGCGGAGCTATTCCTCGACGTGTGCGGAAAAGGCTGAGCGGAGCTATTCCTCAGTTGGGATATGGATGATCATACAACAGAAAAGCGCGCGTAAAGACTGAAAATGATTTAGTAAAACATAGGGCCTTTTCAGATAAAACCCTGTGTGTTTACTTGGATGCATGACAATAAAAGCAGTTTTAAGAAATGTTCATAATATCAGATATATTATGATATTTTGGCAATGTGTTCACTGAGTATACTTGTACTCAGCCCTGCATGTTTGTTTTTAAATGTGCAGGTTGAGTGTTGATGGTGCAGGGTGAAGTGCTGAGAAAGAAAGTTGTTTTGTACAGGACTCAGAATATTTCCTGTATTTTGTTATGCTATGTTGCTTCCGCTAATTAAGTCTAATCGAGTCAAGTCATCAGTATGTCTTGAACTCGCTGATACCTTTTTGTTATTCTAAGGTATCTATATTTATTTAGTTATATTTTGAGAAATGAAAGTCAGTTCATAATTTGAGTTCACAGCAAATATCGATCTTGGAATTCATTCCTTTATTTAATTATTTCCGGTTCGCGCCTTGATCCATCTTTCATTGGGGTCGAGTTGTGCCAGTCACACTTCATATTAATCAGATATTAATTTGGGGTCGTGACATGTGCAATCTTATCTTATCCAATCAACCAAATCAAACGGGACTTCTGATTTTTTCCTACTTCATTAAAATTGGAGCATTAATTTTAGTATTAGATAGAAATTGTTAAAAAATGCAGTATATAATAATTACTATATGTACGTAAATTAATTTACTAATCTATATATAATATACGAATAGATAACTTTTCTATGAATAAAATTATGTATAAAGATAATACCTTTTAAGTGCTGAATTTATAAAATTTATTCACACTACAATTACTATGCATATATATGTATGTATGTAGATATATGTATTTTCATTTATCAGGCATTGTATTTTTTCATCTATTTTCTTCCCGCATTATACATTTAAATGAATTTTTTTTTCAAATAGTATGAATTTGATATCACATTTTCATAAAATTAATATTCGAAAACATACTGCATCAATTATTACACACTAGTAATAATAATATGAAGTGACATCATACTATATTATGCAATCCAATAAACTAATATAACATTAATTTTTGACAAAAATTACAAAAGTGTGTATATATATATATATATATATATATTTGGTCGACACTATTCAAAGATAAAGTGATACTTATGACGAATTCTGTTGTTGATTATAAAATCGAGTTGTTCGTTGTATTGCGTTTGTGTTCTCTACCACAAATTGTCAAAATAATTACTATGAATTGAATTTTAGTATTTTTTTTTTCCAATTTTTTATTTTTTTGTTGGAAGTGAAAACTTTATAATAAAAAAGTCACGATTATAAAAAAAAATTAAGTTACAAATTTTTTCAACAAAAAAAGATTGTGTGTTTCTGTGCACGTGCGTGTACATGTAATTGTGTGCGTGTAGTTGTAAAATTGTGTGTTTGTATGCATGTGTTTGTGAAAAAATAAAAATAACATAAGAGAAGCTTTTCATTCCCAAAAACGCGTCACATGTTTTAGTTAATTTTTGGATCATTTTTATTTTTTTTTAATTATAACAAATAAGAGAAAAATTGAAAGCTGAGCGTGTCACAAGTTGTATGAAATTTTTCCTTTTTTTAATCTTCTTATCATTTATTATTTTAAAAACCCAAAAACTAAATTCAATGTGTAGGTTGCGTGTAGCTAGACTACTATGTGTGCGCAGGTGACATGTTGTGTTTCTGCGTGTACTAATTTGCCACAACACCATAAACTTGTAGTAACTTTTACCTTTTGTTTACTACTGATTTAAATTATGTAATATAATAGACATGATTTTTTGCCGGAAAAAGTGATGAAATTGATTTTATTCGCCTATAATATCGGACCATTTGAGTAAAAATTTTCAAACATTGGGAATTGAATTGTTATTATTGAACGTTAGATGCGGTCTATTAAAATATATTCACTTTGAGAATTAAATTGTCTTTATTGAAACATTTGATTATTCTATTAAAACCTTCAAACTCGTACATTAAATTGTAATTAGGCCTTTAAAATAAAATGAACTCATATATTGTAATTTGTTATAGTTTAAGATGAAATGAACTTACATAATATATAAGCTAATTCCATTACAAATTATGTGAAATTACATTATATAATTTATTTTATTTTAAGTTATAACAAATGACATTATACAAGCTATTCATTACATTTGAAATTATAAGAATTTATACTATAACCAAATTTATTTATATAAATAATGTTCTTCTAATTTATAATGAAAAGCAATAATATATTATTGTATTATACCATTTGAAACGAAATGAGCTTTTATAAAGTAATTTGTTGTGATTTGTAATGAAATGAAATAGTATTTTTTACTTCTCTTATAATGAACTAATAAATTACATTATATTGTTCATTTCACTTCAAAATACAATAAGTAATAATAATATCAAGATGTGATATCATACTATATTACATGATGCAAAAGAAAATCATAAGATTAAAAAGTAACAACATACTATATTATATAATGATTTGAGTTTTAAACTTTCAAAGTTCACTAATACCTCTAACTGTGAGTTTGTCACATTATGGTTCTCCACCTATGATTTATTTCCGATGGATTTCTATAATTTCAAATTAAACGAACTAGTTGTTTATGGGTTCACGGGGTTCAGGGGTTTAGGGGTTTTAGGGGTTACAGGGTGTCGGGTTTAGACGAGTTTTCAAGGGTTTCAGGGGGTTTAGGGGTTTCGAGGGTTTCAGGGATTTTAGTGGTTTCAGGGTGTCGGGTTTCACGAGTTTCCAAGGGTTTCAGGGGGTTTAGGGGTTTCGAGTGTTTTAGGGGTTTCCGGGGGTTTAGGGATTTTTGGAGTTTAAGGGTGTCGAGTTTAAGGGGTTTTAGGGGGTTTAGTGGTTTCAAAGGGGTTTTAGGGGTTTCCGGGGGTTTAAGGATTTAGGGGTTTCAGGGTGTCGGGTTTAAGGGGTTTTAGGGGGTTTTGGGGTTTGTGGGGGATTTTTAGTGGTTTTTGGGGGTTTAGGGATTTAGGGGTTTTCGGGGTTTATGGCCGTAATGAACTGCCAAAATATATCTATAAATGAACTAATATTCTTATAATTTAAAATTAAATGAACTTTTTATGTCATTTTGCTTACATTGTTAATTTCTTGTTATAGTAAATACAATGAAGACGTATATTGTAATTTCTTTAGTTTCATATGAAATGAACTTACATAATCTAGTTTATAATGAACTAGTATTCTTATGATTTCAAATCAAATGAATTTATATAATCTAATCATTATAATTTAAATGAAATTAACTTATTTTAGGTAAATTAGCCTGTAAGATGTTGAGATAAAATAATCTCAATTACGGTACAAATTCAAAAATAAATAAACGAAATACCAAATAAATCCAAATACATAAAAGATACAAAATAAATTTAATATTTTAACTAATAATTGTGATATACTACCAAAAAAAAATTGAAAATGTGTACTACACTTTGACCTCAAACTTATAGTACACGTTGGCCGAACGTGTTACACGCTATACACCAACGTGTAGCACACGTTTGATTTGATGAAAAATGTGTAGATGTGCGACAATTAAACAACTTAATTAAATAGAAAGAGATCGATAAGCGGTGGTTGATTTTTTTTTTTAAATTCTGACCAACAACTGAATTTTTTGGGTTTTCTTTTTGACTGTTTGCTTTTCATGATTACACTTTCTAATTTTATAATATTAAATACTGTCTGAAGGAAATATATGGAAATATGAAATAGACAACAAACGCGCGTGCTACACGTTCTGCACGGGGCGCGTAACACGTTGTTGGCAATTCTTATAAACTTACGTGCTACACTTGTCTCCTTCGACCGTGTTACATGTTCTTACCAGCCTTTACTGATACGCTGGAGAAGTGATTTTTTAAATTTTTTTGTAATGAATGAAAGGTTGGAAGTGACCAATTAAAAAATTATGATATCGGTATGTATTTGTTTTGAAACTGAACCGTAGGGGATTGATTTTTTTTTTCTATCTGTGATATTTGAAAGTATAAATTTAAGAAAATGTAGTTATTTACGAAGTTGAAACTCATGTTGTATTTTGTATAATATTGTTAATCTTACAGACTATTTTCGAATCTGGAATTGCTAATTAATTGTGACCATAAATTGTTTAAATACACCGATGTATTTAACTTCATAATTTATGTTTAATTTTATTGAAAGTGATATGTAAATTATTAATTCTGCCGTTGAAGTGTTACATTTGACAATTATTTTCATTCAGGAAATTCTTCACTATTTAAAATATTTAAAAATATTATATATTTTTCCCGTACTTTCTAGTGAATGTATAATATAAATATTGAAAAATTATTTATTGCTCCGTGATTTTAAGTTTTAATCTTTTAGAATTCATTAAATTTTTTTTATTAAGTGATTATCGCTTTGTTAAGTGAACCCTAAAAAATATTGTTACTGCCTAATTGAGACCATAAATGGCCCATCCCATAACCATGTTACAAATGTAGCATTGACCTGATTGGGCCAGAAAATACGAGCCCACAAAGCCGAAAAATTTGCGTATTACGGAATTGCAAACATGCGTGCTACACGTTAATTATGCAACGTGTAGCATGTCTTTAATATATCTATGTGTGTGGTTGCAAAATATCACATACTGTATGACTTTTGCAATTTTTAACATGATTAATTGAAATCAATCTCTTTAATATTCTGAATTTTTGACTAATTTGACATTATTTAAAAATATAGCTCCTCTTTTTTTTTCCAGTCAGCTGTAAATTATGAGAATAAATTATAATTTATTTATCTATTAGTTTGTCGCTACGATTGTATAAATTTCGTATCTCCTTATACATATATTTATTTATCCAAAATATTATATGTACTATTTTGGGCTTAGCTCGACGCGTTCCCTTGTTAAAATCTTTTAGGCACTATGATACATAATTAATATAACACATTAGGTTGGTGAAAAATGTAATTTTAATTTGGAGGTTGGGTTGAGTCAAGCACACCAGTTCACTTTTTTTTCCCAATTGTCATGATGACTTGGCTACTACAGTAAAAGTGTTATCTGCTGTTCACAATTGCACATCCAACGACGAAAAATGAAATCATAGCGAAGATTTGATTGCATGCATGTAAGATTTGATTGCATGCATGTATATGGCCCTTCACCTTATTAATTTAATTTTAATATGAAAGTGCAGGGTTCATTATTACGTATTATTAAGTTGTTACATGTTCTTTATCTTAGTTCATATTCCTTTTTTTAAAGTCTAAAATGCTAACAATACATATTTCGTGAGATGTAGCTGAGTTTATGACGGGACAGGAGAGGAGAGGAGGAGATGAACCGTTTTATATTTGCATTCTCGAGGCAGGGGTGGTTGTATTTTTTGTACAACATCCTTGGGTTTTTTTCTTTATTTGTGAGCAAAAGGGGAACACTTTGGGGCAAAAAATTTGAGAGATAAAGCTTGAAGGGCTTGAGGGATTCTGAAGGTCGACGGCAGCTGTAATCGTATTCGATCCGACCGCTCCCTGTGCGCAGGTATTAGTTAGCCTTCCATGTTGTGGCATTCTAATATCCATTTTTAAAAAGGTTTTTTTGTTTTTTTTCTTATATGGACGTGTAGAACGATTTCGTGTAAATTTTCTTTTTTTTCCTTATATGGACATGTGTGTCGTGTTTTTTTTTATAGATTATTGTTCGGTGGTCGCTTCTCTCCGGCCAAGCCTTGCTATGGCCACGAGGTCAAAGTATAAGGGAAAAGGTAGCAATCGGTCTGGGCAAGGTAAAAAAAAAAATTCAATGATGATGGTTCTTCATGTTTGCGAAGTTTATTATTGTTATGTTCATTTCTGCAGCAACTACATATTTATTTAGGGGTGTTTCTTGATTCGAAATGAGGATTTATTTTGTTGTTCACTTTATGTACGAACTTTGTCGTTATAGTAAGTTTTTATATAACAACTGACACGTTCTTCTATGATTCGAACTCCAGAAACTCTAGTTTTCTGTGAATTTCATAAACATCCCTAAATAGGTGCTAATGTTGTAGATGTTTTGGGGGGAAGTTTTTTGCCCCTATGTTGTCACCGTTTCTCTCATAATCGAACGTTCCCATTTTTATTTGGTTAATTTTGATATATGTTCCGACAGTGTATTCTGTTAAATTAAGTTTTTGGGATGAATATTGAATACAATGTTTTTCTTAATATTTAATGTTGTGTGTGCATGCTGGTTTCAACGTTAAGCTTGAATTCAATGTTTTTCTTATATGGTTTGTTGATTATGCATGCAGGTGGCAATGTATCCTTGAGATGCCATTTACAATTGTTGCAACAAGTCCCTGAGTTGTTGTCTGCGGCGAATTTGAGTCGCTTTCGTGATTCTTGCTTTGGTCCTCTCCTGGAAATCACGAAAATGCAATTTCAGGGCCAATTGTATCATATTCTCGTAAGGAATCATCTCATGGCTGATAATCCCAGCCGTCTTCGTTTCCATATTTATGATAAGGTTCACGAGTTTGGCCCGGCTGAGTTTGCCTTAATTACTGGACTGAAATTGAGTGGATATTACAAGCCTCCCACCTCTTCATTGGTCCATGCTCTGTGCTTCTCAAATAAGAAAACTCTCAAGTTCGAAGACATTTCGAACGCATTCAAGCAAGAGTGTGAAATATCCGGCGGTGATTCAGAACTTTCCTTGAAGCTAGCCTATGTTTTTGTATTATATTCTGTCCTTTTGACGAGGGACAACAACATTCAAATGCAATTTCTGCATTTGGTCGATGATATTGACAAGTTCAACGACTACCCATGGGGCTGTGTCTCCTTCGAATATCTGGTAGAAGCTACATTGTCACGGAAAGAAGTGCTTGACAATCAGTTAAGGCAAGGGAAGAAACCTACTTATGAATCGTTTGGGTTTCTTGTGGCGCTTCAGATTTGGGCTTATGAAGTGATCCCCGACCTGGGGCGTCACTGTGCTAAAAAAATTGAAGGGAAGGAGCATGTGTTTCTGAGGATGCTTAGATGGGCGGTGCCAGGGTTCTGTCATTACGATGATCTCATGCGATTTTTCCTTGCGGAACCTGTTGAACCTCGAGTACGGTTCTATTTCTAATCTGCAGCGTCTAACATTTTTGTAATTGGAACGATCACCTAATGATTCAGTGAGGAAGTCGAGTGATGTACCTCTAAAGTTTTCAATAATTTATTACTTCTTAAGTAATACATGATTTAGTTTGAATGTGAGTTAAGTTGTTTTACTAATCTGTGCAAATTAGAATAACTAATTTTCATATTTGCCAGGGACTCTCACCTCCAACTGAGTCAGAATGGAGGCATCTTCAACGGCTTGGTCTGCAGCAACGGCATCTCTCCCCTGCCAAGTTGTTACCCGAGGTTGGGCGCATGGCTTCTCCTCCAAAGCGGAAGGGGCGTGCGGTGGACATAGAGGGTCAGAAGAAGAAGAGGAAGCGTCCCACGACCCGTCCACACCGGTCTGCAAGAATTAATGCATCTATTCCCCCTCTTGATTCCACCACAGAGTCTAAGAGTCGTCCAGCCAACGATTCACCTGATGCACGATTTCTGAATGAGGACGTCTGCACAAATGTAAGCTTCATATTGCATTTCTTACATTAAAATATGTAAATATGTACATATATATTAATATACATATTAATATATATACATAGTGCTGTCTTGAAGCTGTTATTTGAAATGTCATTACTGATTTTGCATGCAGGTGACTTTGAGCGAGATAATAGCGGCTAATTTGAAAGAACTGCTTGTGAGGGTGGCTTCCATTGAGAAGGTTATGCGTTCATGCAGGTGTCTTATGAACGTTGGTGAGGAGGTAGGAGCGAAGAAGGGTGTGGGCTATCATGTGCCCGAGTTTAAGAAGAATAATGATGACAGTACGCCGTTGGATTATCACGAAGATGATGTTGAGAAGGTGGATACGACCGTACTTTTAGGGAGGCCCTCATTGCGGAAGGGCTCTTGTACTGGAGAGTTGAAATCTGCCAGATCTTCCGCTCGGAAGTTGTTCATTCGTAATCCTTCGTTGTATGATCCTATGCACGCTTCTTACATGGCCGTAGATGCCAAGCCCTTCCAAGATTGGTACGACAACGCACGAGATATTGGAATGTATGTTTTCACTACTCATTAAAACACTTTCCTCATTTTTCTAGTTCTGTCACTTGCCATGTCTCTGAATGAATATTTACCGATGTTGTGCACTCGCAGACCTTGCGAGACCCCACTTCCAATCTCCAGTAGGTCTAGGGTGGACTGGGATTGGTTCACGCAACTTAGAAAATGTGATGGTTGGCTCTCTTCCGAGGTAGTTTGTATTCTTACTTGAGAATGTGATTTAGTGTTATTTCTGTAAATAGTTGAAGTAGAATTAGATGATTTATTAGACTGTATGTGCCAGCACATCGATGCGTTGACAAACCTCCTCCTGTTCAAGTACAATCGCGCTAAAGATAAGTTTGATAATGGGTGGACTTTGATCGAGGCGCTTGGCACGGTAATTTGGCATAATCCCTATTTATAGCTTTTGAGATTTGTGTTGTTTCTAGAATGCATTTATTTTCCGTAAATATTCAAAAGTTTGTGCTATTGTTTCAGGGCCTGCTGTTGAATGGAGATCCACAGAATGTGTCTGGGACGCTGATGGACTATGTTCGGGGCAAATTGCCCCGAGAAGGTGGCTTGCCATAGGGTGAGGCAAGCAAGGTAATTGGCATTGCGAACGTCAATGGAAATCACTGGGTCTGTTATATGATATTATTGAATGAGCAAAGAATTGTTGTCTATGACTCCACATCGAAAAGGTCTGACTGGCCACGCATAGCTCAACAATTCGAGAACATGTCCCGCTTCGTTCCCTTGCTGTGCCAGATTGCTGGGTTATGGGTGGGGAAGCAGAGGAGAGGAAGGAACCGCTCAAGCACGTTTGGGATGTGGTGCAATTCAGACATCCTCCCCAGCAGGGTAACGACTCTAACTGCGGTGTTATGGCAATAAAATACATGGAATGCCTTGTTTCTGACTTCGACCTGAGCCAGCTCACCCCAGATAGGTGCGGGATATTCAGGCGAAGCTACTGCATGGAGCTGTTTGACTTGGGCCTTAAATATCCAGCCTCCTGACTATGCAACGTCCCTCCCCCATGCATCACCTGAAGAAACAAGCTCATTTTGATTTAGATGTAATTATATGTTCTTAAGTTAACAACACTACAAACTACTAACTCTGATTTTTTGTAGGGGAATACTAATCCCCTGTGGCGATTAGCGCTCGTGGCGCTCAATATGGCTCTTATTGACTGGACTCTTGGCCGTCAATAATGGCTATATAGGGGGTTTTTTTGTATGATTACCAGACCCAGTCTGACCCGGCGGCGCATATTTCATTTTGAAGCATCCGGCGGCTTCTTTAATCGTATGTTGATTGATCATATCTAAGTGAATCATATGCTATGTCTGGCCTTAGTTATTTATGACCTTGTATGTTCCTAGAGATTGCACAGCATCTGATCAATTAACTTCGCATTATGAGAGTTTACCTTACATATATTTGTTCATTTCATTACCAATTACATCTTAAGTCGAAAACATAGATTTGAACCCCTCCAGATATATTTTCGCACACACCAATACTTAATATGAAATGGGAATACGTTGATATTATTTATATAATTTTTAATAATATCGTACATAATTTGCAGAAACATATAAATTGGAATCGTTTAATTATTCCCATCTTCCTTTAGAAAAATCATTGGCACACATCTTCCGTGTAAATATGTTTAACTCGCTTCAATATTCAATTATCATATGTATAAGAAATAATTGAGCTACCCATACTGTATACAGAAGCACATAAACTCCAATTGCAGTTGACTGATTGCGGCAAAATTGATGGCAATTTTGCTAATATACAGTGACTTCATGCTATTAAATTTCTGTTGTATACTATTCAGATTTGTAGATTTAAAAAATGTTATGTTCTTAAATTTTTCAAATTTGCGTAAAAGTATTACGCACATGAAAAATGACTATACATATTACCATACAAATTGGGGTTAACTTCAGGTGTAAATTTTATTCAACTCAACTAATTGAAAAATCAATGATCTACCACTCTAATACACAATAGTTAAAACAACAACCCCCCCCCCCCAAAGAAAAAACAAAATGGCTCTTTCCTGAAGTAAATATAGCAGGTAATCAGCACAAGTAATCCATGAAGGAACATCATATAATTATGAAAATTGAAAAGCATACACCTACGAAATATAATCAAGCATCCAAAAAAAAAACTGTTCACATTTGGAATATCATTACTTAGCTTCATGTTTCGAACACGGGAATCTGTGCCGACGAAGGTACCTGGGAGAACTAGGAAGCCACCACATCAAAGGGAAATGTTTATAATATTTCGGCAGAGTAACATTACAAAAATTAATAAAAAAAACTTGCACACACTCATTTTATAAACTACGTACACGTTGAGGATAGGAGAAATTTTACACATTCGTTTTATATTATATTGTAGACGTTCAATGTGGAGAAAGATATAGGCGTCGTTTTTCCCTTTTTTAACACTTATGTACACGTCGATTTCATCTTTTTCCATTGATATGAAATACATATAATTCACAGGACATATGATTTTCTCTGTATATACCTATATATATATAGATATACCTATATATATATATTAATACACAATATACAGTGATGGACGCAGTAATTTTTCTCAGGGGTGCCAATTAGTAGTACTAATAAATTAAAATGTTATATATGTATAATTGTAAAATATACTTATATAATTAAATTATAACCATATAACCATATACACAAAGAATTATACTCGGGGAGTTTAATTGACAATATCATAAAAAAAGAAACTATATATATACATATGTTAGGCATACCTAGATGAAATGCATAAACTATGCAGATCATCACACAACATAAATATATAAAAATAGCAAAATAGAGAACTCTAGAAAGGATTTCGGGCAAATGATTAAGATGTAACTCTGTTGAGAAAAAGTCATATTTTTAGATAAAATTGCATACATGAAAATACAACTATTGGGATTTTTTGAAAATAAAATAAATAAATAAAAATAAATCTACACTTCAACAAAAGGAAAAAATTAAACACATCGCCAAAAATTGCAATGCCCTTGTGAAGATAATAATTCTCAATTAACCAAAGTACTTATAACAGCTAGGGCAAAAAAATAGGTTAGTAAAGCAAAAAATATAAACCATTCAAACACCTAGGGAAGAAATCAAATAGAGCAGACCATAAAAAAAAAAAAAAAATCCCTGCATTGAACGGGTGCCCTTGTCAAGGGTTGAACACATGTCTCATTCAAATTCCGTAACTACTTTTCCAATTTGCCAAACTTAATAGGGAAAATAAATCAATTATTTTAATATCTAATATTGCTAAAATCATATATTACTACTATATCGATACAATTTTTTTTAAAAATTTCAGGGGGCCGCAGTGACTCCCCTTGGCCCTACGTGGGTCCCTCACTGTATATATAGTGTGAATATATGTTTCTAACCAATTTTAATTTGTAAAATTCTTTTCTAACCAAACACTGCAGACTATTCTTTTCTAACCAAACAAATTTTCAGTACCCATATTACCCTTAATAAATTGTGGGCCCGGCTGACTAAATAATCAGAAATTGATTGTACACTCCCACAAACATTATACACGGCTTTCCTCCAAAGAAATATACACGGCCTCCTCATAAAAAGTCTACACGGCTTTCCCCCAAAAATTATACACGGCCTCCTTCCAACTTTTCCCCAAAAATTATACATGGCCTCCTCCCAAAAATTATACACGGCTAGGGCTGTAAAAGAGCCAAGCTACTCGTGAGATACTCGGAGATCGACTCGAAAAAAACTCGCTCGAACGTGACTCGGCTCGTAAATGAGTCGAGCTCAAGCTCGCTAAACGAGCTCGAGCTTTTTGTCGAGCCGAGCTCGAGCTTGGGGGTGCTCGGCTCGAGAAGCTCGCGAGCTTACTCGGCTCGTGAAGCTCGCGAGTAGTTAATCGAGCTGTCTCACGAGTAGTTAATCGAGCTGTCTCGCGAGTAGTTAAATGAGCTATCTCACGAGTAGTTAATTGAGCTGTCTCACGAGTAGTTAAACGAGCTGTCTCACGAGTAGTTAATCGAGCTGTCTCACGAGCAGTTAATCGAGCTTTTTCCAATGTTTTTAAAATAAAATTTATTTTTGTTAAAATTTCTAATTAATAATAAAATGGAATCAATGGTAACTAATATACATTACTGGTATTAGATTTAAAACTTCTTAATTAATTAAATAAAAACTATGAAATGAAATAATATTTCAATTCATTGAAAATTTGATATGTGTGCATCGATCAAGGTGGATTAAATAATAAATATAAAATAAAATAATAGTTTTAATTAATACTATATTATCAAAATAAATATTAATATTAACCAAATATTATGAAAAATAATACTTTACATGAAATATTAAATGAAATTAATAAAATCAATTAGTTGATCAAAGTCAATATAAGTTAGTAACAACTAACAATACTAATTTATCACAATCAATAGTAATATATCATATAATTTGTAAATATATAGTAATTTATATATTTATATTACTCTATTTTATATATCCGAGAATTGAGATACTATATATGCAAAATATTTATATATATATATAATATTTCTTAACTAGATTTTAAATTATTATACCTTCTTAAGTAATAATGAAAAAAAATAAAATGACAAAAATCAAGACTAATATTCACAAATTAATATTCTTCATTCTTCAATCCATTAAGAAATAAATATAAAATAAAATTATATTTTTAACTAATATAATGGAAACAATGACTAATATTAACTTCTAAATTATACTTAACTGAAATATTAATTAAAATCAATAATTGTTATTTCTTAACTAATATTTTCGGTGGTTATATCATATATCAATATTATATATACATAGTAATTAGTAATATTATTCTATCCTATATTAACAAAATCAATTAGTTGATCTAAGTCAATATAAGTTAGTAACAACTAACAATACTAATGTATCGAAATCAATAGTAATATATCATATAATTTGTAAATATGTAGTAATTTATATATTTATATTACTCTAGTTTATATATCCGAGAATCGAGATACTATATACTCAAAATATTTATATATATATATAATATTTCTTAACTACATTTTAAATTATTATACCTTCTTAAGTAATAATGAAAAAAAAAATGACAAAAATCAAGACTAATATTCACAAATTAATATTCTTCATTCTTCAATCCATTAAGAAATAAATATAAAATAGAATTATATTTTTAACTAATATAATGTAGACTTTTTGATATTTTTGGTGGAGACTTGAAGACTTGAAGTTGAAATATTACTTCATATTTCTATCATATATTTGTGAAACTTTGCCACATTTTTTTTTTGTGGATTTCGTGTTGATTTGGAGTGTATTATATTTTAGAAATTTTATTAATATGTGGGGTTATTATTGTTGATTTTTTTTAGTTCCAGATAAACAAGCCGAGCTTAATTTCGAGTCGGACTCGAATATATAAACGAGTCGAGCTCGAGTTGGACTCGAATATATCATTAGCGAGCCAAACTCGAGTCGAGTAATCGAGTTCGAGCTCGAGTCGATGTTCGAACTCAAACTCGAGTCAAGTATCGAGCTCGAGCTCGAGTTAGGCTCGAATAACAAATAAACGAGTCGAGCTCGAGTCGAGCTCGAGTACATAATTTTCTTCTCGAGCCGAGCTCGAGCTCGAGTATAAAGCTCGAGTCAAGCTTGAGCTTGAGCTCGAGTATAAAGCTCGAGTCGAGCTCGAGCTCACGAGCAGTTAAACGAGTCGAGCTCGAGCTCAGTGATACTCGACTTGACTCGGCTCGTTTACAGCCCTATACACGGCTTTGCTCCCAAAATTGTATACGGCCCCTTCAAATGTGTACACAGCTTGGTTCAAATTTGTAGACGGCAGCATCCTCGTGTTGAACAGCGCGATAGAGAGGGTAACCAACGAACGGAGATGCTGTGCCGACGCCGACGCGCCCCGTCGACGTCCATGCAACTCTTAATTTAGCCCGTGAATAAGCAAATTAAGAAATAAATCTTCACCAATTTAAGAGAATTTAAAAATTTAATGAAACGTTTTAGCTCAACCTCTCACACGCTAAGGTTAAATTATAAACCTAATTAATAAATATTAAGTATCGACTGAAAATTATTTGAAAGATTAAATATGAAAGTTAATCCAAAAGGTATTTATATCATAATTGAAATGAAAATATGAAAAAAATTAAAAAAATTACATTTTCACATTGAAATCCAACTACCAAGCATTGAATTGAAAATATGAAATAAATTAAAAAATATATATAAACGGTCATGTACAAATGATCATGTGAAATATTAAATTACATGGCCGTGTACAAATTTGGTCGTGTATAGATTTCATGGATATAGTACATGGCCGTGTACTAATTTGGCCGTGTACAAATGTTAAGTTTTTTTAATTAATTTGGCCGTGAAAAACTATTATTTTTTTTTAATTGATTTCGCCGTGTACTAACTTTGGTGGAGCCTTGGCCGTGTACAATTAATTTGGCCATGTACAAATCCGTCGTGGCCGTGTATAAATCCGCCTTGGCCTTGAACAATTAATTTGGCCGTGTACAAATCCGCCTTGCCCGTGTATAACTTCATCTTGGCCGTGTACAATTAATTTGGCCGTGTACAAATCTGCCTTGGCCGTGTATAAATCCGCCTTGGCCGTGTACAATTAATTTGACCGTGTACAAATCTGCCTTGGCCGTGTATAAATCTGCCTTGGCCGTGTACAATTAATTTGGCCGTGTACAAATCCACCTTGGCCGTGTACAATTAATTGAGCCGTGTACAATTTTTTTTTGGACCCACATTGTGGCAAGCCTGTCATCTTTGACTTTTCAAACATTTACAAAGGGCCAATTAGACTTTTACATATTTGTTTGGTTAGAAAAGAAGACTTCAAAATTCTTGGTTAGAAAAGAATATTACAACTTTAATTTGGTTTCTTTAAAATTTCTCCATATATATATCTACGTGGGTCCCTCACTGTATATATATATGTGTGAATGTATGTTTCTAACCAATTTTAACTTGTAAAATTCTTTTCTAACCAAACACCGCAGACTATTCTTTTCTAACCAAACAAATTTTCAATACCCATATTACCCTTAATAAATTGTGGGCCCGGCTGACTAAATAATCAGAAATTGATTGTACACTCCCACAAACATTATACATGGCTTTTCTCCAAAGAAATATACACGGCCTCCTCATAAAAAGTCTACACGGCTTTTTCCCCCAAAAATTATACACGGCCTCCTCCCAAAAATTATACACGGCTTTGCTCCCAAAATTGTACACGGCCCCTTCAAATGTGTACACAGCTCGGTTCAAATTCGTTGATGGCGGCATCCTCGTGTTGAACTGAGCACGATAGAGAGGGCAACCAACGAACGGAGACGTTGTGCCGACGCTGACGCGCCCCGTCGACGTCCATGCAACTCTTAATTTAGCCCGTGAATAAGCAATTTAAGAAATAAATCTTCACCAATTTAAGAGAATTTAAAAATTTAATGAACGTTTTAGCTCAACCTCTCACACGCTAAGGTTAAATTAAAAACCTAATTAATAAATATTAAGTATCGACTGAAAATTATTTGAAAGATTAAATATGAAAGTTAATCCAAAAATTAGTTATATCATAATTGAATTGAAAATAGGAAATCAATTAAAAAAATTACACTTTCACATTGAAATCCAACTACCAAGCATTGAATTAAAAATATGAAATAAATTAAAAAAAAATATAAACGGCCGTGTATAAATGACCGTGTAAAATATTAAATTATACGGCCGTGTACAAATTTGGTCGTGTATAGATTTCATGGATATAGTACACAGTCGTGTACTAATTTGGTCATGTACAAATGTTAAGTTTTTTTAATTAATTTGGCCGTGTAAAACTATTGTTTTTTTTAATTGATTTCGCCGTGTACTAACTTTGGTGAGCCTTGGCCGTATACAAATTCGTCTTGGCTGTGTACAATTAATTTGGCCGTGTACAAATCCGCCTTGGCCGTGTATAAATCTGCCTTGGCCGTGTACAAATTCGTCTTGGCCGTGTACAATTAATTTGGCCGTGTACAAATCCGCCTTGGCCGTGTACATTTAATTAGGCCGTGTACAATTTTTTTTTGGACCCACATTGTAGCAAGCCTGTCATCTTTGACTTTTCAAACATTTACAAAGGGAAAAATTAGACTTTTACATATTTGTTTGGTTAGAAAAGAAGACTTCAAAATTCTTGGTTAGAAAAGAATATTACAACTTCAATTTGGTTACTTTAAAATTTCTCTCTCTCTCTCTATATATATATACACATAAAAATGTATATTTTTTCATATCCTGATTATGATAACTACACAATTGCACTATTATCATATAAAATACTCCGTAATAGCAATTATTCTGAACTTAATTAATATATAAAATAAGAGTAAACATATGTGAAAGTATACTGCGTCATTATCATATTGAAGTGTGATCTGATTGAATATTATAAAAATATACTAATCCAATAACAACTACACGGTCACCCAATCCTTATACAGGCACGTGTACTTCAGTATGTACTTAACCTAAATAAATAACAGCTAAATGAATTAACCGACTTCATATGAATTTTCAAATTGGGAATCGTCAGTCCCATTTCAACCACCTACATTTGTTATTAAAACGTAATTATTAACATGGGGTCAGCGTGTATTCCTACACTTTTACGTACGTGTTACACGTTCTGTGCTCGGGGGTTCCAGTATCACCTACTCATCTCTGTCACCGTCATTACAGACCGAACAAGTTTTGGTTCATGCCCGATTCTCTGTTATGAATTATAGATACGATAACATATTAAGAAAATACTTGCACATTAACAAAATTATTTTAAACAAAGACGATCCATCATTTCACATCTGGATCGCATACCGGAAGAGGGGTTCACATAAACCAAGCTAAATTGGCCCACAAAAACAAAAACTAAATTTGGCCAAATATTAAAAACACATATTATTCGAAGAGAGCAAAAATTAAAGCCACATTGCTCACGCCGACACTATGGTTGCCACCACCAATTCATGCGTGGCTCCGGCAATCATTTTGGATGTCCGCCGTCCAGTCTGGCTATGATCCACTGCATATCCAGCTTCCCTGCACCACCATTTGTGAAAACCTCGTGCAGGAGCGGGTATTTAGGCTCTCCATTCAGACGGAAGAGGAGGAAATCGACAGGCTCATCCTGCAAGCAACAGTCATGGAATAACAACGACAAAATACCAGTCATATTTGGGGGAATGAAAACAGGGTCGCGGCATACTCACCGGGCGGGATTCGTACGGGTCCCAGTACTCCGGCAGGATTGTCACTCGGTTGATATCTGCGTCAAAGTGCACTCCTGGGACCGCTTTGAACCATATGAAATTCTCGAAACATTCCCGAAGCCGTTCCAATTTGCGGGCAATGTGCAACCCCGTGATCTGCTTACCCAGAACCGAAGTGAGGAATGCCGCGATACGGAGCATCGCCATCACAGCATCTTTCGTTGTCGACATTCTGCCGGCATCAATCTCGAAGAGGACAAGCGAGAGCAGCCGTGTCTCCATCGTAACACCGTCAATGTGGGGGCATTCGTCATCGCTGTAGCGCTGCTGTGGAAGAGACATCGAATTACCTGTGGAATGGGCTGGTTTTTGTTAACTGGAAAACGGCGAGAAATATTTTATTTCTTGGCTGTTCTGAAGATGTGTTTATATAACACTTCAAATGTTATGGGGTTGCGTCGGTTGGAATTCCCCGACTGTTTGACTACCCGGAAGCAGTCGCGGCGGTCAACTAGTTTTCCACATGGATGGAGGTTCATGGATAAGCATGAGCAATTATGTAATTATGGATGGGCTTAATCAAATAACGCAGGCTCAGGCCCAATGGTATATTTCCTAAGAATCTTGTAAGCATATTTTATAATTATTTCACATCTTTACGCAATACAATAACTTTATTGAGATTCATATAGTAAATTTGGGGTCACATAATTCGAGACAGAAGGGACCAACTCACCCAAATGTTACTTGCTTTTCTGCATTAGTATAACAAAAATTTTAAATTGTATAATATCGAAAGAACCATGTACTAGGATTTCACATGTTTGAAGTATTAATTATATAATTTTTTGTATTAGTATTATATAATGTTTTTTGTGTTCGAATCATGATTTTTTTAAAATATAATATCAAAATCATATTATTTAAAAGAAAAAGCAACTCTTTTAACTGCATAATCTGGCACGAAAATATTTCGAAAACACAATGCTTGGAGAACAAAAATCGGTGTACCTATTTACATATATATGCATAGTAAATAATATTGTTAATTTAATATATAGATTAAGCAGTTCGGAAATATTATCTTTACAGAACAATGTTTCATACATAAATGATTTAATCATTTATTATACGTAGAGTAATCAATTAATTCAGTAAATAAATTGAAAAGCAATGAAGACGGATTGAGAAAATGTTGAAACTATTTTCATATCTTAATATTTTTTTATTCTTGTTATAATTATACACGCACAGACACAACATGTCACCCGCATCCAAACCGTTACCAAGTTACATGGCCATCACATTATTATTGAACATCTTTCTTATACAATCTTAATCCATAGGAAAATTTTAGTTGTCGTTGGAAAAATTACATAGAACATGTGCGAGGGCCGAAAACCAATTTTCCAACTCTGTTTTATTTGTATTTGTATATACTGAAAGAAACTATAAAACTGGTTTACTGGTATTTTTTATGTAAGGGTGTCTTTATATTATTAAGATTTATAGTTGGTTGGATGTTATCTGAATGTATTCATGTTTCCTAAGAATACGCAAATTAATTGATACACAAATTAGCTACCCATACATGAGTACGTTCGTAATTGTTTTCCATTTTTTAATTATATGAAGCATAACGTCACACAATGTTGACGTTCTATAATTTGCCAGATTTTGATGCCAACCTAAGCCTAATTAACATTCATATTGTTCCGATTCTCTGGGTAATAAACATGAATCTCAATAATATTCACATTATTCCTTTTTTTGTTATCACATTTTGTTTCGTGTCTATGTGACACCCGATTTTGATATTGGACTTTTTCGTTACTGTTGACAACTTAGAGGAGTTATATAGAAATTAGTTTTACAAATAATAACGACGATTAAGTATGCAATTGTTATTATTCAATTTTTTTGCAATAATTTGTGAGGCAATGAATACTGTAATCGTTTAAAAGTACCTCTTAATCGTTATTATTAAATCTGTTAGCCATCATTTTAACTAAATAATTGAAAATTATGATTAACAATTATCAATGTGGAATCGTTATGCTTGAATGAATCTATTGGTATGAAAGATCTGGGCCTATCGTTCAACTATTACTATATAATTTCGTAGTATTATATATTGACGAATGTTACTAACGATCACTTGCTCGATTAACCTATTCTTATGCAAGAAGCACAGCTAACCTATCATTACGTAATGAAAACATCGACCAAAATGTTACTGTGTTGTGTGTATGGTGATTTCAGTAGTGACTATCAATTTCATTGCACTACAGTGTGCAGGTTGTCTAACGAATTATAATGGAGCATCAATTTTATTATACACTAGTGTATTTGTTGTTTAAGAATTTCCCTATCGATAATCAAATTGATTATTATATAGTGTATATGTTGTATCGGAAAATTACCTGCGATCATCCATTTCAGTATACTACAGTATGTAAGTTGTTTCAAGCATTTGTAATGGGTTATCAAATTTATTATACTATACTGTATAGGTTGTTTATTGATTTCACAACTGAGGATCATTCTGATCATACTATAGTTTATATTGTATATGTTGTTCCTCAAATTCTTAATTTAGAGTTTATTTGATTATACTAAACTTTATGCATTGTATCAGGATATCAATTTTAAAATAAAGTAATTATTAGAAACCATACTTGTAGTTAGTAGAAAGGATACTTTCGCTAATAAATGACATTGTATTATTCGATATATTGTATATTACGGATAGTAAATCTGAATACGTAGACGTACCTATAAATTGAACTTATATGAATATTAGTGCACTCAAATATTCACGCACACAAGTTCATTTCAGTTGCACCCATACCAAAATACACTATAATAATTTTTTATCATTTAAACAATAATAGGTAATTTCTCATCGCTTGCACGAAATCATTTGTGAGAGCGAAAGGAAAGGTAAAACAAAACAAAACTTCAACCTACAATGAAGTTACAACAGAATTCGCCATAGGTAACACTTTATGCACGAATTACGTCAACCGAATAACTGTACATAAGAGACACATATATATAAATATATAGATTAAATTATATATATAGCTTAATTTTATATCCATATAGTATATGACCTACATTTGTTATTCACCCCACACGCACATTGCCATAACTTTCATAATTTCTCTCTATCTATCTCGCCTGAGGCAACGATGTACAAGTGTGGGATATTCCTTTTAGATATAAAGCATTGAAATTTGTGGATTGTTACGAGTGTGAATTAATCTTCCTTCAAAAATTTATTAAAAAATAATCCCACTTGACCCGCATTGCAGGAATATATAACTATGCGTTATTATTAATATTAGCATAAGTATTTTGGCGGCTACTATTACCTTTCTTTTGTACCGGCTCGTTTTTAACGTTATATGTAATTTTAAATATTACTTGAAGCGTATCAAAGATCGTAAAAATCATAATACTCATAATCGAAGAGCTAAATATTTTTTCATACAAGTTATCACAGTATTCAAAATATGAGTACCACAAATAGTAATCTACATATTTACGCATTAACACACATCTGCAACATCATTATACGAGGGAAGTTCCAATGCGTATTGTAGGCGAATTCGCATTCCATAGTTTAAGAGTAAGTTATAAATAATTGAATGGCATCATTTCTATAATAATATTTATATAATTGGCGTTAATATCATAAAGAAAATTAAATCTTCCAATAATTAACCTAATAAATAGCCATTCCATCATTTCAATCAAAATATAAGTATATAAATATATGCATATGTATATATCTTTTATTCACTAATTAAATCTTATAGTCATACCAAGGTACCATACCTTGAGTTCGTAACGTTATATATACTGGAATATTGTTCCATAAAAAATAACCTTGAAAGCACATAATTAATTAATTAACCTTTTATTATTCTGTAGTGGGGACAATGAATCAATTTATCGCTTCACTATAGCGTCGTCCGAGATATTGAGATATGGAGTATATTATGGATTTAGGAGCTCAATTCAATCAAAGTTTGTTATTTATTTCTCGACGAGAATAATATAGTTGTTCAACTACGTATATAATTTATACAATATGTTCTTCAAGCGCATACAGAATCCGGTTATGGACGTATTTTTAAGGAATGTTTAGGGATTATATTGGGAGGCAATTGATTTATAGAATCGTATAAAAAATTGGACAAACGATAAATTGTATATTTTATCTCAGGTTTTAAAAATAATTTTGCAATGTGTGATTTTTAGCATGATTTTGGTTCCTATGAAAAAAAATTAGTAATATTGTATTCATGCGTCGCACTATAGTAACGTGAACGTTAATAATTGAAAAGATAACTCATATTATTATTAATATGTACATTGGGTGAATTTTAAATATTTAATAGTTATCAAATTTTATAAATTTGTGCGTCTATTATCCATCCAATAGTTGATATATATAATAGTGATGGTAGTCTTATTCACTACAAAAAAAAAACAGCTTCTTGTGACGACATTTTTTTATCATTATATGTACTAAAATTGTCACTAAAACTACCTAGTGACAACTTTATTGTTTGTGGCTATAGAAACCGACACTATAAGTTATAGTGACAACATAAAATAATCGTCACTATAACTTAAACTATAGTGACAGACATTCTTGTCAGTAAAAACAGATGTTTTAGTCACAAAAAATATTTGTCACTATAATTGAAGTTTATAGTGATTATATAATGCTTGTCACTGTAATTGAAAACTTCAGTGACAATAAATATTTGTCACTAAAAATCTATAATATAGTGACATTAAATAATAGTCACTAAAACTATTTAATTTAGTCACATGCTACTATCATCACTAAAATGTATTTTTATAGTCACTTATAATGCTCGTCACTAAATCTTAGTTTAGTCACATTCGATTGTTGTCAATAAAATAAATTTCTATAGTCACAAATATATTTCATCACTAAAACCTGTTAATTTAGTCACTAAAATATTAAATTTTAGTGACATAGTTTCTTGTCACTATAATTTCTATCACTATTTGTTAATTTATAGTTACAGAAATAAAATTTATAAATCATCACAATACTAATATAATAACAAGAATTATATTATCACTAAAGCTACAACTTTTGTCACTATAATATTCGTATATCATTTTTTAAAAATTAGAATAGCCTCAATTGATTTATTGTTTAGTCCATTGATGTGATAATAATTTGTCTACACTTTTATTCATAATAATATATATAAATATATATTATTGTGAAAAAAAATATAAAAAATTAATCAGCATTCAACTAACAAGATAAGATTCATATCAAAGCAAAATAACATTCATTAGTATAAATAACTAAACGTGACATAACGAGTTCAAAAGTAACTTACTATTTACAAACTGAAATCAAATAACTAAAAAAAATAATGTACAATTAAACAAGAGTTATAAATCAAACTAATTAAACTATTATAAAATCCATTAATGAATTCAAACTTATTCACTTTGTGGATATGAAACCTGTAATTTGATCAATAGAAAATAGAAATGACTAATATATAATAAGTGATGCAATAATTCATAAAAAAGGGTTAACTTATAATTATAAAGCATGTATATAGATACTAAATATATATAAACATACTCACACTTGATAGAATTCAGATTTTGGCTATTTTGACTGAAGCTTTGAAGTAGAGCAGGAAGTTGAACTTTCAAAAGAGCTTTAACTTAAGCTTGTATATTCATTTCTTGGTTGCTGACTTGAGATGCTATGGACTCTAATTGGGAGGTTATGACTTCATTTTGTTTTCTTAACTCTTCATTCTCTTTTTGTAGTTCAACATTAATTCTTTCTCCTCTTTTAGAAGCTGGTTCCAAGCAATCTCCATAAGCACGTAGTCGGCTAGATTTTTCTTCCCCAAGAACTTTCACAAAAGCTTCATCCTCAGACATGGGATATTCACCATCCTCAATTGGTTCAGATTGTAATCTAAGGAGTTCCTCCTGAATAATTCAATTTATATTAATATGTATCATTTCATAATTATGTGGATACAATCACAATTGACGAGTGTACTTACATAAACTTCTTTTGATGCTTCATCAGTCCATTATTTTTTGTCATTATTATATCTACTCATTATCCATGCAGTTGTTCGATTAGGCTCCTCTCCAGTCTCAACATCACGCTATCATTTAAAAAAGTTAGAATCATAAGTATTTCAAAGCTATTTCCATTATTAGATAAGTCTATTTCGATTACTAAGTTTCTACAAGTAAGAAATAATAAACATTAGCCTTTAATATTTAGATTTTTGCAACAAAGAAAAAAATTAATAAAGTCAACTAACATAACGTGAATTTCAAATATCATGATTAAAAATGAAAATATTTCATGAATATCATGAACACATTGAGTTGGCCTACTTGGATGGAGCTAAATCTATCTAGCTATGTTATTTTATGCTGCAAGAGTTCCGGAGGTGTTTTGCTAATGGTTGTGACCATATCCATTTTATAATTCTTTATGTCGAAATCTTAAATTAAAACAAAATATTAGAAAAAATAAAAAGAAAAGGAAATTCATTTTAATTATCTAAATAAATATTGATCACGTACCTAATAAATATTAATAATAAAATTGGAAAGAGTAAAAGTAAAAGAAAATACGGGAAAGGAACATAAAGAAAAATAAAAATGAAAAAGAATGAAAAAGAAAAAGAATCAATATTAATTATTAAAAAAATGTAGGTTCATCCAGAAAAAAAATGGAAAATGATAGAAATAAAAGAATAGATTCAAAAGAAAAAAATAGAAAAAAAAACAAAAAGGGATATATTGAAAAAAGATTTTTTTTTTAAAAGAACGAAATAAATAAATAAATAAAATCTAAAGGAAAAAGAATTTAAGAGAAAAAGCAGTTGACATGATTCAAACCCTGCCCAAAGTAAATGTAAACATGCCATATGATGATGATGACGACGATGATGACAAGGAAGAAGATAATCTAAATGAAAGTGAAGATGATTTTTATTTTTATTAATGAATCTATAGTTTTATGTTTGCTACATCAATTTCTTATATTAATTTTATGATAAGGATTTTTAAGATCATATTTTTATTTATTTTGTAACAAAATTATCTCATCCGTAAAAACATTTAATCATTTAGTGACAATGATATGTTGACATTTAAAATAAAGTATTACATAATAATGATGATAAAATTTGTCATCAGTATTTTGCATTACATTAGTGACAACGATTATTTTCGTCTCTCATTAAAAAAATATAAAAACCTTAGTCGCGATAAATGACACATAAATTACATTTTATTTTGTGAAAAACATAATTATCATTAATGTAGAGGTGTTTTTAGTGATAAAAATAAAATTATCACTCACTCCCTCACTAACATAATAAATTGGTGCAAAATATATAGTGACAATATATATTGACAACAAATAAATTTGTCATAAATTCTATTTTTTGCGACAGGAAGAATTATCGTCACTACATAGTGACAACAAATACTACAACTTATTAAATTGACACTAGCTTCCCGCTAACTATATAGTGACAACAAATACTACAACTTATTAAATTGACACTATTGATCACTTATTTTATTTTTTTTGTGATGAGAGTAATTATTGTCACTGTAGAAGTATTTTTAGTGACAAAATCACGATTGTCACTGATATAGTCATCACAAATGACTTATTTTGTGACGAGAATAAATATTATCACTGTAGAGACATTTTTAGTGACAAAATCACGATTGTCACTGACAAAGTCATCACTAATATTTATTATGTGACGAGAATAATTGTTGTCACTGTAGAGGTATTTTTAGTGACAAAATTACATTTGTCACTAGCATTGTCGTCACAAGAAGCTGTTTTTTTTGTAGTGTTAGTATTGAATTTATAACTTCTTAAACATATAATGTACATGAAAAGCTAGTTCTATAAAGTCACTTTACGACAAGGTTTATGTTGGAATAGAACAATGCTTTACATATTGATAAGAATGGCTATTTGTATTGTAAAAGAATGACGAAAGAAAATTTTGTACAAGGAAATATTTAATTCATTCAAGAACCCCCTAAATAAAATGAACTAATAATTAATAAAAACAGTGACAAATTAAATTTTGCACATTACCAAAAAAACATTTTTTTGTGTCTGATACTATTTTAAAAATACACACAAATATTCTTATAATTTAGCAATTTCTGCATAAATGGTATTATAATTCAATGAACTTGTTTTTGTTATTATTTGATATAATTCCTAATTTATAAAGTTGTTTTCAGTTCATATTATTTAAACTTAAATAGGTACATTGGTACCGTGCATTGCACAGCAGAAATGCTAGTTAGTGATATTATGAATGCGTATACTACTACTAATACTAATATTAGCGTTTGCGCGCTAATATTATAATTAAAATACTGTTCTTCCGAATTCAAAATCTAATCTGCAGAACTACACGCGAAATAGTAAACGTGTTATTCGAACCTTGTGTGGTGTATAGTGTAAACGTGTAGCAATGTTCTATAATTATCCTTCCTCCTCAATTGACCCCCCTTATTGGCACGTGGAAAAAAAGGGGGGGGGGGGGAATATAAAGCTTTCTCCAGAAGCTTCATACAGTTCCTCTTCGAATCCTTTTAGGGTTCCTTAGCATCGTCTGCAAGACTAGTCCGCGAGTTTCGCTGAGAATGGATACTTCCTCTGGAGATAGCATGACTTCTCATCTCCCAGGCAATTCGCCGGTGAAGAACCGGTGAAAGGTTTGTGACAAGCACAACCTTGCCGATATTTTCATGTCCAGGACAGACGCAAACCCTTTCCGCCGATTTGTGAAATGCCCTGAAAGGGTATTCCCTGTACTTAAATTTTTAGATACAATTGATATATTTCCGCCATCATTATGACTTTGTGAAATTGCTTTGATTTTGTCTTCTAAGGTTCGTGGTTGCTTTTTCTTTGAATGGGTTGATGACCCAATGCCTGATTGCCAGACCACCTGGGTTGAACGACTTAAGTTGCAAAAGGAGGCGTTGGAGGATCAATTCCATGGGAGATTGGCTGTAGTGAAGGATCTAACCGAAAGGATTGTTGTGAAGGACCGGGAGATAATGCTGCTGCAGGGGAGATGTGCCGAATTGGAGGCTCTTGTGAAGAAATGTCGTCGGGAGTCACGCCTAAGGAAAGGTATATTTGCCGGAATCGTGGTTCTCTTACTTATCGTCGTTGGGTTCTTTGTTGTGGTCTAATCTTCATTATGGATATGTCTCCGTTGACTAATTAATCGCATATATTGGAATGTCTATATGTTCATGAAACCGCTGATTATTTTTGTAAGATGGCGGATGTAAATTAATGATGCATTTTGGTAGAATGACCCAAAAACTGTTCGTAGAACTCTATTTTGTAAAGAATTAAGTAGGGATGCTGTTGAGATTATTGGTAGAATGGCTGAACACCTTTTATTAATGACAGGGGACGTAACAATTGGAAGTATCTAATTATATTTCTCTATATGTATGTTTGGTTCCAGTAATTTAGTGCTTACTGTTTTTGGATTGAATGAGGAAATTTGTGATAGCATGATTGCATTGTGGGTAATATTAGTGAATTTGATGAAAATTGATGCATAAATACTTGAGCAATGCATGAGGAACTCGGCTCTAGAGCTGTAAACGAGCCGAATCGAGCCGAATACCTTCAAGCTCGAGTTCGGCTCATTTAAGTTATACTCGGTTCGAGCTCGAGTTCGACTCGAGCTTCGAGTTTGAGTTCGAGTTTGGCTCGAATTAGAAAATTCGTGATCGAGTTTGATTCGAGCTCGGCTCGAGTTCGGCTCGATAAGGATATGTTCAAGTTCGATTAAAAAATCTCGATAAAAAGCTCGATAATAATAAAATATGTGATCGAGTCCTTTTCTTTTCTTTTATAGATTTTCTTTAATTATGTTTATTTTAATTTTATTTTCTTTAAACTAATTACTTAATTATGTAATTGTGGTTATGCTTATTACTCATTTCATTATTTTTCATTATTAATATAGGTGTATTCAAATTTTAATATATATTTACCTTCATTTGAATTAAAATTTCAAAAAAAAAAATTCTATTATAATTTATAAATCATAATTTACTCATGTCTCATTTTATTTTTATTTTATCAATCATTCATTTTCACTTTTTATTTAAAAATTGTATTCATTAGTTAATTAGTAATTTATCTCACTATCCATGATAGCTTATTATTTTTCTTTCAAACTTCAATATACAAATATTTTACAATCATCTTAATTGAAATTCAAATTTCAAAGTGTTTTGTATTATGCAATTTATAAATTATAATTCAAACATATCTCATTTTCTTACTATTTTATCGATTATTCAGTTTCATTTTTATATAAATTGTAATTATATTAGTTGATTGATGATATAGTTCATTATTCTTGTTAGTTTATTATTTTTTACTACACATTCACACATGTTCCAACTGATAATTAAATATTTATAATAATCTTAATTCGAACAAAATTTTCAAAATTTTTTATAATATGATTTATAAATCATAATTTATTTTTATTGTTATATCTCAATTTTATTTTATTTTATTGGTATATAAATTAAATATTTCAATGAGGCACGCTAAAGTATACATAATATTTGTATATTATACAATAATTGAGTAAATTGATATAATATATATTGTCACATTAAATGAACTAAGTAATTATCATACACTATTAATTATTTGTTAATGAATAATTGTAATCAATATAATGATGTTTGTTTGATATCATAAGTTTAATCAAATTCATTTGTGTTTATTTCATTATCAAATCTCAATTCTTAATTATAACTATAAACTATAATTTTAATTACCTCATAATTAGATAGTTTTTTGTTAGACTTCTTCAAAATTCAAATATACTATTTTATATTAATATTTTAACTAAATAAATTTTAAATGGATATCTTAAAGTTGGATAATTAATATTTTATTACATTATTTTTATCATATAAATCTATTTACATATTCCTATTTTTTGTTTAATAAAATAAGCTTAACTTAATGTTTGTAAATCTCATTAATTGATTCCCTTTTTTTATGATAATACTAATTCTTAGATTTCGTAGAGTTCATATAGTCTATTATTATTAGTTGAATATATTTATCTGATAAATTGACAATATGATATTATATATGTTTATATAAATATAATATATAAATATTTGCATATATTTAAGTTTTGGAGAATTGTTATAAAAACGTTATTTGATTCAATTAACGTAATTGTTAATAATTTGGTCGAGTGACTATAATAACAAATTGAAATACATTTGGCTAATGTTTGAATCTTGTTGGGGGTGAAAATTTAAATTTTTTTTAGCTTATTTGTCAAAGCTCGATTACAAGCTCGATTAAGTTCGATTACAAGCTCGATTAAAAGCTTGATTAGAAGCTCACGAACTACTCGATAAAAGCTCGTTTATAGTCGAACTCAAGCTACTCGTGAGAAGCTCGCGAGTAGCTCGAGTTCGGCTCGAGAAAATTATTGAGCTCGAAAAAAAGCTCGAATTCGGCTCGTTTAATAAACAAACGAGTTTCAATCGAAAAAAGATATATATTTCTATCCATTTGGTGACCGGTGCAGCTTCTAATTTAGAACGGCTGTGTAATAGTTTGATAGGGATAAATGCGGTCACATATAGCAGAAAGGATTAGGAAATAGAGATTTTACCTTGTTAGGTTTACAAGACTGCAGGCAGGAGTATTTAAACACTAATATCCGGTCCCCACTTACACCATTTTTCGACACACAATCTGACCCATTTTATAAAACATAATTTCACACCCATTTTTCGACTTGAAGCCCCTCCCTCATTCGCGTCCTTTCCGTCGAAGCTCAAGCTGGGAACAACATCAGTAGTGTAGCATAATGTGGTTCCTCTCTCACCTTGTATGAGTGAGCCAGTGGGCATAGCTGTGCACATTAAAGATGACCATGGATTTATTGAAAAGTAGTCGGAGAAATAACGAGGAAAATAGGGGACGAGGTCATGAACGCACTGTTGCAAGAAATGTAAATGCTTCTGCTGACATCGTGATTCGGTTTGTTGCACTATCCCATTGCACCTCGGTGTGACCGATTATGAAAGCGAAGAACTGCCGGCGGTCAAAAATTGACTGTAACTTATCAGCATAATACCTAGCCGACATATGCAGGTTGAAATGCTCGTTCATCCGAGGGCACACGTAATTTACAAAAGCTTCATTACGCCAGGCACATGGCTCTTTCCTCCACACACCATCATCAGCTTGGTTGATAGCTTCGGTAATGAATCGGGCCTCCATTGCCGGAGTCCAAACACTGTCGTAGAAGGACATATTTGAGGCCGTTGTTTGCTTGTGTGTAATATTAAGATCTCGTAGAGTAGCAAGATGGAGTGCCATATTATATATAAAATGCAGCATTCCCTTACATATAAAATGATAATACTGAAAAAGACAAGTGCAGCATGAGGGGGTGGGAGGGGGGTGAACATTATTTCAGATATAGATAATGTTTGCCCGGGTACACAACTAGGGACAGGTTAGCCCTGGAGCTTTACAGTGCTTTGGAAATATGTAATAGCTCAAGGCTTATCAACAACATCGCTTTCGCATTGGCTATCAGATCCGTCGCTAATGCTCACGATGTCTGGCCTATTTGCTGCGTGCTGTGGATAAGTGCTTCTGGAAGAGTTCTCTATTGGCATGTTTCCTCGGTGCTATGGATAAGTGCTTCTGGAGGAGATCTCTATTGGCCGGGTTTGCCCAGATCAGCTTCGCTGCCTAGCTGATGAAGAGGAGCTGCTAAGGTCAATGAGCTGTCGGAAAAGAGACCTCAGCTGACTCCAACATTCTTCACCACGATCCATGTACACTAGCAAATCAGGCCTCCGCTGAATTACACAGACAACGTAAGTTGGAATATAAATAAATGAACGTTGGGACACACACCTATGTATAAGTTTGAAAATTGGTTAGATGCGATATAAATTACCCTCGCTATATCTATCCACACGCTATCGGGGGCTTCAACAGTGTTAGTTGGAATGTCGTATTGGAAGTTTGGACGCTCGATGAGCCCCCCAAAATGATTTGTCCGCTGAATCCACTCATTCAGCTTTGCAAAATACAAATCTATAGGGATATCCACGCCCATTTCTGCATTCACATCCTGACGGACAAGCCGAAGGCATTGTTTATTATTCCCAGTGTCGCCAACAACCCAATTACCACTCCATTGTTCAAATTCTAACTTCATTAGGACAGTTCGCTCGATCTCGCGAGTCCATCCACCAACGTAGAACACTTCATCTTGGGACCTGGGTTGCGGCCTCGAAATTTTGGTAATTATAAGTAGAAATTTATGAGCGTTGTTGGCTCACTAAGTAGTCGGCCTACTTATAATACTATACAAATTATCGTGGTCGGAACTGTAGCATCACACATGCACAGTGCAAGTATCTTATGTCGAATCAAATAATAGGATACAAAAATCTAAAGAATACACCATCAGGCCCGTGACCAATTCAGATCCATACATAGGGCAGGGAGTTTTCATCTCGTCCTTTTCTCTTTCCTTGTTCCGCATATGCGATTAAAAGTTTACATCAGTTACCATTGTTTATAGCCAGAAGCAAATCACAGCAAAGTTCTACCTTTTGGAATCCCGTCGCATTAGTTAATTGGTGGGTGTTGGAGTCGTATATTGAATTCTGTGTCCCCAGCTCCTGCAAACGAAAAATTTGAATTGTGTTTAAATAAAGAAAAATGTTTATCTCGATCTCTAAGGAAACAAAAAAATTACTCCATTAACATTGGGCCAGCAATCATTTGTCCAGTTAAGCGACTTTGTAGCATCACTGGAGTCCTCATTTCCTTCCTTTTCATCCTTGCATGCTGCATATAAGAGAATGATTAATTAGTAACTGGACGTTAAGGCTTGCTAGAACCATTTAAATAAGGTATTGTCATAAAGCTGGCAAAATGGAACACAACCAGAATTTTTTAGGCCTCTTGCGGTTTTTTTCCTCTATCTCCGCCGGAAACCACGCTTCACGCGACTCTTAACAGGTTTTGGATTGCGGACCCTGCCGAAACTCGAGTCCTTCCCTTTACAGGTTGTTTGCTTATGAGTCGGCCGACCTCTCAACAGATCCTCTCAGAGTTTATTGATGGTTGAATGAATTCGCATCCGGCTTGCTGCATTGGACTTAGCATCGTAAACCATGTCATATATAATACATATAATATGAGAAGCAAAAACGTTTCCTTCCAGGCCATTTGTGCTAGCGCCATCTGTTCATCTGGTAACAGAACGCCGTCGCTTGCAATCGCGATGCAATCTTTGGAGTACATATCGTTCTGGCACATATTCAACCCCCATTAGGATGATGATCTTCAGCGCATGTCAACAGAAAACGCCGCGACACTCCCACATTCGACAGCTGCAGTTTATTTCCAAAGAACTTCTGTTAAACGAGACAAGCCGCAGGCGATCACCTGATGCATAGCTAGTCACCCGAAACTCAAGCTAATTAGATGTGTAATCTGCAGGATGCTCAATTATACGAATACCGAGAGACTGTGTGGCCTCATACTCAATTATGTGGAAAACATTACGGGTGTATATCTTGGCCGCGTCCATTAAAAAGGGGTTATCTGCGATGAACTGTCCCGGCATTCCTCGACACAGAGCATCCTCGGCAGTCTCCTGCGCACACTATTCACTCTGGATATCCATATATCGAACCACAAACTCGTAGAGGGTGTTGGTGCGCCTGCCCAGATCTTTCAGAATCCTATTCGTTACCTCGCTCCTAGAAGTTGCATGAAGACCGGCGCAGAATCTATCATTGGTGAAAACCGAACACCATCGCCTTCTCAGGTTGTACATATTACTAAACCATCTATTCCTTTCTAGCTCGTATTTGGCAATCATACCCTACCAAAGCTCTTCAAACTCATCTTCCGTCTCACACCCATTCATACAATTATGCCATAATTTCTTGAACTCCTTATGTAGCGCCCTGGTCCCGAAAGACCGTGGAAATGGACGCCACGGGGGTGAGAATTAAGAAGCGGGAAAGAAATGGGGTAATTAAATTAATGACGGGGTGTTAATCCAAAAGGATTAATGTTTGGAATAAAATTTAACAATCGAGTATGCCAAAGATAGGTTATGCCTTCCAAAAATTAGGCAGCATAACCTCTGTAACTAGAGCGAATCCCCGTTTATAACGGCTTATAAGAGAAGAATGGAAGCTGTAACAATTCAATAAGCCCTTTCATAGGCCAAACGGAAACAAATAACCAGATACCAACAATTGATAGACCCATTCATAGGTCGACAAAAGAAACAAACACCAATATGCTGAACAAATGAAGCCCTTACATAGGCCAAAATGAATGATCAAATAGACATAACGAAAGACGGACTTCCTCCCCTTGGAATAATTATGTAGCTAAGCATATGATACATGTTAACTAGGAAGTCAATAAAAGTTCAGAATCAGAGAAGCAGAATCATATCAACAAAATACCAACATTAGAGTTCTTAGCATTTAGCAAAAGAATACCATAAGTGAGAAATCTCAATTCTTAACAGAATACTAACAAAAAGGGACAACGGAAAAATATGTAAATCATAATAGCCCATATCTCAGCCTCATCACATCCACGCTCCAGCCTACTGACCTGAAAATGTTTGAAAAGATTTGGGCTGAGTACTAATGCACTCAGTGGGCAAGTTCTCACAATTTAAGTTATGCAAATCATTTTATTAAAGTAATCTATCTGTGTTCATGCAAGTGGTGAAGCTTAGGAGGTTTAAAAGTTGGAAGCAACCTAAGTTCACCAAAACATTTTATCGTGAAGCGCTTAAGAGTATAACCCGTCACTGCCCGCAACCCAAACTACATCACCAGCGCATAACGTTGAGTATGGCCATAGTATACCCAAAGAGTATAACCAATAAGTGTTTCATTTTAGTCTCACCGACAAGGAGTAGGGCAGGACAAACAATGCATGCATACTGTAGCTACTCACATTGACACAGCGCTGGTTTATGAGACTCCGACAACATACAGTAGCATGTAAATATTTAACACAGATAGTCACATATGCAATTTTAGCAAAGCAGAGCTTAATAACTCGAAAGATACAATTTGCAAAGATATAGTATACCCACCTTATACATACAGAAGTCCTTCCCTGGTTCCCCTAGGCTAAAATGCTCTAACCATCTCGAGATTCAATCCTTCACCTTCCTCGTAAGTCACGCAAATCCTACAAGGATCGATCTTCAGCTCAGAACGACTACTATATTTTCGAAAATTAATCTACTGTAATCCGAGCTATTATTTAATTTTATTCTTTTTAGAAATAGATTGCGCGACTCTAGAGACCTCGAATAATTCCGACAAAGAAGGAAATAAATTCCAAAATATTATTCTTGATTTATTGGGACCAACCGATTTGACAGGGGTCTCTTTTCAAAACATGCCATTTTAATCGATTTTTATCAGATTTGTGCCACGGCACTTTCTAACCGTTCAAAAATTATGAAAATATTCAAGGACCATCCTATATATGCCAAAACTATAGTTTGAGAGTTTTAGAATTTTTCGATAACACATGACTCCAGTATAAAAATAACTGCTTATATTAAATAATCGATATTATTCAAAACTCATCCGAAAATTACGAAATTCGACGGGAGCATAGGAAATATTATTTCGAGCAACTTTTGAGCGGAAACTTTTTCGATTTGACGACCCAAAATGGGTGAAACGGGACAAAAACTCACAGATTTTAGCTGAAATGTATCGGTCTCGATTGAGATCGATACTCGTTGAATTTTCGCTCAAAAGTACAATTTTTGATAGTGCAGAAAATAAGGAATTTAATGGTGTAATCAGATCAAAGATCGGACGGCTAGATCATAAATTCGAAACTGACAGATTTATAATATAATATTCGGATCCGGATTTCAAATGACGAGAAATCAAAAATCTATTCCGGTTAACTACAAGATCCAAATGATCAAAGACTATTTATAAAAAGAAGATTTTTAATACGACTATCCAGGAAGAGTAGATCTGAGATTTACATAAAATGAGAACGGGAAAAAATACCGAAAACTCACAACATCAAAAATCGAAATCGGTAGAATTAAAGATAATCGAAATATAAGCATATTTAGAACTTGAAATTTCTAAATTCATCGGTCCGAATGACCAGAATCGGAGAAAGTACCTTCTCCGAGGAATGGGCGGCGGTCACGATGATTTTCCATCGTGATCATCCTTCGTGTCATCATTTCAATCATGTATTCGTGATCTACGCGTTGACACCTTCAAAATGACTATTTCAGAATTGACATAGGAAACTAGAGTCGTACATTCTCTGGAAGCTGCTCGGCGTTTCGATTTTGAAAATGAATGAAAAATGAAACCTTAAGCTCCTATTTATAGAGGAAAAATAAATAGGATACTAACGAATAAAAGAAAGAGGATAATGATGGAAAAAGAATAGGATAATTAAGAATAAGATAATCTTTTGAAAAAGAAATTGGATAATGACGGATGTGCCTTTTTCTATTAAATTTATTATTTTCCAACTTAAAGTTGTGCCAAGAGTTCATTTGAACTCGAAATTTGAAATTTCAAAGGTTGGCATGATTCTTGAAACATTTTCTATCAACCCGAGAAAAATATCATAACATATTTTTAAGACAATTTTTGACCAAATTAGATTTAACAGATTTCCCTGGCTGCGATTTTCCTTTATTTGAGTCCTTTAAGGACCCAGCTTATTTTCTAACTTACCAGAGGTTAACATAAGTTGAATTAAACCTTCTAAAATATTTCGGGGTATTACACCTTATCTCCATTCAGTGCTCCAAAATGTGAAGGTGCATTTTGATTGATGTGCCATTGACAAAGGCGATGTGCAGCATTTTCAAATGTGTAGTCGACACCATTCATTAGCGCCTGGCACTGATCTGAGAAGATAACTGCAGGTTCCTTGCCATACATCGCGTCAAGAAACACACGAAACAACCACTCAAAGGTCTCAGTCGTCTCGTCCGACAAGAACGCAAGACCGAACATAACGTTCTGCAGATGGTGATTAACTCCAATGAAGGGAGCACAAATCATGTTGTATTTATTCGTCTTGTATGTAGTATCGAAAGAAACAACGTCCCCAAAATATTCATAATCCACAGCAGCTCGTGAGTCACGAAAGAAGAAATGCTTGAGGTTGCCGACGTCGTCAAGTTTTACCTTCCAGTAGAAAAAAGGCTCCTTGTTCGACATCTCATTGAAAAATTCAAGTAACGCCTTAGAGTCACCATTCTCCACCTTCGTTTCAGATTTCTTATGCCTGAAATGCATATATGCATCTGTCCGAGTGAAACCAACATTCTCTCTTCCACCACTCTCTTTCTCCATAAATTTACAAGCACGAGTAACCGGTATACCAGCGGCGTGCAACGCTTCCAACATGGATACCTTGGCATGCGACATAACTCTTGCAGAGCGCAGGAGGTAGCTTTCACCTGGGTGGAGTAATTCATGATTGTGATTTCTCTCAAATACACTTACTGTCCACGGACCATCACGATCACGTAAAACACAAAGCCTGGCTTTGCATTGGCTTCTGGTGACCTGTTTCCTATATACTGGCAGCCTTCCGTTCGATCGCTTGTTATCTGGGTCTCCTTCACATGAGCAGTTAAACACTTTCATTCGAACGTCCGTTGACTTATCAAAATATCTTTGAGATCCCTTCCGTACGCTGAATCCAACCAGCCGTGCATACTCATAATATATCAGATAAACTTGATCGAGGCTATCAAGCTTAGAACCGGGCTCCAATCTACTCTCGAGCTCATGAGCCATTACAGCCACGCTTCGAATACCGTCTTCATCCGATTCAACTGAAACCGTACCCCTTGTTGAGGGGAACTTGTGCTCATTTTCTGAGTTGTGAGACCCATCATCACGAGAGATGGAGGCTGACCGATTAAGGTCGAACGCCATGTTTGAAAACCAAAATAGCTAGAACACGAGGTATGCAATAGCATACACCTTAAATTAGAAACATCCCAACACATGAAACTTAACATTTTCACCCATTTAGATTATTGTGGCAGAGTTTCGCTATTACCGCAGCAATCACATAACTTATTGAATTCAAAGTATAAAATCGCTTATTCGCAATCTAACTACTCACACAAGAGACAGCCTAAACCTAGGATTTCAGCTAATAAAATTAGGGAAATCTAAAACTCGAAATGAAGAGAATCACAGGCATACCTTCTTGTGGAAAACCTCCACAGGCACTGCCCCTTCACTCAGACTGCTTCAGAAAGCTCCCAGAAAATATGAAACATGTATGATGGAGCTGCAATCACAAAAAAAATGGCACAACTTCATAGCTAGGGTTACGAAATTAGTTATAATTCTGTTGAAAGTGCGCCCCACAAAAAATAAAACACCCACCCAATGCCGTGGGTCCTTGGTCGCGGCCAGGAATCAGCTTCAATATTCTGATGAATATCTCGACCGAAGAGCGTCGGCAGTTAAGGGCCTGCAAGAACAACGAATATAAAAATATATGAGAGGTACCAACAAGATAATTTAATCATTTTCAGGGAATATGATTAAATTGCCCTGAAGAAGGAGCATTCTATCGAGGAGTGAGCTATACCTTCATATAGGGGTGGATTGGAAATTAGTTGAACGAATGATATGGCGGCAATTCACCGTTCGATATCGTCGGCGACGACGATGGAAGGAGACTAATGAAATAATTCGAGCTATAGGCGGGTTCATGGTCAATGGTCAACTCGGGTCCACTATTTATATTCTACTTACACAAAGGAAAACAGCGTTCTACACGCTCCACATTAACATGTTCAATTCGTAATTGCAATAATTTTCAAATTACCTTCTAAAAACGTGTAATGGCATCTCGCAAAAAATCAGCACGTGTATTGGCTTATCTTTACTTTCAGAAATATTTAACTCATAAATAATTCCATCTTTCGGAATATTGAAAAATGACTATCTATTACTTATCAAGGGAATTAAAATATTTATGGAATTATTAACCTTAAAATATTTAGGGAATTAAAATATTTATGGAATTCGTCACCTTAATCGGCACGTGTGTGGGTGTGTGTGTGTTTGTGTGTGTGTTATGAATCATATTATATGATATGAAAGAAAATTGAAAAAAAAAATGGTTTCATACTGTATACAACCAAAATACTAAGTTTTAATTTATTCCTTGAAATTTATGTGTTCATTCTCGTTCATATGATTAAAAGTAGTTTCAATTTAATTTATTGAAACTAAATTTCAACTTCTTTACTTATTGTCTATCTCAGATAATGTTGACTACACCAACAAGACATGTAGATGATATATGCTGAATTATTAGAAAATATATCTATTAAGGTGAAGAACACCTAAAAAAAGTCAATGGTGAAGATAGATATAAGAATTGATTAATGTAGAAAATTTTGGGATCTCTATTTTGAAAGTTGCTAGACAAAGTTTTAAAAAATATGGTTAATTGTAAAAAAAAATCACCAACTTTAAACGAATTTAAAATTTATACATTTCTTTTAAAATAATAAATGATTGATTGAAAAAATAAATTTTAAAATTTGGTTCAAATGTTATGTTTTTCTAGCTTATTAATTTATAATTTGAGAAAATTAGAATATTGGTTGGTTTGATAGTTATATATAACATATTTTATATTAGATTATTCAGTTAATTAAGAATTGTTAATTAAATATGTGGGGGGAGGAATGAATATTGCACAATTTTTTGGAATATGAATTATGTTGACTACCCATAATCATGTGACTGAGAATGAACATAGTCCAATTACTGATAAAAGAGTTGTAATAGAATAATTGAATATTTCTCACTTACATTGAACTACTAAATTATTTAGGGTTAAGGGCCACATAGCCCCTAGACTATTCTACAAGGGTCACGTTGCCCCCTCTTTGACTATTTAGTACATTTAGCACCTTCAACTCTTTAAAATGGCTCACATTGCCCCTTCCATGGATGGAAAAATTAACACAATTAACAAACGCACACTAACACACATTCTACTCACACACAAAGATTTTTTCATATATTTTTACACATAATTTTACAATAAACCAAAATTATTACAAATTAATAAATTATGGTTAATAATAACTAAGATAATAAATACAAATAAATTGATTAATAAATTAACTAAAACATAATAATAGTAATATAGTATACAAATTTGAATATATATATATATATATATATATCGAGTTCATTTATAAAATTATTTTGAATTTTTAAATTCGATGATTCAATGATGAATACTACAATAGATATGGTGAGTATTCGTTTATGATGATTTAATGTTTTGGAAAGGGAGTATGATTTATGAATTTCAGATTTGATTAAATTTGTTTATGATGATTTAATGTTTTGGAAAGGGAGTTTGAAATTAATTGTTTTGTGGGTCCGTTTTACCATTGAAAATAAAGACGATCACTTAATTGTAAATTTGAAATACACAGATGATGGTTTTTAGATTCAAATCATTTTATGAAAATGTTTATATCAAATTGAAATTATTAGAAATTAGATTATATAAACTTTTTTCATTATAAATTGTATTAGTTCATTTCATATTACAAGAAATTACATTATATATATAAGTACATTTCATTTGAAATTATATAAAATTACATTATAGTGTTCATTTCATTTCTAAGCATAAGAAATTACATTATACAATTTGAAACAAAATGAACTTATATATTGTAATTTATTGTAGTTTGGAATGAAATGAATTAATATACTTGAATTTCTTGTAATGAATTAAGAAATTTTATTATAGCAGTCCATTTTATTTTAAATTATCATAGTTAATTACATTATATCAATTCACTTGATTAGAAATCATAAGAACATTAGTTAATTTGAGATTAGACTATATAAGTTCATTTTATTTGAAACTATAAATTACAATATACGTGTTCATTTTATTTCAAATAATAAGGAATTACATTATATAACTTTATTTCAAATAATAAGAAATTTCATTATATAACTTTAGTAATGCTAATGAGATTCAAAAGTTTCAAAATTACACCACTCCACTAGTGGATCATGCCCAATGAACATATTATAAATTATTATTGATATTCGGATAAAATAAAGTTATAAAATGAACTTGTAACTTCTTATAATTTCAACCAAAATGTGGATGAAATAAAGTTATATAATGAGATTTCTTGTTTTTTTAAATAAAATGAACTTGTAACTTCTTATAATTTCAACCAAAATTAACTTATATAATCTAATTTCAAGTGAACTTATATAGTATAATATATTATATTTTGAAATGAAATGAACAGTATAATGTAATTTATTAGTTCATTATATGAGCATCTCCAATACTGTATCCAAACTTTGGTACATAACTCTGCCACATCACTGCCACATCAAAAGTTATATACCTACTTTTTTAAATATCAATTCCCTTCAAATCACCCACTATACATATGGTACATACATAACCTTTTACGGTCCCACCATATTTATCACCCATTTAAATAGAATTAGGAGATACGAAATATATAAAATGGTAAAGTAAAACTAATAAACAAAATAATAATAATTTATTCTCATAATTTATTACTACTTGAAAAATAAAGAAGAGATATAATTTTAAATAATGAAAAATTAATCAAACATTAATAATACTAAAGAGATTAATTTGAATGATTCATATTAAAAATATAGAAATTTATAAAGTTAAATAAAATTAATTATTACAAAATTTATATTCGTAATTAATTGGTAATTGAAACATAAATAATATTCAAAAATTGTATATACTATCAAAAAATTACAAGTGAAATAATTTGTAAAACATAAAACACGAAAAAAACAAAAATATTACAAAAGAATGATTCAAAATCTCGTAATTATATAGTAATTAAACATTTCATAAGATGAACAAAATCAAAAATTACCATAGAACATAAAAATATAACTTACATGGGTAATTAATCAGAAATTGCCAAAAAAATTATACACCATAATAATAAATATTAGAAAAATCTGTCGTTATTACATCGTTAACATTAAAGTATTTTAATATTTAAATTACAAATACGACATGTGTACTTTGTTAAGTTTCAGACAAAACAAATCCATCATTAAACGTTTATCTTAATCTTAATCCGTTGTTAATATTTCAGTATTTTAAAAGGAATTATAATCCGTTGCTAAATTGCGCTTTTACTGTACTACGGTTCAAAAAAAACCCTACGTAAGAAAAAAAAACAAAAATATACCCCTTATTTACAGATCGAACATTTGATCAATTTTTCGGCTTAAAAATCATTCATAGTTTATTACATTTTAGCAATTTAGCCTTTAAAAAAAGGAATATGAATTGAGATAAAGAACATGTAACAACTTACTAATACGTAATAATGAACCCTGTACCTTCATATTAAAATTAAATTAATAAGGTGAAGGGCAAAATACATGCATGCAAGCAAATCTTCGATATGATTACACGTTTTTTCGTCGTTGGGTGTGCAATTGGGAACAGTAGATAACACTTTTAGTGTAGTACCCAAGTCATCATGACAACTGGGAAAAATAAGTGAAATGGTGTGAATGACTCAACCAAAACTCCAAATTAAAGTTTCATTTTTCCCCAACCTAATGTGTTATATTAATTATGTATCATAGTGCCTAAAAGATTTTAAGGAGGGAACGAGCCGAGCTAACCCCAAAATATTATAAATAATACAAATAAATAAATATTTGTATAAGGAGATACGAAATTTATACAATCGTAGCGACAAACTAATAAATAAATAAATTATAATTTAATCTCATGTTTTATTACTGATTGGAAAAAAAAGAGGAGCTATATTTTTAAATAATGTCAAATTATTACAAAATTCAGAATATTAAAGAGATTTATTTTCAAGTAATCATGTTAAAAAAAGAAAAAAGTCATACAGAAAGTCATATTTTGCACCCGTGCATGTTAAAGATGTGCTACACGTTGCATAATTAACGGGTAGCACGCATGTTTGCAATTCCCGTATAATTCTTTTTTCGGCTTTGTGGGCTCGTATTTTCTGGCCCAATAACGTCAATTCTACCTTACTAACATGGTTCTGAGATTGGGCATTTAATTCTTAAATGAGGAAGTAACAATATTTTTTAGGCTTCACTTAACAAAACGATAATCAGTTTTTTAAACAAAAAAAATTTAATGAATTATAAAAGATTAAAACTTATAATCACGGAGCAATAAATAATTTCCCAATATTTATATTATACATTTCGTGGAAAGTACGAACAAACTATATAATAATTTTAAATATTTTAAATAGTGAAGACTTTCCTAAATGAAAATAATTGTGAAATGTAACACTTCAACAACGACAACGTTATTAATTTACAGATCGCTTTCAATAAAATGAAAAATAACTTATGAAGTTAAATACATCGGTGTATAAAATACATTTAAGGTCACAATCATTTAGCAACTCCAGATTCGAAAATGTTCGGTAAGAATAAGAATATTATAAAAAAAAACATGAGTTTCAACTTCATAAGAAACTACATTTTCTTAAATTTAGAATTTCAAATATCACAGATAAAAAAGAAAACAAATTTCAAAGCGCACCGCTTCAGTTTCAAAACAAATGCATACCGATATTATAATTTTTTAATTGGTCACTCCCAGCCTTTCATTCATGAAAAAAAAAACAAAACAAAAAAACAATTCTCCAGCGTAGAATACAGAGCTGTTAAGAACGTTAAGAACGTGTAACACGGTCGAAGGCGGAAAGTGTAGCACGTAAGTTCATAAGGATTGCCAACCACGTGTTACACGTCCCGTGAAGAACGTGTAGCACGCGCGCTAGTTCTCCTTTTCATTTTGCCATCTAATTCATTCAGAAATATTATTTCAGCTGGGATTTACATATTCACATGTAATCAAACTTACGTGTAGCACGGGCGTTCGTACACGAACTCCTTAGCGAACTTGTAATCAAAGTTACATATAATTGATCTACCGAGAATAAAATATTGTATACTCCCGTAAAATCAAATTTGAATACCAAATATAGATAATATAACGTAAATTCTTTCTATTTTCTTTTATTTATAAATTATAATATAAACTACAGTGTTATTAATAAACCTAATATATATATACATAGCTATACTCATATATGTATATATATAGTTAGGGTTGGGTTCCAGAAGGAACCATACCCCATGTGGGAACTGAGAACCGATCTCAGCCACAAATTGCTCTGATTTGGACGGCCAAGATCTGTCCCAAATTTAAAAAAATCGCGGTGGCATTATTGTAATATTTATGAAGTTCGCTGCCCCTGAAACTTACCGAGGCTAAAATTGGAAATTTGACACTACATGCAATTTCAAACGTTTTTGCAGAGAAAAAGCTTTCTTCCCACCATAGTTGCTTGAGTTCCTCACGCGAAATCAGCAAAATCGTTGAATTAAACCGTTCAAATCATCGCAAAAGCACGAAGAACATTAAATTTCCGATCAAAAATCATGAATCCTCAAGGTAATATATCGTCCTGTTTTATTTTTTCAAATTATGTTGGCTATTACTTTAACTGTATAAAAATACATTTCGCACTATATTATGATGATTTAGTAATTTCTTCGTGTTTTTTTAGCATAATAGTACTTTCTCCGGAGACATACAAAACATAACCTTTACCAAAAATCTGTTGTTTTTATTACATGATAATTTTCCGTTTGTATAAACATGTATAAACATGCTAAACCTAACAATGTTTGCAACATATATGTGATTTACGTGTAAATTTTTCAATTTAGGGTTTTAGCAATCTCGTTTCCTATTTTAGCACTGTCATGTCTAATTTTAGCACTAGCATGACACTTTTTTAGCATTACAATTTTTAGCATTTACAACAAAAAAAATGTCATCGTCATTCTCAACAACACTATGAATATAGTTTTAGCAGTGTCATTCATATTTTAGCATTCAAATTATGTTTTTTCTCATTCTTATTGATTTAGGAGTTTCATATTTTAGAACTCTCGTGATTTATTTTAGCATGGCACTTCAAACACTGCCATCTCATATTTTAGCATTCAGATCATGTTCTTTAGCATTGTAATTGATTTAGGAGTTTCATATTATTTTTCTTTTTTATAAACATAAAACTCTTGTCCATCTGTGATTCAACTGCACATTTTCTTGGTTTTAGCACTATAGTTTAGAGTTTTAGCACTGTCATCTCATATTTTAGCATTCAGATCATGTTCTGTAGCATTGTAATTTATTTAATAATTTCATATTTTGTTTCTTTTTTGTAAACATAAAACTCTTGTCCATCTGTGATTCAACTGCACATTTTCTTGGTTTTAGCACTCTAGTTTAGATTTTTAGCACTGTCATCTCATAGTTTAGCATTCAGATCATGTTCTTTAGCATTGTAATTTATTTAATAGTTTCATATTTTGTTTCTTTTTTGTAAACATAAAACTCTTGTCCATCTGTGATTCAACTGCACATTTTCTTCATTTTACCACTCTATTTTAGAATTTTAGCACTGTCATTTCATATTTTAGCATTCAGATCATGTTCTTTAGCATTGTAATTAATTTAGGAGTTTCATATTATTTTTCTTTCTTGTAAACATAAAACTCTTGTCCATCTGTAATTCAACTTCACATTTTCTTCATTTTAGCACTCTAGTTTAGAGTTTTAGCACTGTCATGTCATATTTTAGCATTCAAATTATGTTCTTTAGCAATTGTTATTTTTGTCTACTTAACTGTATTATATAAAAAAATTACAGGTGCTAAAAGGACTGGAGAAGGTGAAAATAGCACACAGAAAAGAGCAAAAACTGCACCAAAGATTGAAGATAATAGATTTATTGATAGATATAACAGATATCCATTATTAAAAGCGACAACATCGCCATCAACTCTATCACAGGCTGTAATGCAAATGAACAAAACACAAATGGAAGCAGTGAGACAACTGGGATTTGGTAGCATTCTTTACTTGGATATATATGATTTCCCAAAGAGGATGAACTACTGGCTGCTCGAAAACTTCGACCCAGTATCAAGAGAACTTTAATTGCAACACGGAAGAAGATTGAGGATTGAAGTCTCTGATGTGTCTGTGATCTTTGATTTTCCCAGAGGAGCAAAGAAGATACAAAAGAGTGTTAGAGGCCAAATATGCCAGGTCATGCCGAAGGATGAGTTGCTCAGTAGCATACTCTCAGATACAACAGCAGGGGAATGGTTCAAGACAAACTTCGTGATTTTGGTGATTATTTCCATGATTGAGAACTTTGAAGATGGACATATTTACAAAAACTTGATGGACTGCCTGGATGAGATTGACAACGTTAGTCAATAGACTGGTGTGAGTATCTCTTGAGATCATTGGTGAACCACACTATCAAGTGGAAGAGCAACAAAACCATGCCATTTACAGGTCCCATTCTATTTTTATTGGTAAGTGCTATTAATTATTTATTTTTTTCTTATAGTGCTTGTATAAATGTTGCAACCATTATCTACATGCATTACTCAAAAATTTTGGTCAATTTCGAACAGATGATGTACGTGGATAGAGTTGAGGTGTACTTCCGGGAGGTGCCAAGGTATATCCCAGCCTTCAATAGGTGGAATGATACATTGCTTGATGACAGGCAGGCAACAGAGCTCGCTGCTGGAGATTTCGGAGGTGGCTATCCTTGCCCGGCGTACACAAGGGCTGAGTTCATACAGGAATATAGAGAGAGAGGTTGTGATGTCGAAGAAGTGAGAAAGAGAGAAGTCGAACAAGAACAGATTCCAACTGTGAATAAGCAAGATATTGGGTCAACTCATAAGGTCACATACCATCACTAATATATTTTTATGTTGCTAATTTATTTGTTTAGAATCATCACTAAATTCTATTTTTATAAATGACTATTTACTTATCCGATTTGGACAAAAAATATATCAGAATCAAAGAGAACAATTGGCAGAAGAGAGAGAGCAGCAAGATAAAGGGAAGGGTTTAGCTGTTGAGATCCCTGAGACAGAGACATGCAGTTCAAACAATCCAGTAAGCATTCACTAATAATATAATTTAGCATTCTTCATTCATTGTTTAGCATTGTCATCAAGTTTACTAATAATCTTGACAACAAAATTTACAATATTGTAAAATGATTGCTAAATTAGGCAATCAAAAGACACAGAGAAGAGGCAGACAGTGATATGCCCACAGAGCCAGCTGAAACACCCAGAGTCAGCAAGAAAAAGGTGTTCACCACATAATAATACCAATATGATAACTTATATTGTTAACAGGTTTTTACTTTCTAATTAACATCTACAAATATACAGAAGGTAGTGATCCAAACAAGCACAGTCTCCACAAGGTCCAGGGCAACATTGAAACAACCTGAACATTTTACAAACCTTGTGGACGCAAGAGAGACACTGACACCTTCTGAGTGTGAGCTGCACTATTGGGCAATGGAAAACAAAAGTGATGATGAAAGGTACTTTTATAATGCATTATTATTAATATAAATAAAAGTTATCAGTGCCATTTTTGTTTTGTCAGACTACACATTACACTAAAAAAAGAGAATTTTATTCAATATAAGGGAGATTGTTTTGTATTCTGATGACTGGGGAGAGCTGAGGAGAGATGAGATGCTGAGTTTGAACAAAAACACATACATCATTTCTGCTGTTATTGATGTATGGAGTAGCATATTAAACCATGCTCAAGCAAAGCTTCCTGAACAAAAGACTCCCAGGAGATTTTTCCTAACAACCAACGTTTCCGTAAGTGAAGAATTTCATAGTTACTATTTTCTACTTAACTCACTTTATTCTGTTTTAAACAACACTGCACATTCATCTTCAAAATTCTGTATTTGTCTTTATAGAACTACACGGTTGTTGCACCTTCAAAAGAATGGAATGACCAGAAGGTATCAAAGCTGTTTGTTGACAACATACAACATGAACTGAACACATATCCACATGTGGAAGTAAATAAGACGGACATGGTACGTATTCATTATTAAAATTGCAAAAAGTCATCATAATAGTAACTAAAATGTACACATTTTTTTTTGCAGTTTTTCTTCCCGATATTGCAATCAGAACACTTCTACATTATTGTCATTGATACAAGAAGAATGATGGCTGAGATCATTGACAATTCCAATGCCATGGAAGGAGAGCAGGACGACCCACTATTCAAATATCAGTATGTCCCTGCAAGACTCGTAAGAAAAAATATGTATTTATTGATTTTTTCACTAGTGAAATAAAATTAACAAAGACAGATTAAATTCAAAAAATAAAAATGAACTAACTTTAATCATAAATTTCAGATCAAGCTTTTTGTTTACTTCTTGAAGAAAACTGGCCTTCAAAAACTAACAAAAGAAGTGACTGAAAATATCAAGAGCATGAACCGTCTTCAAATGCCATGGAGGACTTCAACAAACAACACTGATTGTGGGGTCTTTGTAATGCGTCATATGGAGACGTATATGGGAGATGCTGTGAAGAATTGGAAGAGTGGAATAAGAGCTAAAAATCAGATGCAGCTGAGATACTTAAGGATCAAGTATTGCGCTGCCATTCTTACTGCACAATGCAACATCCACAGGCAGAGGAACATCAGAGAAGCAAGACTCTACTTCCAAACATTTTCTAAAGACAACCCAATCAGTATTGAAAACCTCTACCTTGAAGATGATAATGAATGAACAACTTATATATATGTAACAAATTCTATAACTGCTTGGACAACTTTTAAATTTCCTATTTTTGTATTATGGGAATGCTTATGGATTAGTATAATTATTTGAAATTTTATGTCAAAAGTTCAGAGCTAAAATTAAAAATAGCGGATGCTAAAACTTCTACTCACACTGCTAAAGTAGAACCCACCAGTGCTAAAAAATAAACTGACAGTGCTAAACAAGCAAATATCAATCCTAACAAATATAAACAATCATTCTAATGCTAAAACAAGTAATGCTAGCATCAATCACAACTACACAATTTAAAATTTTAATATATAATTGTAAACCATGATAGCACTGTCAAAGTTTCAGAGGTTTATACACTAAAATTGTGAGTAACATACTAAAATTAAAACTATACATTTTCTAAATTCTCATACAAATCAAAATCGCAGCTGCTAAAAAATCCACACACACTGCTAAAGTAAACCCCATAAATGCTAAAGGACAAACTAGCAGTGCTAAAATATCAATCCTAAAATATAAAAAATCATTCTAACGTTAAGACAAATAATGCTAACATAAATATTCTTTTCTTGTAATGCTAAATAGGTATAGATGGTGTTTCATTTTTTGAAGTGCTAATAAAGGTTTTAATATTTCTAGCAGGTGTGTAAAATCACTGCTAAACAAGGAAACGTAAGTGCTAAAGAATAAACCATCAGTGCTAAAATTTAAACTTTCAGTGCTAATATATAACTGTAAATTTTGTATTTATTTATCGACACTATATATTTGAAGAAAATACATAATTGTTTTTCCAAATAAACAAAGTATAAAAATTTTAATACATAACTGTAAATTTTGTATTTATTTATCGACACTATATATTTGAAGAAAATACATAATTGTTTTTCCAAATAAACAAAGTATAAAAACTCCCACACATGCGGCTAAAATAGAATCTACTAGTGCTAAAATACAAACTATTAGTGCTAAAATAAAACCTACGAGTGCTAAAATATAGAATATCAATGCTAAAGTATAACCTATAGAAAATACAAAAATCTTTTTTTTTCAAATAAAAAAAAAATAAAAACTGATAATAAAAAAAAGAAAACAATAATAATAAAACCCGCTCCGAAAAAAAAGGTAAAAACCCGCCATCTCTTCAAATTCTCAATACTTAACTTCTGTAAAACACACACACACACACACGCAAACATTTTCCATTCCAAAAACTTCAAACAAAGACAGAAAAGAATAGGGTTTTACGAGCGATTAGATTCAAAAACATCAAACACAAAAAATATCGATATGGAAAAATCAAAAAGCATTAACAAGTTAAAAACTGGTGAAAAATTTTACAAAAGAAGGAAGAAAAACAACGGCAGCGGGAGCGACTCTTCAACAAAGAAGAGAAAAAATGAAGAGATGGAGAGCGAACAAGGTATGCAATACATTCTTCTTCCATCATCATAAAAATAAAGTAGTGTGTCTTTCATTTTTGTTATAACAAAAAAAAATTGCAGAAAGTCTAAATAAGCACGAAACCCCGATAAAATTTTAAATATATGAAATTGTTATCGTTTATTGAAAATAATAACATGTCTACGAAATCAAATATTTGGAATGCATATGCATTGTGCAAACTATGTTCCATGTCATGATTTCCTTTTAATGATATAAACATTAATATCGTAAATTTGCTCAGCCGCCACAAAAAGGGGAATAGTTTGATATAAACATTAATATCGTAAATGATTTTTGTGTTCACATGTAGCATCACTATATTAGAGAATGAATTAATGATTTCTGTGTTACTGACATATTAGGAAATAGCATCAAGGAGATTTACACTTAGCATAAGACTTCTTATCTTTATAATGATAATAAGAAAATGCTTCCATGCTCTGTTTTCGTTATAATGATAATATAATGTTAATTAAACGAACTGTAACATGTTCTCCTTCAAAATGTTAATATAGATCTTAATTTTTCATTTTAGCACTAGTTTTCTACACAATTAGCACCAATGAGTTCTATTTTTTAACATCAATAGTTTGCAAATATATACACAAAATAATAATATTAACAAAACTATACATATATAGGTACCAGCAAAAAGAGAAGATCCACAGAGGATATTAATATATCAATAACTAAGGAGATGAGATCAAAGAATAAAGATGATGTCAATGCTCTCAAATCTCGGTCAAGAACATTAGCATTAACATTACTTGAAAGGATAAATGCTACACCAGAGTCAGATGCTGAAGCAACAAGTGGTTCTGGATCAAAAAGTCCAGCACCAAAATCCAAACAGGAAGATCTTCTAGTCCTTAAAAGCAGAACAACACCACGCATCCTATATGATGCAATAAAAAAATTCACAGCTGAGCAGAAGACTGCTGTTGAATCACTTGGCTTTGGGAGCATTCTGCAATTAAGTATAAAAGAAGTGCCTCAAGTACTGAGCCACTGGTTGATTAGAAACTTTGATCCACAAAGCTGTGAGTTGATCCTTCAGAGAGATCGACGGTTGCACATAGATGAAAATGATGTATCATTGATCATGGGGTTTCCAAGCGGTGCTATGCGTATAGAGAAGAAACATAGATGTGAAAAATGCAATCTGACAAAGCAATGGCAAGAGAAATTTGCCAGAAATGAACTCAGAATCCGTCCCATTGATGTTTCAGAAAAAATGAAGGAAGATAAAGCCGGTGGAAAATGGTTCAAGGTACATTTTATGGTTCTACTTACAAATAGCCTTATGGAATCCACGGGAAATGGATGTGTACATCCACAGCTGGTACATATCTTCGATGATGTTGACAGAATATGTGAGTACAATTGGTGTGACTACACAATCAAGTGTCTGGTGCAGAAGACACTACTTTGGAGAAAGAAGAGAGATAAAGGCTACAATGGACCAATCATGTTCTTAATGGTTAGTTTAGTAATTAACGTACATTATTAAAATAAACTTTCAATTTGCATGCTCATGCTAACGTGCATTACATTTTCCACTACACAGATGTTTTATATGGACAGAGTAGTGTCCTATAACATAAAAGTTGAACGATCAATTCCAGCATTCAAAGGCTGGACACACAAGTTTCTGCTCAAAAGACAGCAGTTAGAATTAAAATCAGGTGGTTTTGGAGGAGGCCACATTTGTGGCCCATATGTAGAAGATGATTGTGGACGAAAGGCTGAGCACAACATCATTTATTTAGAGACTGCTCCTCAGAAAGGTGAAGCTCAACCTGCTATGGATGCTTATCTTGAGAGCAATCTCGATGCACAATCTGACAATCCTACCCTACCAACAGCTAATGATCCTGTGGAGGAATATGCTCAAAAGCTAATCGATGACTCCAAGCGAATGGCAGAGGCAATGTCCACATTGATGAAAACAATAGAGGGAGTGCCACAATATATGATGGACAACCTCTTCTTTAAGAAGTCATATGAGACAGCACAACAACTCTTGATCAAGAAACAGCCGAGTCCAATGTCGCAGGCATCACAGACTCAGACACAGCCACAAGCAACACCGGATGATGATGAGTTCTGGAGTGATCCAGCAAGGATAGCAGCAATTGAGGAGATTGAGAGAGCTCTGGCAAAGCGTGCAGAGCTTGAGAAGATATATGCTGATGAAGGTCCAACATTCAGTCTTGGACTAAGTGATGCATGGGCTGGGGTACTGAAGGTTACACAGGAAATTTCTCAAGGGGATGTGGTGGATAAGGAACAAGCTCAAACTGAAACATTTGATGCTGAAATCCTGGAGGATGCAATGAACCAGGTATGGAAAAAATATTCTGAGTATTTTAGCATTCTCATTATTTAGTTTATCACTCTCATGTTTTATTTTAGAACTCTCATGATTTAGTTTAGCACTCTAATATTTTATTTTAGCACTCTCATGACTGATTTTAGCATTCTCCTGAATTATTTTAGCATTCTCATGGGATTGTTTGAACATTGTCATAACTTATATTTATGTTTCTAATACACATACAAAAATTAACTGCAGGTAGAGATGCAACATCTCAGTTTAAACAAATCAAAGCCTGATGAGGGTGATGGGGCATCAAATTCGACAAATGTTCCAGATAACGCTGAGGTGTGATATAGCAATTCAAGTAGCATTCAGCATCTTTATCACACTTTACAAAGAAAAATAAGTAAAAATTATTAAATGTTATTTTTTCAAAACACATAATACAGGCTCTAGCTACCCGGATGGAGACAAGAACCAAAGAGCAGAAGAAGCCAACGGAAAAGCTGATGTCACCATACAGAATCAGATTTGTTGATACAAAGGAAGTACTTGACAGGCAGCAACAAGAGATATTCTTCTGGGTTATGCAGAATGATTCAGAAAGCAGGTATGTGACTTATGCTATGTAAAAATACTTCATAAAAAATCATATTGTATACTGGTACATGAATGCCTTTCTATTTATATTGAATTGAATTATCAGTGAACAACTATTGTATGATGACAAACGAGTTAAGCTTGCACGGATTGATATGAGGACGATGGCTGCAAATGAATACATCAGTTCACCTGTTGTGGATGTTTGGAGCACCTTACTAAATTATAATGAAAGAATGCGAGACCCATCCTCAAAACTAAGATTTTTCTATACCACACAGCCTTGCGTAAGTGTATACTTGAGAAGAACGCCATATAAAGTTCTTAAAGTGCACTCAATATAATTAAAAATTGTTCTTCTTGCAGAGCTTCACTGTAGTTGATGCACCATCTGTCTGGGATACTTCGAAAAGATGTGCTTCATTCATTGATAAAATAAAATTTGAGATCGAATGCTGCCCATGGGTATCTTTGAGCAATGTTGATCTGGTATGCAAATTATTTTTAATCATCTTGACATTGTTTACACCCCTTTACAAATTTATATTATTAATGCAAATACTAAGTTTGTTAAACATGCAACAATTAAACACACAAAGGATAGTGACAAAGGATGGAATTATCTTCACATTTACTCTTTTTTTAGCAATATAGTTTGGTGTTTTAGCACTGTCATCTCATAATTTAGCATTCAAATTATGTTCTTTAGCATTGATATTGATTTAGGAGTTTATTTTTTGTTTCTTTTTTGTAAACCTAACACTTTTGTCAATCTGTGATTTATCTGCACATTTTCTTCCCTTTTAGCACTATAGTTTCCTGTTTTAGCATTGTCATCTCGTATTGACAACCCATGTTAACTAACTCTGTGTGCAGTTTTTGTTTCCTATCTGCTATTCAAGCCACTTCTTCATTATCTCCATTGATGTGGGTAACTTCAATGTTGAGATTATTGACAATTCAAGTGCAAAGGATAGTGAGAAGGATGGAATTAAGATAAAGTACGGCGACATTCCAGAAACCCTGGTAATATATGAATTTGTCACCAATTATTTTTTCTCACTATCTATAGCAATTAAAAATTTTTATTTTTAAAAACATATGCAGGTAAACTACTTTGCTGAGTTCCTTGCAACATCTGGGCTTGAAACGAAATCAAATGCATTGAAGGAAAAATATCGGACTACCAGGATGAAGATGCCATGGAGAGATACAAAGAACAAGCATGATTGTGGCGTGTATGTCATGAGGCACATGGAGACGTACAGAGGCGGTGGTGTGAAAACCTGGAGCACTGGTCTGAAGAAAGGAAACGACAAACAGATGAAATTTTTGAGAGCAAAATACTGTGCTGCAATCATAACTGCAGACAGTAACATGCTGAAGGATGAACATGTGAAAGCTGCAAATCTATTCTACAGACAATCATCTACCCAAGGGAAAATTGTAGTAGACCCCACAAAAATGAAAACAATGAACTGACTTGTTGCAAAAGTGGATACAATATTTGTGTTTTTTGATAGTATATAGTATAAGTGGATGAATATTTTGTGGTTTTGATAGTATATAGTATAAGTGGATGAATATTTTGTGTTTTGATAGTATATAGTATAAGTGGATGAATATTTTGTACTAACTGACACAATTTCTTATTCTTGTGAATACTTTAATATTCACAAAATATAAAAGTGTTAATATAAATGAATAGTTCAGAAGTTTAGCACTTGCATATGATTTTTTAGCACTTGCCATTTCTTTTATAGCACTAGAATTTGTATTCTACATTTGGAATTCTACTTTAGCACTAAAAGTTTTTATTTTAGCACCGATGTTTTATACTTTAGCACTACTATTTTCTGTTTTAGCAATTACAGTTCTTTTTTTAGCATTGCTATATAAAGACAGACTACCATCTTAAAAATATATATATATATATTTTTAGACTCGTTTTTCTTCCATGTCTCTCTCTCTCTCTCTCTCTCTCTCTATATATATATATATATATATATATAACAGTTTTGGACATTCTAGCAGTGTTTTAGCATTTACAGTTCTTTTTTTAGCATTGTTATATAAAGACAGACTACCATCTCTAATAAATGTAATAGTTCAGTAGTTTTAGTACTTGCATATGATTTTTTAGCACTTGCCATTTATTTTTTAGCACTAGTATTTGAATCCTAGATTTCAAATTCTACTTTAGCACTGAACGTTTGAATTTTAGCACTGATGATTTGTTCTTTAGCACTTAAGTTTCCTTGTTTAGCATTAATGTTACACACCTGCTAGAAATATTAAAACCTTTATTAGCAATTCAAAAAATGAAACAACATCTATACCTATTTTGCATTTATATTTCAAAATATTAAAATCTGAAATATAAATGAATAGTTCAGAAGTTTTCTTTTGATAGTATATAGTATAAGTGGATGAATATTTTGTGTTTTGATAGTATATAGTATAAGTGGATGAACATTTTCTTTTGTAGCACTAGTTGCAAATCATTTCAAATTCTGAGTTTCAGTTATTTTAGCACTTACAAATCCTTTTTTAGCACTTTCCATCCCTTTTTTAGCGCTAGTATTTGATTTTAGATTTGAAATTCTACTTTAGCACTAATGGTTCATACTTTAGCACTTACGTTTCCTCGTTTAGCACTGTAATGTGTATCTCACATTTCTCCGGACATATATATTCAAAAGTTGAAATGATGGATCTAAACTATTTGTGGCAAAAAAATACAAACAATAATAAAAAAATAAAAAGAAGTTTGAATAGTTTTGGATCTAAACTCTATGAAATATATGGCACAATGACTTGTAAGGAAAACAAAGGAAAATATTGTGTACATCCTGATATTTTGGGTATAATAATAATTATTATTACTTGAAGTCTTTAAAAGGTAGGGAATATATTCCATTTAGTATGCATTTATTTGTCCATATGCGCGATCTTATATCGGCAGTTACTCCATTGAAGCTCAAATTAAAGCTCTAATTCGCTCCCAACAATTTCATCCCTTTCTCAAGTTCACCCACAAATGGCGCCACCTCAAGAAGCATATTTCTACGACTCACAGTGGACGGAGAGGCTTGAAGCCCGTGTGGTAAACGAGCTACTCCAACAAAAGGAGGCCGGAGTGTGGGTGGTCAGCTTCGAGGACAATAACACGGCCATTTCCAATGTTCGTACGATCATCAATGAAGAATTCTCTAAAGAATATGGTATCGAGTGGTACACGGCGCATGTCGAAATGCTCGCGACGCGATATGAGACTTTGAAGCTTTTGTGGGACTACACTCCGACCGAGTTTCATTAGAGTCGCAAGAACAACAAGTTCTATGCACCGGAAGATACATGGATACGTTTTGAAGAGGTTCACTACCTATAATGATTTTGCTCTCCAGTTAATCGCAAAGAGGTTAAATATCACAATAATTTCTTGTTGACTATGCAGATGAATCCGTTGATGACCATCTATCGAGACAACGGTGAGCCGCACTACTTGGCCTTGACGAACTTGTTTGAGACTGGCGAGACGCCCATCATTCCCGACGATGACCTCAATCCTTTTCAGGTAAGCGAGAGCGACACTGATTGAAGTGATGTATTTGAATTAAATGTGTATGTTCTTGCGATGGTATTTGATTTTAGATTTGAAATTCTACTTTAGCACTAATGGTTCATACTTTAGCACTTACGTTTCCTCGTTTAGCACTGTAATGTGTATCTCACATTTCTCCGGACATATATATTCAAAAGTTGAAATGATGGATCTAAACTATTTGTGGCAAAAAAATACAAACAAATAATAAACTATTTGTGGCAAAAAAATATTTGAAAATATTGTGTACATCCTGATATTTTGGAATCTAAAATTTAAAAAGCATTAAATGTTTTAGCACTTACAAACCATTTTTTAGCACTTGACATTAAATTTTTAGCACTAGTATTTGAATCCTAGATTTCAAATTCTACTTTAGCACTGAAAGTTTGAATTTTAGCAGTGATGGTTTATTCTTTAGCACTTATGTTTCCTTGTTTAGCATTGATTTTAAACACCTGCTAGAAATATTAAAACCTTTATTAGCACTTCAAAAAAATGAAACACAATCTATACCTATTTAGCATTACAAGAAAAGAATATTGCTATCATTAATAAAAAAATCAGTATAAAAAAAGTACAAAAAATAAAATAAAATGTATCTACTTCTTCCCACAATTCCTAGAATCATGGTTTGCTTTCTTGCCACACTTCTTGCATGTCCTTAAAGGTTTCTTTGCGCGTTCAACTCTCGCCTCTTCTTTTGATTTTATACGACTTGCACTGCCTTTTGTCTTCACAAGCTCAGGTGGATGCACCTCAACTTCACTAGGTGCACACAATCCATAAAAATGAGAAAATAATCTACTCTTCTTTGACATAGTATCGTCTTCAATATCACCAGATGAAAACCCCTGCCTTAACTCGCGTAAACTTTGCAACAACAGAGACATCTTTGCAGTGTCACCTTCAGCAACAGAAAGACATGCATAAAACTCAGAAATTAATTGGTTCGTAACAATTTTGTTCTCCTCCAACAAAAAACACCGATCACCCAACAATACGCCTACTTCGTTAATGAGTGAAGACTTCATCCAACGAGACACAACGTATTTAGGAGGTATTGACTCCAATTTCAAACAGCTGCATGTAGTGGAATCCTCAACCTTGTTGTGAACAACCTTATTTATAGCACCAAAACCATCCTTTACTTCTAGCATCACAATTGAATCGTTTTCTGAAATATTACAAACACGACAGACATAACATGCATCTTCAATCTCCTTCTGAACCTCGTAGAACTTATTCATAGTATAAATAGTGGCAGCATGTTTCTCAAATGTGAATGGGGTCTTCAACTGAGGAATTGACGACTTATCAACGCTGTCCAAGTAGGCATGTGCATGTCTCTGAGTATCAAGTGCGCTATCAAAGTTCATAAGAAACTTAACAAGGTTTGACTTTGATCTAAGAAACCTTGAATAAAAACTGTTCACACTCTCTGAAATTGAGGTAGTCCTGCACAGCCCACTCATCGGTAAATCCCTAAAATATGCAGGCACCCAATCTTCACGAATATCATACAATGACTTGAACCAACTATTGTCTGCCAATCCAAATTCAACCATAATTTCCTTTCATATCAACTCAAAATCTGTGCTATTTATACAATTAGACCACACAATACTATTTACCCTCTTTCTGAATGTCTCGTTCTTTCTGATATGCGCAGGTAACTTATCTAGAACTTTAAACATAATATGCCACATACACAATCGATGTCTGGTATCGGGAAGTACCTGTCTTACAGCAACCTTCAATCCAAGATCCTGATCAGTGATTATTAGGCTAGGAGAACCACCCATACAGTCCTTGAATTTCTGAAGAACCCATGAATAAGATTCACCATCCTCACCCGACATTAAAGCAGCACCAAAGGTTACAAGCTTCCCGTGATTGTCCTTCCCGGTGAAGGGTGCAAAAATCATTGAATATTTGCAACAATATAAAAATTCACAAACTTGTGTTATTATCATGTCTTTATCATTGTATATAAAAGATTACAAATGATAACACTATCACCTAACAAATATTCAAACATTAGGTAATAGTGCTAAAAAAGAAAATGTAAGTGCTAAAATACAAACTACAGGTGCTAAAATAGGAAGTGCAAGTGCTAAATATAAAATACCAGTGCTAAAAAAGAAAAATTCATCAGGGAATACTGCTAAAAAGAAAATACAAGTGCTAAAATATAAACTACATGTGCTAAAATAATAAGGCAAGTGCTAAATAGAAATATACCAGTGCTAAACCACCAGAATGCTAAAACTAATAGAACAACAAGTCTAAACAATATAGCACATTAACCTGTTAGTCCTATATGTTGCATCAAATGACACAACATCCCCGAATGGAGAAAAGTTCCTTCTTGATATAGGATCAGCCCAAAACACACACCTCAACTGATCATCCTTGTTCACTTCATAATCAAATGTGAAGGCAGAGCAGAGTTCATGCCTTTTGGACATTTTATCCAACATCATTTGCGCATCTACACCCACAACATACGCCTTGAGATCTCGAGTGAAGTTTTTGAAATCAACTGCTGTACAGCCTATATTCGAATATCCACCAACAACTTCTTTATATAATCTAAATGTTGTCACAGGTCCAATGTTTATCCTTGCACAGTTTAAAATAAACATTTGATGTGAAGGATCTATATTCCTATTCAGATTCATAAACTCTCTATGTGTATCCGTAACAAGAGAATGCGTGTGTCTTTCTTCAAATAATCCAACACTGTAGCCATCACAACCAATATATTTCAAACCAATCCTAGCCATACAACAATTCCTCTTCGACACACGACGTCTCTTTTTCTTTGAAGATTCACCAAAATCAACAGATGTGTTCTTAACTCCCTCACAGCTACACAGAACATACTTCCAAATTATAGTACCATCTTTAGACCTCTTTGTAGTAGACAGACGAGTATCAAATCCACACGATGAGGCATACACCTTGTAAAATGTTATACCGTCATCTAAAGTAGGGAAATTCTTGCCCAATGCAAGCTTCAAAGATGGTTCACATTCAGGTGTGTAAAATTCAGAAACCACGGGTGAAATCTCCAAATTGGAAGAAGCACAATCTGCACATTTATAACATATTCTAAGATAATGATGTAAAAGTTCACAGTGCTGCTAAAGTAGCTTACAGCAGTGCTAAAATAGTTCACGGTAGTGCTAAAATAGATAACAACAGTGCTAAAATATTTCACAGTAGTGCTAAAGTACGTGTTAAGTCAAGGACAATTATATTCACATATTATTCTCATAACAGCATACAAATAATAAGATCTTAATAAACAATATGACTTCATTCGTATAGCAAATGTCTGACCAAAATTTACTTTTTGCATGGCTAATAATTCATATTGTGATGCTAATAAATATACAGATATACAGAAAATTAAAACACAAAATATGCAGCATTAAAAACAGCTTAGTAAGGTTCATCAACCTAAAATCAGTGCTAATATACTTCACATTAGTGCTAAAATACGTTATAACAATGCTAAAGTAGTTCACAGTAGTGCTAAACAACATGTTAAGAAAATATTATTTATAATACTCATTTGTTATTCCAAATTCTGCATTCATCTCTATTCATAAGACTCTTATGATACTCAATCGTCTATTCAATGATAAAAACTAATTACACAATGCCAATAATTCATATTGTTCATATTTGTGATGCTAATAACTCTACATATATATATAGAGAACCAAAACACACAATACAAAGCCCTAAAAACACATGTTGATCGTCAAAAAATCAAAATAAGCTTTGTAAACCTTGTCAAACAAATGTATAACAAAATCGCAGCAAAAATTACGGAAATTTCTTTTTACCCGGCATCTTCGTCAAATAACGTGTGAATAACACAAACTCCAGCAAAAAAACACGTGACCACCGATTCAGGTGAATAAAATTCGAAGAGAATCGACTGAAATTTCGATTATATAAGCACAAAGAAATTTGATATATACAAGGAAAGAGATTTGAATCGAAAAGGAATTACAGACCGAAATACATTCTTTCCAAATATAACAGAGTTAATAAATTACAAAAATGCCCTTGGTTCATTAAAAAATCGCTGATATTACAATAATGCCACCGCGATTTTTTTAAATTTGGGACAGATCTTGGCCGTCCAAATCAGAGCAATTTGTGGCTGAGATCGGTTCTCAGTTCTCACATGGATGTCTAGTTCTCACATGATCCTATCTCTATATAGTTATGTATATATATATATATATATATCTCCAAATTTTCCCAAATAATTAAACAAGATTACTGTAAATATTGCATTACAATAAAAGTTAAAAGGATTTTTTAATCAATTCTCAGAATTTCACGTTAATATTCGATACTATAAATTACTTTTTTTTTTGGATGTCGAGGGTAACCCGCAGCCGCTACCGTGGTGCGCACTGGGTAAAAAATTACTTTCTTTTTATTATCTTTTATTTATACATACTACACTATTCTTTTACAAAATATCAAAATAAATAAAAAATACGCTAAAGTCAATGATTCAACTAAAATTGATGTCTATAGTCTATTGATATACTCATACAAGTACTTAATTGAATGTCCATTTTTTAACATATATGTACATCTTTTACTTTATTATCATGTTTAAAAAAATGTATCTTAAACATACATTCAAAGATTATTAGAAATATTGTATATTTGAAATAGAAATCAAATTTTAATAGGACTTTATAATCAATTTCACAATTTAACATTATTATTACATATTGTCCATTGATATAACTTATAATACTATTTCACATAGTATGATAATACTAAGTTATGATAGTAGTGTCATAATACTAACTTATGATTAAATAATTACTCTAATAATAATACCTATATCTACTATCTTACAAGTGTACAAGTAAATTACTAATGTTCGACATACATATACATTTTTCTTCATTTATTAGCATGTTTCAAAACACAACATAAATATCTAAAACCAATATCAAATTTCTTACAAAAACAAGACAACATAATTATAATTTTGCATTAAATTAAATTTAAATATGACTTTATAATCAATTTCACAATTTAACAATAATATTAGAAAAATAAAAGTATTATTTTCTTTATGTTTTATTTATAATATCTATAGACTATTATTTTACATATAAAAATAATACTGAGTTATGATAGAATAAATTGTCTAAATATAATGCATATTGTCCACGGGTATAACTTATAAGTAAGACATATTTCTGTATTATAGGATAAAGATAACATTAAGGTGATTACTTTGACTTGACAGTTTTATCAAGATGAGGAGGTAAATTTCGTATTTCTCTAATTTTATATATTAGATAAGTTCATTTAAAATACTTTATCGTCACTAATTTGTATATTCTTTTTAAATTGTGTATGTGCATGGAAATCAAGAACTTATATTGATCTTCATTGTTTTGTTGTTTTTTTCCTATTAAACTTTCGAACAGGAGATTACTATGACCTATCGAACTTTTGTCTAATATTATTCGTACTTTTTATCGCACTTCCCTCGAATATTTATCGAATTTTATCCATATAATGCGTATCGAATTATTTCTGAAATTTGTCACGAATTTGTTGTCGAATATTAATCGAATAGTTTGTCGAGTTTCTTATCGGATCGAACTCGATTACAACTCGAATATAATTCGACCCTAATTCTTCTATAGTGAACTCCAGTTATGTGCACGTTTCGAAGTTTGAGGTTTACTCAAAGCCGATTTCAATCTCGATATTCCTAAACGAATTCGAACTCGAACTTCATGAGATTCGCTTCGATTGGGTTGCGGCCCTAAGCATGAGAGTTAGTGATGCGTAAAATTGTGTAATTCAACTTTTTCTATGATGAAATTCTTTTCGTGATTTTTCACTGCGTCCGCCATGTAAAACTACAGTCCGTAAACAATTTAAACAACTTTCATTCCTAATTCTAACATTTACTGTCACGGCTAGGTAAATCGATCACCGAATTATGCCTCGTAATGAATTCATCTCAAAACTACAAGGAAAAATACGTTCAGCCAAGAAACACATAGGATGTGATTAACATTAGACATGATCACCCTACGAATAAAGAACTCCCCTCAGTGGTCCAACGTAAAACATGATACAAGGGGGTAGGGAGAACAATGCATAAACAACTAGATATAAACTAGTTCATTAACGGTGGCCAGGCCAGACTCGTCCCTTTCGACCTTCGGGAATCACTACGACTACACAAAAGATTATGGTTAATTGTTTACAATATAGTTATAGAAGTAGCATATAATTACATGTCACTGAGGATAAGATCATTTTTCAAATAACCAGCAGAGGGGCAGTGCATGTTCAGGACCCTTGAAGTCTTAAGCCCAATTCAAACAGTTAGGCGCAGTAGCTGAGCCGGAAAGTACGGCACCTCACTGGGTCCATATCACTCAAGGCACAGCCAGAAACAAGGCACTCCATTAATTTTATGGCCATCAAGCCGCAGTCATTGTTGTTCAACTGCTGGGGAGGATGTCGGAACTGAAAAACTTCCCAAACAGGCTTCAGGGCTTCCTTCATTTGCTTGCCGGCACATAAGCCCGCGCTCTGGCATAACAGTGGAAGCAGTCGGGACATGCTTTCAAACTGTTCAGCTAAACGTGGCCAGTCACAGCTTCTGGATGTCGAGTCATACACAACTATACTTTGATTGGCCAGTGATATCAAAAAACATACCCAATGATTTCCATTCACATTGGCAGTACTGATGACATGCCTTGCCTCAGCCCATGGCAACCCAGCTTCCCTTGCCAATTTTCCCAACACGTAATCCATTAGGGTTCCAGACACATTCTGGGGATCACCCCTCATGAGTAGGCCCTGAAACAATCACAAAGACTTGTTCAACTTAATGACCGTCAAGACATGTAGTGACCACATTTTCAAGTGCAACCACCCGGGTTCAGAAAACATTACCGTGCCCAGCTGCTCCATCAGAGTTCATCCACTCAAAAAGCGCTGTTTATTTTGCTTGTACTTCAACAGGAGGAGGTTCGTCAGGGCATCGATATGCTGCCAATTTGCATTTAAATTAATCATCTACTTCTACATGAGGTATTAAAAAATTTATGATATAAAATACCTCTGAACCTAGCCACCCCCGAGGCCTCATAAGAGGATTGAACCACTCCCAGTTCACCCTCGGCAGGCTCGTGATTGGTAGAGGAGTCTCACATGGCCTAACAGTTCACACAATCACAACTAATTTTTTAGTCAAATTTGCATTAACAGAACAACACAAAGTATAAAAAAGGGGGCAAACTGTCATAAAAAACACATACATTCCACTCTTTCTTGCATTGTCGTGCCAATCTTTGAAGCGCTGTATATCACAGGGCATGAAGGAAATGTGAAGCGGATCATACAACACAGCATTATGTGTGAACAACTTCCGTGCAGAAGATTTTAACGATTTGGGGGGTACACTAGACAACCCCTTCCACAGCGAGGCCTCGACTAAATCACCTTCCTCCTTCTGACTACCATCAGCCTCACATTCAGACGGGCTTATGTCAACATCCTTCAGCAAATCAGAATCCTTTCGCGGGGGCAGTGGGCTCTGCAAGTCTGAAAGATGAACCGATGGACCCGGTTTCGCTCCTGCAACCGCATCTACGTTCACTAAACACTTGCATGAACGCATGACCGTCTCAATACAACCAACCCTTACAAGCAACTCTTTAACAGAAGAACCAATCTCAGTCAAGGTGACCTGAATACAAGTGTATCACTACTACTTGTCATTTGCAGGTCTCATAAAATGTATAATAAGGCATATTACATATATAGTCAGTAGTATATTGTGTACCATACATTGCTGTAGATGTCCCTAGCCAAAAACCTACCACTATCTGAACCCTTCAAAGGACGAGTTTTGGACTCAGGAATGGAATCAGGAGGCGGCTGGACGGCCTTTCTTGAAGACCGACGCAGAGGGGTCGTTGTCGGCTTCCTGTTCTTCTTCTCACCCTCTCTGTCCCTAGCCAAATACCTGCCACTATCTGAATCCTTCAAAGGACGAGTCTTGGACTCAGGAATGGAATCAGGAGGCGGCTGGATGGCCTTTCTTGAAGACCGACGCAGAGGGGTCGTTGTCGGCTTTCTGTTCATCTTCTCACCCTCTCTGTCACCCCCATGAGCCTTCCGCTTTCAAGTCGCCGTACCCACAACCTCAGGGTACAACTTCGGAGGAGAAACATGTATTTGCTGCAAACCCAGCCTTTGAAGATGCCTCAATTCTTCCTCAGTTGGAGGTAAAAGTCCCTACAAAATTTACAAATTCAACATGCTATTTGGAACAGACTACTAGTATGAATTAAAACACCTCTTTACTGAATCATTACTTAATTTGGAAATAATAAATTGGTGAAAACTTCACAACTACAGGCCTGGACTTCATCCTTCAATAACTCGGAAAGGTTTCTAATTAAATAAACAATACATTATGCGCTAAATACATTATAACTTACTCGAGGTTGAACGGGTTCAGCAAGGAAAAATCGTATGAGATAATCGTATTGAAAGAACTCCGGCGCAGTCCAGCGTAAGATTCTCGGGAACACCTGCTCCTTGCCTTCAATTTTGTGAGCACAGTGACTAGCCAAGTCTGGGATCACTTCGTAAGCCCAAACTTGAAGGGCCATAAGAAACCCGAACGCATCATAGGCAGCTTTCTTCCCTTACCTTAACTGTTTCTCAAGAACTTCTTTCCTTGACAAGGTAGCTTTAACCAGATATTCATAGGAGACACGCCCCCATGGATAGTCATTGAACTTCTCAATATCATCCACCAGATGCACAAATTGCATGTATTTGAATGTTGGTATCATTTCTGTCCCTCATCAATACAACACCATATAACAAAAAGAGAAAGGCCAGCTTTAAGGATAGTTCAGAATCACTGCCAGATATCTCACACTCTTGCTTGAATGCAGCCAAAATGTCTACGAACTTCAGTGATCTCTTATTTAGGAAGCAAACATCATACATGCCGGAGGACTTAGGAAGATCATAATCTCCACTGAATTTAAGCCCAGTGATCAAGCCAAATTCAGCCAGCCCAAACTCGTGAACCTTATCATGAATAAGGAAACGCAGACGGTTCGGATTATCGACCAAAAGATGATTCCTCAGAAGAATATGATACACTTGACCCTGAAATTGGATGTCCGCTACACCGAGAAAATGACCGAAACAAGACTCCCTCAATCGACTCAGATTAGCCGCAGACAACAGGTCTGTCACATGCTGCAGCCATTCCAAATGACATCTGATACCTACGTTGGCGCCTAAGTGCATACCTAACAAACCATATAACAAAAACATTGAATTAAGGATTCAATCATGAATATTGTCATAACAGAGTACACTTTTTTCCCTCCCACCGATCATCAAATAAATCAAATGCGGCTCCTCAGAGTGACAACAGCATCATCGATAACAATTTCTCCAAAACAATTTTACATATATTCAGAACACCCTTGACTAACTCTAATTCAATTCCTAGATTATGAAAAGATTTATATATGGACAAATTTCGTGCATAAAGCGAACAACAACATCTATCCTGATTACAAATCAATGAAAACAAAAACCTAATTGAACATAGGGTTGGTTAGGAGATGAACGAAATGAATACAGAATTTCCGAATTTAAGTAAAGCATTTTTTCCGAATCCAAATATTACCTTGGCCAGAGCGTTTCATACCTTTGCCCTTAAACTTTGCCATAGAGGCCATACAAACCCTTCGCAGTTAATGAGAGCACAATCAACAATCTACAAAAAACCAGGAGGAGCGGCGGGATCAACAATACAATATCAAAAGCCCACCAAAAAAACTAAGAAACCTAACGTGTACAACTCTACACGTCGGCATAAAAATTAAACAAAAAATATTAAAAAAATGAAATTTAACATAAATAGCACCAGGAACGATAACGAAGACCTGCGACAGCCGACCGGCCAGAGAAAGCGCTCGTATAACCTGCCGGCTCACTTCACACTTCTGCAGGGCCTTCAACCTTCTCCTATATCAATCTTTTTACAAGGTATTCCCCTTTTGCCTACAAATGAAGGAAACTCGAGGGGCTTGTGCAAAAAATACAACCACCCGTTGCCGCGATAATGCAGAGGAAAAACGATCTCTCTAGTCTCCTCTCCCCTCATAAATTCACCTGAACAGCACGAAATTTGTATTGTTAGATTTTAATCTTTACACGGAGAAATATAATCTAAGATACAGAAAATTTAATAACTTAATAAAAGCTTCCCTATGATTATAATTTTTTTTCCTCGTTTCGTGTGCAGGTTTAAAATGTGGATATAAAAAATAAATGTAAAAATTGCCGTCTACAGTGCTTAACTCAAGGGGTTAACTACACCAAACCCCCAGAAACAGTGATATTTCACTTTTTTTTTTTGGCCAATAGTGCGGTCCACGTGTCGCCAATCCGCCGGTGGTATGCACTGGGTTCGGTCCTAGCATCGAGTGAACCGAAAAATGGGAGATCGAGGAACCCAATAATATTGCAATTATTTTAGAAGATGTTTGTTTGAGAATTTTGCGGAATTGGAATAACATATGGTTAGTTGATGTTTGTTCGTTTTAAATTTTGGAGAATTGAATTTTACGCTAGTTCATCACCCCCAATACCTCCCAAGGAAAATAAAATAAAATATCGAATTGAATACTAAATTAAGGGATTAGTGTAAGTCTATTCATGCAGTTATGCACTCTTTGAATAGGAATCCGTTGTTTGGATTGAAAGAAACAAAAAGCGGGGAAAAAGTTATTGCTTTGCAATTTCACCTTCTGAAACAACATACGGCTATTTGAATGCTACGCTATAGTTAGACATATAAACCTCTTGAGCTTTGAGCTTTCTTTTTAGAATGGGTATTTTTAGTAGCTAAAATCCGAGTTTTTTAGCCATTTCTAATGACATTTTTCATGATGACATTGTTGTCACTTAAAATAAATTTTAATTTATTTGGAACAAACTTTTTGAGACGCTCATGTCGTGGCAGAAAATATTTTTAAGTGATAACAATATCGTCACAAAAATATTATTAGAGATAACATGTGGTAATTATAGATGATGTGTGGTTAATAAAAGTCTATTATTAGTGGCGACATTTATCGTCGCTAATAATCTAGTCTCCAAAGATCATTTTTTTGTAGTATCTGTTATAATTAATTTTAATTTTTATAATAATTATTATTAAAAATAATAAATTTAATAGTGAACGATGAAAATTGAACCTGTTTTAGTATCTACCATTTTATGTCATAACAATAAAACATGTAGTTGTTCCTTTGGGGATAGTCTAATGGTGGGGAGTGGTGTTTCTTGAGGTCAAAGGTTTTAAGTTCGACTCACCACCAACACTACTAGGTGTGAGCCCCTCACACCTAGCTTGCCAAGTTTGATGGAAGAAAAAAAATGATAATAAAACATGGAATAAACATTATTTATGTAATATATAAATCCATATATTGTCTATAGATCCCACGCATAAGTTTTGTAAATAATATATGATAAGCATTATAATGGTAGCTAGCTCTAAGTCTTTGATGTATATCTTTCTTTGTGTATAATTATATTGATGTATATCATGTTTGATAGCTTTTCTAGAATAGTCTTAGTCATTGTATAAATGCCTTGGTGTATTCTTTGCTCATCACAATGAAAATAATAAATATCTTACACTGCATACCCCTATAATATGACGTAAGTTTTTTGATATATTTGTGAGCAGAATATTTGTTCCATTTCTTGCTCGATTTGCCGAATGTTATTGATTTCATCTTGCTCGATGTGAGGGTGTATGTTGGAAAATATAATATGAAACTATTCAGAGGATTCATGTTACGGCTATTGAGTCACCGGACGTGGGAGTGAAGGCCTTGACAGTGGATTTGGATGAAATTGGGGATAAAAATCGAGTCTTGAAAGAACTAGGGCTCATGAGGGCAATTACATTACAAAATTCAAACCCGGGACAGGTCGAGAACCTTACTGAAGCAGCGGGTCTAACAACAAGAGGATTGGGCCATTCTGGTAATTGGGCCGAGGAAAGTGGCTAGAGTAGCCCAATTAATTAAATAGTTTGCTAATAGTATAGTTTATATTTTGTATTTCATGTTATTTTCATCTTAGGGTTTTGTGTGTGTGGACCATGATGTAAGGGATATTTATACCCTATTTGCTGCAGTAATGAAGTAAGGAAAAAGTTATCTAAATCCTCCCTCCTTTCTCCTATCTTTCCTCCCTTCTCCTCTATTTCATATTCACTGTTCAATTGAATCATACAAAAATCACAAGCTCATTATATTAATTTACACAAAATTATTGTAGCAACTAGAAATCGCTACAAGTGGTATTTCAGAGCCACGTTCCTATTAAGATGGCTGAGGGCACTCAATTTAAAGACCTGCAGGAAGCACAACAGAGGTTAGATCAAGTGGTAGAAGCAGAATCCATGAAAAGGGAAGCTGTTGAGCTCAAAATGCAAGAGAAATTGAGTGAAATGAATATCCAGATGCAAGATCAACTAAAAGGGGTTAGTTCGAAATATGAGAATATTGCCCAGTCTCTTAATGCTTTACAATTGCAGTTGACTAATCTGTCTAAGGGTAAGGGCAGTGCTGAGGAACATTCTATTTTGGGTCCTTCCCCTAGTCTCTACGTTGCTGAAAGTAGATCCCAAAATCAAACCCAATGCACCTCTGGAACTAGGCTGACCATGGATCACTCAAATAACCAAGTTTATAATCCTATTCCTAAGGTGGATTTTCCTAGGTTTGATGGGACTCAAGCTCGGGCATGGATTTTAAAGTATAACCAATATTTCCAGTTGGTACCTAATGTTCTAGATTCCCAGAAGATGGTGCTATCATCCTTATACTTTGAGGGTAAGGTTGAACAATGGTTCCAAAACTACAGCTCAAAACTCCATAATCTGTCTTGGGATCAGTTTTTGGGTGTGGTTTCTGCTAGATTTGAAGAGCTCAAAGAAACCAAGGTCATTATGGAGTTTAACAAACTGAAACACCAAGGATCTTATGAGGATCATGTGGAGAAGTTTGAGAAGTTGAGGGCTTGTATGGTGATGTTCAACCCCAGTGTGTATTCTGAGGGTTACTTCATTGCCAGTTTCATTAGCGGCCTCAGTGAAGACTTGCAATCAGCTGTTGCTATGTTCAATCCTACTACCTTACAACAGGTAATAGAGTTGGGCAGGAGCTAATTGAACACTGTAGATGCAATTGCTAAAAGGTTGAAGGTGCCTATGAAGCACTACTCAAACCAAGGCACCAGGAAAACTGACACTATGCCTACAAATCTAGGTAAATAGTTCACCCCTACTCTGAAACCCCCTACCAAACTGCTTTCTTCTGCTGAGATGGCTGCTAGGAGGGAAAAGGGTTTGTGCTACAATTGTGATGCACCATATGTGTTTAGCCACAGGTGTAAAAACAGAACCAACTACATGATCATGTCAGAGCAAGAAAAGTTAACTTATATGCTGGAAAACCAAGGTTCTGATGAAGGAAACTTACCTCCTGATCCAGGGGACTTCAACATGGAAGAAGCCCAGATGTCACTCAATGTCGTGTCTGGGTCAGATGGTGTTACCACACTCAAGGTGGTAGGAAAGAAGGGGGAACATGACCTACTTATCCTAATAGACACAGACAGCACATTGAGCTTCATTCAAGAAGCCACAGCTAAGAGGTTGGGTTGTGCAATAGAGCAGGCCATACCCTTACTGGTTAGGGTAGCCAATGGTCAGAAGATGGTCAGTAATTCCTAAGTGATTGTGTTTGATTGGACCGTGCAGGGCCATAGCTTTAAATACTCACCTAGAGTATTGGGTACTGAGGGGTATGATATCATCTTTGGAGGGGATTGGCTGAAGTCCTGCACTCCTATTGAGTTAGACTACCAGAATATGACTGTTACAGTCACCCAAGAGGGAAGAAGGGTAAAATTGCAGGCTAACAAATCCCAGGTGGAATGTCACACTATTTCTGGACACTCTCTCCATAAGCTATTGCATAGTAAGTGCAGGAGTGAGGTAGAAGAATTATACATGGTCAGGTTACAGGCCATGGATGTACAAGAAGGACATGGGGTGGAGGAGTTATTGGAGGAGTTCAGGGATGTTTTTGAAGAGCCTACTGAACTACCACCAATGAGAGGCATTGAGCACAACATCACACTCAAGCCCCACATTGTTCTTAGGCATCAACATCCTTATAGAACCTCCCACAGCCATAAGGATGAGATTGAGAAAATTATTAAGGAGTTGCTGAATTCAGGGCTTATACAACACAGCAGGAGCCCTTTTGTTTCCCTTGTTATTCTAGTGAAGAAAAAGGATAACACATGGAGAATGTGTGTTGACTACAAGTATCTCAATTCACTCACTGTTAAACATGAGTTTCATATTCCTGTTATTGATGAATTGCTAGATGAGCTACATGGGGCCAGATTCTTCTCCAAAATTGACCTCAGATTTGGGTATTTCCCAATCTTGGTGAAACCACAAGACAGATACTTAACTGTCTTCAATAATCACCATGGCCATTTTGAGTTTGTGGTCATGCCTTTTGGTCTTTGTAATGCACCAGCTACCTTCCAGGCTCTTATGAACCAGACATTTATGGAGTACTTGAGAAGGTTTTTCCTAGTGTTCTTTGATGATATTCTTATCTACAGCACTAGTTGGGAAGAGCACCTAAAGCACCTCAGGACAGTGTTACAGATACTCAAGGGCAACAAACTATTTGCTAAAAAGAGCAAGTGTAGTTTTGGGAGTTCTAGTGTGGAGTATCTGGGGCACATCATCAACCAGAATGAGGTGGCTACAGATCCTGCTAAGGTGGAATGTATGCGAAGCTAGCCTGTACCAAAGACTCTTAAAAAACTCAGGGGGTTCCTGGGGCTTACAAGGTACTACAGGAAATTTGTTAAGGGTTATGGCATTATCAGTAAATCCCTGACTGGCCTTCTAAAGAAGGACAATTTCCATTGGGGTGCAGAGGCAGAGGCAGCATTCCAGAAACTTAAGGTATCCATGACTACTACACTTGTCCTAGCACTACCCAATTTTAGCAAGCCATTTGTTCTTGAGACTGATGCAAGTGGTTCAGGAATTGGGACTGTTCTCATGCAAGAAGGGAGACCTATAGCTTACATGAGTAAGGTTCTTTGTCCTAGGAATCAAGCTCTCTCCATTTATGAAAAAGAATTCCTAGCTGTGCTAATGGCTGTGCAAAAGTGGAGAGTCTATTTACAGGGACACAAATTTGTTATCAAGACTGATAAACAAGCACTCAAGTACTTGCTTGATTAAAAGGTCATGAACCCCTTGCAACAAAAATGGGTCACCAAGCTGCTGGGCTTTACTTATGAAATACAATATAAGAAAGACGGTGAAAATAAAGTAGCTGATGCCCTATCAAGGAGAGACAATCAAGATTCTGAGTGTGCAACTATCTCTACTACAGTTTCTCTATGGATGCAAATGGTGATACACAGTTATCAGCAAGATCCATATTTCTCTAAAGTTCTAAGTGCTAAGTTGGTGGATGAATTCTGCTACCCATATTTCTGGGTTACTGGAGGATTAATCAGATATAAAGGGAGATTGACAGTGGGCAATTCTCCTGAACTGAAGTCCCAGATCTTGACTGGTCTACAGAACTCTTCAAATGGTGGTTATTCTGGTATTACTGGGACCTATATGAGGCTTAAGGGCATTTTCTACTGGCCTAATATGAAATGGGAGGTGTTACAGTGGGTTCAATAGTGTGATGTATGCCAAAGGAATAAGTCAGTTCATGGTCTCTACCCTGGTCTTCTACAATCCCTACATGTTCCTAAGCAATGCTGGACACACATTGTTTAAACGGTGTATAGTTCTTCCGGTCGGCTACACCCCCGCAAGAGAACGGGGTCGATTTGTAGGGCGGTGAGTTAACTCGGGTCGTGTCTCTCGAGGAAAGCTTCATGTAGGCAATTATCTTTCTATACTATAATTGTTAACAAGCACATGAAAATAAAATATAACCTAAACATTCTAAACGAGGGGTATGAAGATTTTTACTAAACTACCTAATTAAAGCAAGTAAAACTAACTAACAACACCACCAATCACAAAGATAGAGGATCGGATTATGAGAAGAGCATTAGGGTGTGGATTTTCTCATTGGTTTCTCATTAAACTTGTTTCAAGTTGGTTATATTGATCTCAAACATACAATAGACCCGTCAATTGGTTTAACTTCAATTACTGTCACCGTCTATCCATTAAACCTCTATCCGCTATATCATACGAGCAAGATCAATATATTAGGCTTATGAACCCAATTCACCTAACGTTGAAGGAACATAGGTCGAGATTTAGAATCTCCTCTCCGTTTCATCTAAAGCCTAGTAATGCTAAGTAGTGATCAAGTACTCAACATGATAATCAAAATTCCAACAACAACAACCAACCATCACAAGCATAAATCAAAACTAAATCGATCCTCCATCCCCTAATGGAGAAATTAGCCCAACACCATGCTCAAAACCACACAATAATCATAAAAGTCATTTATTCATAAACCAAAAGATAAATTCATATAACTTTTACAATATTTTTTGTTGTCTCGAGAGTTTTGGGACAAATTACCTCAAATGGGCTAAAGCTAAAGGAAAGAATTACCAAAGTGGAGGTCCTCGTTCAAGCTTAGCTTCCACGGATGGCTTGGAGTTGGACTCCTCTTCTCAAGCCGTCATCAAAGTGGAACTCCTTCCGCAAGCCTAGCTTCCGCGGAAGGCTTGAAATTGGACTCCTCTTCTCGGGCCTTCCTCCTTAAGCTCTAACCTCTTGCCTCTTTTCCTCCTCTTTTCTCTTTCTTTGGATCGATGGTGTTGGTGGTGAAGGTGAAGAGAAGTGGTGGAAGAAGTGGTGAATGGAGAGAAGAAAAATGAAGTGAGAGGTGGGTGTGTGTTGAGAAGTGAATTCATGATTGGGGAGAAGTCCCCTTATTTGTTAAGAGAGGGAGAGATCGAATGTGAGGGGTGATGGGAGTTGGCGAGAGGAAAGGAAGGAGAGATTTTGTCAAAGATATGTTGGAAGATTTTTTTAGACAAAAATCAAAAGCTAGTTTAGGGGAAAATAATCCCTATATCTCTACTACTAGATTACCCCAAAATTCTTCACCCATTGAATTATATCAAGCTAGCCATGTGAAGAAAATTGAAGGCGTGAGGCTAAAACTGATGGAAGACGGAAGAGGAACGAGAAAAAGGGTCAAAAACTGATCGGGAGAGGCAAAACTGGGCACCCGCGCGCCCGCGGGGAAGGTGAGAATGGGCGTCGGTGCAGCCCCGCGCGCCCGCGGGGGCCTTTTGGCCGAGAGAGGCGCCACGCGGTCGTGCAGGTCGCGCGCTCGCGCACAGTGCTCAGCCCGTCTTCGGCAGCTTCCATGGTTTTGCTTCGTTCTCCCTCGTTTGTTGGCCGATTGACCCGATTCAACTTGCTACGCGCTCCTTATTCGATTCTCTATCTTCCCATTATCTTGAATCCCTCAAATTTTGCAGTCATTTATCCTCCGTTTTCTCAAGACATTGTGCAAATCTACACGACTCACCAAAAGAGCAAAAGTGAAGGAAATAACATAAAAATCACACAAAAATAAAGAAGAAACACCTACTAAAGATACACAATGCTTATGATCAAATAGGACAAATATACAGTAAACAACTTCCCCACACTTAACCTTTTGCTTGTCCTCAAGCAAACAAAATCATTCAAGATATAAAGCAAGAAGGAATTGCCCCCAAGAAGATCATGCACACTAGAATATTCCACACTATTTCAAACTAGAAAACTTATCATCGGAGAGAATGACAACATTTATTAAACAAGGCATGTGGCTTGTCCAATGAGAATAAGCAGGCAAGATGTTCTCAGGGCAAAATGCAATAATTTTTCTATAGAACATTCTTCTCACTAACTCTCCCACACTTTATTCAAAAATAACCCGGGAATGCACCCAAAGGATAAAATTCATTAGGTGAAATCATCGGGGTGAACCGAGCTTCCTAACGTGGTTTTTCATACTCATCATGGATAGATTCAAAGGAATGACACACATGATAGAAGTAGAATCCAAAGTGCAATCTCGTTATTACGATAATAAAATAAGAGGACGTGGATCAAGCTTAACAAGGTTTAGTCCTTAAGGATAAAATCCCTAGTGGCCTTGTGTGGGTTTTCCATGCTCATAGTCGATTTAGACGACTAGAGGGGCAGAAATCCTTATTATCCTCACTTTATTAAAACATACATAACATTTTATTCATTTTTCATTTTTTTTTCATTTTTTTTTAAATGAAAGGGAGTTAGAAGAGGGAATGATTTTTTGAGCATGATTGACACATTTGACAAGAGAATGAACAAGCCTTCAAATTCTTAGAGGACAAGACCCCACAACACAAATCATGTAAATATAATCATTCTTCAAGGCATTTCACATTCTACAATGAAATAATGGGAATGATTTCATGCACCATGATCATCTTAACAATAATCTCTTGAAGATTCATATTCAAAATAATCAAGTTTGACAATTAGACAAGACAAATCATGCTAAGTGCGGGTATCCACCAATAAAACATAACATAAACAAAGCAAAATAAAAACGACACATAACAATTTTAAAATATTTTTTTTGTTTTTTTTTTAATTCAACATAAAATCAAAAATATAATCATAAAGACATAAAAACACAAGTTCACCCCCCACACTTAAATCATGCATTGTCCTCAATGCAAGAAATAAAGGGAAGAGAAAACATTACAGAATATAGAAGACCGGCAACAGGCGCAGGTTCCTACAAAACAACTGACGAACAAGGAAGATAATACGAAAATTGGAAAATAATAAATAAAACAACTTCACTGCTCTTGGTGGCTGAAAATGTGGTGGAGGTGACCGCGGAACTTGTGAGGAGTAGGGATGAACTGGACTCTTTATTTGTGGGGTTGAGAGTGCAGCACTTGTGGGGGCTCCCCGCTCGAAGAGAGCTACACTTAGTCATTTTGCATCAGTTTCCTTCCCAGCAGCGCACTCTCAACTCTTCGTCCCTACGAGACAACAACAAAAATAAAAACTTAAACACATAAAAAGGGTAAAAATTAAACTAAACATGAAAGTAATAAAATCATGGATTGCCTCCCATACAGCGCTCATTTTAATGTCTCGAGTTCGACAGAGCCTTAGTAGATTATCATAGAGGATCATTGCGCACAATCGGCTAGAAGCCATGCTCCCATAATTGGCCTTCATTTCAAGCTTCGTTACTTTAGGAGTAAGCTTCACTCGAACCTTCCTCTTCCTAGTTGGGCAATCCTCTCCTCCTTAGTCTGTGAATGTTTTTGAACACAGAGCTAGCTTCCTGTAGTCGGTGGGAGAGAGCTTTCAATGGTTTGTAGAAGGGCTTTCTAAGTCAGGGAAAAAAATGTTATCCTTGTGGTGGTGGACAGGTTCACCAAATTTAGGCATTTCATAGCCCTATCTCATCCTTATTCAGCTGAATCTATGGCCAAGCTATTTCTAGACAACATATATAAGCTTTATGGGCCTCCAGTCAGCATAGTTACTGACAGGGATTCCATTTTCACAAGCTTCTTTTGGAATGAGTTGTTTAAGCTCATAAGAGTTAAGCTGGATATGTCCTCTACTTACACCCACAGTGGTCAAACAGGGTTAAAAGTTACATTTCTTGTAGTGAGCGCCTAAATCAGTGTCTGGAAAGCTATCTAAGATACATGGTTAGTTCAAATCTCATGCAGTGGCTAAGGTGGCTACTCCTGGCTGAGTATTGGTACAATACCAATTACCACAACATTTTAAAATGTACCCCATACCAAGATCTGTACGGGGTTGCTCCTCCTACCCTCTCAGTATCTTCCTATATGGATTCATCTAATTCGGTCGTGGGGGACTACATACAATAGAGACAACAAATGATACAGGGTCTACGAGATAACCTCCTTCAAGCCTAGAATAGGATGAAGTGGTATGCGGATAGAAAAATGTAAGACCGTCACTTTGAAGTCGGTGATCAAGTCTATCTTAAACTTTAACCCTTTCATCAAAGTTCGGTGGCCCTAAGGCGCAACCTTAAACTATCCGCCAAATTCTATGGTCCTTTCACTATCTTGGAAAAGATCGGCCAAGTAGCCTACAGGTTGGATCTACCTCATACGGCAAAAATCCACTCGGTTTTTCATGTTTCTTTGCTTAAAAAATGCATTGGAAAACAGCACATACCTTCTCAGGACTTGCCTGTCAATACTGATGATGGGGACATTCTAATCAAACCATTGAAAGCTCTCTTCCACCGACTGCTTCCTCGGCATGGCATTCCAGTTCCTCAGTCTCTGATTCTCTAGCATAACTCTGATCTGGCACACGCTATATGGGAAGACGAGTCATTTCTCTGCAAGAAGTTCCGCTTCTTCCATTCTCGAGGATGAGAATCAGCTTCTGTCGGGGGTATTGTTACGGCTATTGAGTCACCGGATGTGGGAGTGAAGGCGTTAATAGTGGATTTGGATGAAATTGGGGATAAAAATCGAGTCTTGGAAGAACTAGGGCTCATGAGGGTGATTACATTGCAAAATTCAAACCGGGACGGGTCGAGAACCTTACTGGAGCAGCGGGTCTAACAACAAGAGGATTGGGCCATTCTGGCAATTGGGCCGAGGAAAGTGGGTAGAGTAACCCAATTAATTAAATAGTTTGCTAATAGTATAGTTTATGTTTTGTATTTCATGTTATTTTCATCTTAGGATTTTGTGTGTGGGGAACATGATGTAAGGGATATTTATACCCTATTTGCTGCAGTAATGAAGTAAGGAAAAAATTATCTAAATCCTCCCTCCTTTCTCTTATCTTTCCTCCCTTCTCCTCTATTTCATATTCACTGTTCGATTGAATCATACAAAAATCACAAGCTCATTATATTAATTTACACAAAATTATTGTAGCAACTAAAAATCGCTACAATTCACCCTTAAAATATGCATACAATTTCGGAGAATATGAAAGGATGTTGTAGTTCATATTTTAGATGGAAAAAATGAATGCAATTTTAGAGAATATGAGAGGATGTGAAATTTTCAAATTTCGGGTTAAATTTTTTAGAAATGGTGAATAAGAATTTAATGTTAAGATTTTCGATGAAAAAATTGAAATATGCAGAGTAAAATTTTCAAATTTCGAGTGTAATATTTTCAAATTTTCAGGTAAAATTTTTGAGAAGCACGCCCTCATTTCTGTCAAAGAAGGTAAAGAGGAGTTTTGTCTTGATATTCATGCAAATGCAATTATGTTGTATATGTAGTTTATTCTAGTAAAGAGTAGTATTTAATCTTTCAAAAATTTTGATAGTCTAGTATTAAAATTGTACAATGTTACACATTAGTAAATCATCGTATAGTACTATAGTCTAGTAATTAAAATTAACAGTAAAACTACACGGCCAGAATCTGGTTGGTCAGAAAGGGTAAATTAGTCATTTAATAATTAGTATGAAATGAACGTTAAGTAGCATAATTAGTTAACCATGCGGTTTTACATTAGTACCCTTCCCGCCTATTTAGGAAAGAGATTAACCAAAAAAATTCGAAATTCAAATTTTGAAAGCCAAATCTCTCATCAATAATTACAGATTGTATTTTCCAATAAAGATAACATTGAAACCACCATTTTAATCACAAATACACATTCATAATAAAAATTATTTCATTACTCTTTCATACGCATACATAATTTCGGCCAAATTAACACATCTAATTATGGAACTCAAAGGCAGAAAGCTTAAGGAGAAGAAGTTTTATGTTGTATTCCTAGGTATACGAACTGGAATTTTTCTAGTTGGGAAAAATGTGCGCCATATGTGTTCGGTTGTAGAGGAAGCATGTATAAGTCTTTTCCAACGGAAGAGAAAGCGACGGAGGCATACGATATGTTTTTCCAGTAGAATAATTATGAAGATGAAATTTTGAGTATCAGTCATGGAGTGGATTTTGCTGTTCAACCAAGCAACTGTCATATTAATTCGGGTAGTAAAGAGAAGAAGAAGAAGAAGAAGAAGAAGAAGAAGAAGAAGAAGAAGAAGAAGAAGAAAGAATATGTCTCGGACGTCGCTTGTGAAGTTGTGAATACAAAAATTTACGGATTAAAGATGTTTATGTTTGGTGTTGTCATTGGAATTTTGATTTCAATCTTATTTGTTAACATCGATCGAGCAATTTAGCCTTGATTAAATAAATAAATGTTATTTTATTTTTGGAATTTCGATTTCAATCTTATTTGATTTTCATTGGGATTTTGATTTCAATCTTCATTGTTTTGTTCTGTTATTGTAATGTAATTTTATTTTCAATCTTATTTGATTTATAAGTTGCATTGTATTCAAATCCAGTTCATAATTTAATAATTGATTAAAAAAATAAAAATTAGAATTAATTATTTATCCCGGCAAATATCAAGGAGCTTAGTGGACTAAACTAAAAATCAAAATTTATTATTTATCTTATTGAAATTGGAATGAATTCAGTTTTTTTTTAAATAAAGACAAAAAAATTATTTATCATATTGGAAAAATTTCTGTTTAATCCAGTTTATAAAGTTGGGTATTTATCTTATTGGAATAAACTTGAACTAGATAAACGAGAAAAAAATTGAACACAAGAGAAAGCATAACAACATTAGATAAACTTAAATATTCATAGATACTCATAGATTAAATGGGGAACCATAATAATGACCAAAGAGGTCTACATGGAATACAAAATTAAAAGACATAAACTAAACATATGCTACAAATTAATACTAGTAGAATTAATTAAACATCTCTTGAAGATGAGTCTAGAATCACAATAAGAGGAATATGTTTAGAAGTTCCCTCATCGTCGGTGGTTGACGTCTTGAGATCGAGATAGCACTCATACAACTTTGTGAAGGGAAATTTTGCCAACAACATTGTAACACCCCGTCCTAAAATAAAATTGTGAATTACTTGAACCATATAGGAAGCATGTGTTAATTATAAGATGCTTTGAAATGATTTTAGAAAATTCTGAATATAGAGAAAATGACTCATAAAGTTGGCTCAATTCTATTCTTAAAATCATATTGTCCTCTAAATCTTGTCGATCACATATTTTGTTCCTCGTGACAAGACATCTTCGTGAGCCTTTTTCATTTGTCATTTGGACACTTATTAAATCATGGGTGTCCTAATTATTGAAAGACCGTATTTTTATTCCTAAAATAAAATCCTACCACTTTATGCCTAACTCCGAAAATTGGTTTCGTCTTTGACTACGAGTTACAAATCTTTTCATAATCGTATGGTCGTTAATTTCATTAAAAAATGGGGTTTGTTTGAGCTTCTAACCGAATTTTATTCATTCTCTATTTCAACTCAATACCATATATTAAAAGACATCACAAATTGATTGCCACCACTCAACCTTACTTTGCTCCAAGTGTCACCATGCATGGCAATGGTGCACCATGTGTCACCATCTATTCCACTTAGTTTCATGCATGTCCTACACATGTTCACCATAGTTATTAGATGAATCAAATAGAGGGAGGATGAACAAGAGCCCAACTTTCTCCTACATTCTATCCACCATTAGTTTCTCTCTTCCCCTCCCAGCAGCAACCTTTCCTTTCTTCTAATTTCGACCCTCAAACCTTAGCCAACAAATATGAAATTTTACAGAGAAATTACCACTTTTATGTAGATGATGTTAGCTGAAGAAATCATCCAATTTAGTTCTGATATGGTCAAGAACAAAGGTAAATATTACACTAGTTGATGTTTTCCGCCACAGCTGCAGCAACAATTTTCTTCTGTATATTTCGACCTCACGTCTCCACCAACATTGCTGAAATTTGGATATGTTATTTCTCTCTTCATGTAGGTGATGTTAGCCACTTGAATCACTTGATTTGGTGTCCGGAAATTCAGAAACAAAGAAATGAAAATTGGGGTTTCTAGCTGTAAGTTTTATCATTAGTGTAGCAGTTGTATTTTACCATTTTCGTCCCTTAAATCTCATCCATAAATTCTGAAATTTGAATATGTTTCTCCACTAATTATGTAGATTATTTTATGATCAAGAATTTCTGAATTTGGAGCTTTAAAGATCCTAAACGAAGCTCAACTAGTTTCTTGGTGGTTGAATTTCCGTAACACACCAAACCCATTTCCGGCATCTTTTTCCCATAGATCCAGCCATTATCTTTCTATGAGATATACATCATTATAAACTTCACTCTTCAAGGTTTCTAAAATAGGTCTCAAATTGTCAATACGATATTGTTTGGTCTATCAAAGATACGTCGCAAATCAACACGTCAAATCTGCCTCAGAAATCTCTGTGTTGCGAGTGTAACTTCAGAGGCTATTTTCCATCATTTCCTCCGTTGCTGTAACACCCCAATTTTTATTATCTAAATTTATTTATAAATATAAATATAATACTTAGAATGGGCCCAAACACTATCCTATTTTATTTATTTTGCATTTGGCCCAAAACACCTAAGTTTAAGCTTTTAAGGTTGAGGCCCAATTTATGGGCTTTTTAGTCCATTCGCGTTTTATTTTTTTTCGAGACCTATAGTTATCAGAACGAGACGAATGAATACATTAGATGATAGTGCTCGTCGATACGAAACCATAGAACTTGATTTCACCTTAGATGGACTTCATTTGACCAAGTTATGAATTAATTCTTGATTTAATTAGAATTTAGGGTTTATTTTAGGGAGTGGTATAAATACCCCTTTATCCATTTTCTAGTTCATTTTTGGGGATTCATTTCTAGGTCAGCCCCATTTTCCCTCTCTTCTCTCCCCTCTCGCCTCTCCCCTCTCCCGCCGGATCCACCACCGGAGCGCCGGCCGCCGCCTCTCCTCCACCGCCGGAAAAATTTTCCGGCGGAATTTTTAACATGCAATTACATTTTCGGACTCCCCTTCTTCTCCTCTTTCTTTTTCTTTGATTATTTTTAAGAGATTTTGAGGTTTAGGCTTCCAATTTTCGGATCTAAAAATGGGTTAAACCCTAGCCTATCAATACTTCATTTTCTTCTTTATTTTTGAACTTCGTTTTCGATTTTAGTATGTATAATGTGTGATTTCCGGGCTGTTTTAAATTATTTCTTTAAAAATATTTTCTTAATTTTATTTATAGTGTTCTTGATGTTCTTGGCTACTTTAACTAAAGGATAAATGGTGGATTGTTGAAATAAAAAGAAAAGAAAGAAAAAAAAAAAAAAAGAAATGAAATTAAATTATGTATGTATGATTACCGTGGGTGTGTGAGTGTGTAAATTGATATGTGTGTTTGTGGCGTGAGTTTGTGTGTGTGCGTGAGTTTTTCTTTTCTTTTTTTTCTTTTTCTTTTTACTTTCTTCTCTTGTATATTATTATATATATATATATGTATATATATTTATTTATGTATGTATGTATTTATATGGTGATTGAACTATTTCATTATAAATCTTGAGTTATATTTCAACATTGTAAATCTAGCCTAATGGTTAATCTTTAATTTTTATACTTAAAGGTCTAAGATTCAAATATATTTGGGAACAGATTATTATTTTAATTAATGGATGTATTTTATGACTATATTTAATTAAAATTATGGAATTATTTTTGAAAATTGAATTTAGTTTAATGGTTGGGGATTAATGTTTATTTCAAAGAGGTTCAAGGTTCAAATCCTATTGCATGCATTTTAGGATCTATTTTATTGCAATTAATATCTTCTGTTTTAACTATAATTAATTAAAATCATGTGTTAAATTTCGAAAATGGTATCTGCCTTAATGGATATGTTTAGATTTGTTAACTAAAAGGTTAAGGGTTCAAATCCCATTAATGTAGTTTTAATTTATTTTTAATCATTTTTATCTAAGATTATATTGGATCTTATATAATTAATGTCACCTAATAAATTTCGAAAATGGTGTTTAGTTAAGTGGTTAGAGTCCAGATTATTGTTTGAGAGGTCGGGGTTTGATTCTCATTAAGTTAATATTTATGCTTTTAATCTTTTTATCATAAAACCTTTCTGGACTATATAAATTATTAATGTTGGATTATAAATTTTGAAAATGAGTCTTAGTCTAGTGGTTAGCATTCTAATTGTGATTAAGGGGGTCCAGGGTTCAAAACCTCTTTATGCAGTTTTAATTAATTCTTGTTTTGTGTATTTAATTCAAAGCATTCATGAAGCTATTTAATTAAAGTGGTATGTTTTATATTATATAAAATTATTTGGTATAGTGGTTAAAGTCTCATTATTTTGTAGTAAAGTCATGAGTTCAAATCCTTTTGACTACAATTTTATTTATGCATTTATTTATTTAATTTATTTCTTTTTCTATTTTGTTTAACTTTAGAATTTAATTTAAAATTAAGTATATTATAAGTGACACTTTACTTTAGTGGAATATTATTTCCTTTTAAACCATTCATTTAATCATATGATTTTAACCTACATGATTAAAATATATATTTCTCAATCAAGTACTCGGGTATAGCTTCTTAAAGCTAGGATTACCCGTTTGATCTCCAAGCGTCGTCTTTTCACGACCTTATTCTATAGACTTGTCTTTATACCCTTATACCCGTATTTACATTATAGAATAGGTTAATAACATCAATAAACTTCTAAGTCTTAGTCTTTATGTGTAGGACAAAACCCGGAACATCGGACTTAGGGGACTTCTAGAAGAATCGCTAAAGCTTCAGCTTTAATAGCTATCAAGGTGGGCTATACTATCTTTGCAAATTGTATCTTTCGAGTTATTAAGCTCTTCTTTTGTTAAAATTGCATATGTGACTATCTGTGTTAAATATTTACGTGCTACTGTATGTTGTCGGAGTCTCATATACCAGCGCTGTGTCAATGTGAGTAGCTACAGTATGCATGCGTTATTTGTCCTGCCTTACTCCTTATCGGTGAGACTAAAATGAAACACTTATTGGTTACACTATTTGGTTACACTCATTGGTTATGCTCATTGGGTATACTTTGGTCATACTCAACTTTACGCGTTGGTGATGTAGTTTGGGTTGCGGGCAGTGACTGGTTATACTCTTAAACGCTTCACGATAAAATATTTTGGTGAACTTAGGTTGCTTTCAACTTTAAAACCTCCTAAGTTTCACTACCTGCATAGACACAGATAGATTACTTTTGAAAAATGATTTGCATAACTCAAATTGTGAAAACTTGCCAACTGAGTGCATTAGTACTCAGCCCAAATCTTTTCAAACATTTTCAGGTCAGTAGGCTGGAGCGTGGAGGTGACGAGGCTGAGAGATGGGCTTTTGTTAATTACCTATTTCCCATTATCTCCTTTTGTTAAATATTATGTTGTGATTTAAGCTTCCGCACTTATGCTACTCCTTAGTATTCTATTAAGTATTGAACTTCTGCACTTGTGATCTTAGTATTTTGGATAAGTATAATTTATTATAAAGCATGCTTGGTTGTTCTAGGTCTTCCGTTGAGGTTTTCGTTTGTAATACCCCAAAAATTTATTATCTAAATTTAATTAAGTTAGGAAAGAAAATAAACCGTTGTAGATCTCATTTCTCAGGTGAAATGTGTCGTTGAGCAGGTTAGGGAGGCTCGAGAAATTGTTGTATTTTTATTATGAACTCCGAATATTATTCTAAACCTAAAATGAGCTTGTTATTATCACTCCGGGTATAAAAACATGATTTTAGGATATAATTATACCTGATCCAAACAATTATTTATCTAGATAAATATAATTCTATTTAATGATTATCTAAATAAAAAAATATTATATTCAAATTCTATCCAAATATATTATTATTTTATTCAAAAAATAATTAAATTATATATGTATATATGTATACTTACGAGAAAAAAAGGTTGTTATAGGATAGCTATATTATGATGTGTACCATTTAGATATATAAAAAGGAAAAAAAATAGTTTAATATATGTAAGAGGATGATGAGGATTGTACTAATGATATATTAATATACGTGTCCTAGCACATGATAAGTGTATGATAGTTTAGATGTACACGTGTAGTACAATAATAAGAATATTAAATATTTAAGATTTTAGATATAAATAGCTTGATGAAGTGAGATGTTTTTGTAAATTGACTTCCATAATCAACTAAGAGAAATTCACTACCCCACAACCATAAATCCTAATCAATTGAGAAAAGTTGGTGGCTAATCTAAGGTTAGTATTTAGATCTAGTTTCGCATGTGTGTGTATAATATCTAGTTAGTATTTGGATGGGGGGATTTTAATATTAGTAATTTAATATAAAGAAATTTTAGTTTGGTAGATTTGGATTTATTAGTCCTTTCGTAATGTTTATCGAGAAGCTTAAGTGTCACTTTCCTGTATTAAGTAAAATTTTATTGAATTTGTATTAATATTATTGACATAGCTTATATTTGGGTCTGTAAATTTAAATTGCTATTTCATTAATTAAAAATTGCTTAGTAGATGTATATAATATTATTTATATGTTTTTATAAGTAGTATATCTCAATTGGTACAGAGTTTAAAACCCAAAAAAAATAAATAATAATAATAATAAATAGAAATTTAAATTAAAAAAAAAAGGTGAGAACTTAGAGATTGTGTTTCAATAGGGATCATTTAGTTAAGTGTTAACTAAGCCCAGATTGATTGTTGTAGGGCTAGAAGAGGTAACAGAATTTGAGCAAAGCCACCTTGAAATTTGAGAGTTTATCTTCTATCCAGGTGAGCTATATTATATCTTTGCAAATTGTATTTTTTGAGTTATTAAACTCTGCTTTGTTAAAATTGCATATGTGACTATCTGTGTTAAATATTTACGTGCTACTGTATGTTGTCGGAGTCTCATATACCAGCCCTGTGTCAATGTGAGTAGCTACAGTATGCATGCATTATTTGTCCTGCCCTACTCCTTGTCGGTGAGACTAAAATGAAACACTTATTGGTTATACTCTTTGGGTATACTATGGCCATACTCAACGTTATGCGCTGGTGATGTAGTTTGGGTTGCGGGCAGTGACGGGTTATACTCTTAAGCGCTTCACGATAAAATGTTTTGGTGAACTTAGGGTGCTTTCAATTTTAAAAACCTCCTAAGCTTCACTACCTGCATGAACACAGATAGATTACTTTAATAAAATGATTTGCATAACTTGAATTGTGAAAACTCGCCCACTGAGTGCGCTAGTACTCAGCCCAAATATTTTTTTCAAATATTTTTCAGGTCAGTAGGCTGGCGCGTGGATGTGACGATGCTGAGACATGGGCTTTTGTTAATTACCTACTTTCCACTGTCTTTTTTTTTCTCTTAAGTATCCTGTTGATAATAGAACTTCCACACTTGTAATATTCTTTTGTTAAACGCTAAGATCTCTAGTCTTAGTGTTATGGATACATATATGTTGTATTATAAGGTATGTTTGGTCGTTCTGAGTCTTCTGTTAAGTTCACATTAATCAGATTACCCCTTTCTTTCCCGCTTCTTAATTCCCACCCCTGTGGCGTCCATTTCCACGGTCTTTCGGGATCGGGGCGCTACATCGTTACTTGAATTACACCCTTTCTTTCCCGCTTCTTAATTCCAACCCCCGTGGTGTCCATTTCCACAGTCTTTCATGACTGGGGCGCTACAATTGCATGCACTTGATTTTTGGTATATAGCAACTCTTTCTTGCAGTCTTTCAATCCCTTCTATCCGATCTAAGATCAGACATCATTTCATCCTTCAAATCCCAGCTGTAAATTTCCCGAAAACCACACTCTTTTCTGGCAGATTTCCTCTATGTTGAAGATGTTATATTCCTTAATCATTTTCTATTTTTGTAGCCGTTGTATTATTAAACGGTTTGTTCCATTGAAATTTTTATTTTCCATACTATGAATAATTATACTTTTAATTGAAAATCCATTGAGTATAGAGCTCGATCGAGACCTAAACTTTTTGTTGATTAATATGTTCAGGTAAACAGTCACAGTTGCCTTTTCGGCCAATTTCAGGCTAGGGTAATCAGAATTTATCTCCAACTGCTTCTGACCGATTGTAGGTCTCCTCGTGACTGATGCGTGGCCGCTAGCCATGTCTCGATCAGATTTGAATTGAATTTTCTATGATTTTTCGAAGTGGCTGCCATGTTTTAAGTTGTTCCATTTTAAGTTGAATTTGATTCAAGTTAATTGAAGAGTATCGTAAAGAACATATTATCGATTCATGTTAGGTTTAAAACCTGAGTATTGCGCATGTCTAGTCAAAGTAAAATTAATAAATCTCCAATTAAATTAAAGTGGATATCAGATTAATTTCGGAAATAGTTATTGATCCTAAAGTAAGGATTGATCCTTATAGGATTTGCGTGACTTACGAGGAATGTGGATGATTGAATCTCGAAGTGGTTAGAGAAGCTGAGCCCTAGGAAAACTCAGGAAGGAACTCTAGACCATTGCTTCGTCCCCAAGGCCGGGATCAAGTTTGGATCATTGTTAGGATGTTTGTATTTATAAGGTGGGCTATACTATCTTTGCAAATTGTATCTTTTGAGTTATTAAGCTCTGCTGTGTTAAAATTGCATATGTGACTATCTGTGTTAAATATTTACGTGCTACTGTATGTTGTCAGAGTCTCATAAACTAGCGTTGTGTCAATGTGAGTAGCTATAGTACGCATGCATTATTCGTCATACCCCATTCTTTGTCAGGGAGACTAAAATGAATAGTTTCACTCATTGGTTACACTCATTGGGTATACTCATTGGCCATACTCAACTTTACGCATTGGTGATGTAGAGGGGTTCTGGGCAGTGACTGATTATACTCTTAAGCGCTTCACGATAAAATATTTTGGTGAACTTAGATTGCTTCCAACTTTAAAACCTCTTAAGCTTTACTACCTGTATGAATACAGATAGATTACTTTGAGAAAATGATTTGCATAACTTAAATTGCGAAAACTTGCCCACTGAGTGCATTAGTACTCAGCCCAAATCTTTTCAAATATTTTCAGGTCAGTAGGCTGGAGCATGGAGGTCACGAGGCTGACATGGGCCATTGTAATTTACATATTTTCTCGTTGTCTCTTTTTATTAGTATTATGTTAAGAATTAAGCTTCCGCACTTATGTTACTCTTTTGTTAAACGCTAAGAACCTCGATCTTGGTATTATGGACATGTATATGTATTAAAAGCATGTTTGGTTGTTCTGAGTCTTCTGTTAAGGTTTCATTAATTTAATTACCCCTTTCTTTTTCGCTTCTTAATTCCAACCCCCGTGGCGTCCATTTACACGGTCTTTCGGGACTGGGGCTCTACAAACATATCCCTCATGCACTCATCATCCAAACTTAATAGTATACGACCAAATAAATGGCCAAGCTCCACCTACATGGTATTGTGTTCTTCGTGTAAATTTCGGTAGAGTATTTCAAGACTACGAGGAGAAGGAGGAATCGTTCATTCCGAAGATTGAATGCGTTTTGTGGGTGTGAATTTTTTTGTTGGAGTAAACTTTTTTATGGGAGTTCTTTGGGCCATTGCGAGGTGATTTTGGAAGATGGTGGCGAAAAGTAGCTAATGGTAAAGTAAGGAAGAAGGAGTGAATAGTAGTGTATTTATAGGGCTAGGTTAATGAGATTAATTTCCTCATGAACCCTAAATGAGAGTGCATAGGGAAAAAATATTTCAAAATCTTTTGTAAGATATGATAGTACATATCTCGAGAATCTTAAGACCTAAAAAGAACTAATACAAATCTTAGAAAAGATTTGTGTAAATCTTACGGCTAAGTATTAATAAAGCAATCAACTAATACAAGATTTGTGTAAATCTGAACAATTCTAAGATTCGAACTATTTAGTGTTTCACAAATGAATTTACGTTCTAATCTTTTGAAATTCGATTTTCAAATTATAATGTTGAATTCTAAGATCACAACACTAAGTATAATTTCGAAAAGTATAGTTCATGCATGCACTATATAAGATAGTTGGATCACAACACTAATTAGAATTAGAATTTGAAATTCTAAGATTAATTCTAAGATTCATAGTTAACAAATTTATATAAGATTACACCACTAGGAATAATTTTGAAATTATAGTAGTCCATGCATGCACCAATTAATTATACTAAGATCACACCACTAATTAATTCTAAGAATCATACTAAGATCATAACACAAATTAGAATTTGGAACTCTAAGATTAATTCGAAGAATCATACTAATAAGAATCATACTAAGTAGTCCATGCATGCACTATATATACTAATTAGATCACACCACTAATAAGAATTTGGAAATTATAGTCCATGCATGCACTAAAATCATAACACTAACTAGAATTTGGAACTCTAAGATTAATTCTAAGAATCATACTAAGAATCATCCATGCATGCACTATTTTGAATTCGGAATTCTAAACATATATTATAGAACTTGCATATTCTAAGAATATTTTAATTCAGATAATCAAAATTGTAATTAAAAATTTGATATTATAGAACATGCTAAGAAAATATTAATTAAGAAAATCAATAAATCATAGCCGTAATATTAGGAACTACTCGATTCTTCATATTTCCAATGAAATATCATTACAGACTTTCCACCAGAACACGGTAAGGCTCCCATTCCAATTAATTTAATTAATTTTTTGCACACATGAGTGGCTCAACATGCTTTTTGATTTATTTAATTGCGAAAAACTAGCCCTAAATCTATCTATTTCCAAGTAAAGCTGGTTGGCTTCCTGCATACGCTAGATTCAATAAGGAAACGATTTATATTACCTTTAAAATTAGCAATTAAATACAACTCTTGATCTGCTATGACTTATGGAATCCAACCGTTCGTTTATTAATTACTTTTTTTTTAAAATTGGAATTAAATCAAAAGTCATTCAAATTAGTCACCGGTTTCATTCTTCCTTCTACACTCTTCCATCTATTATTCCATCTACAGTGATGAGGGAAACTTGGTCTGAACTCGATGAAGGAATACTCACGCAATATTGGATCAAACAAGCCGATGACATCAATCTTTCGGATGATAAACAGGTGATCGACTTCTTTATCAGTACTTCCCAAATTTTGTGGTATGGCTTAAAAAAATGTTTCGGTCTAGGGAAATTGTTCAGAAAATGCTAGAATTGAAAGAGCATTTTGAGGATGTTGTCTGGTTGAGGAGGGTTCCTGGCGCCGTCTATGATCAAAAATTGCATGAGGAAGTAAGTATTGTAGTTTAATTCCATTTCATGTGTTCTCCAATGTTCTAGAGTTCAATCTAATATTATGTTTTAATCTAGGAGATCCCGCTTCGTTATGTTTTCGACATTAAGAGGGCTAATGAGCTTGATCTGCACTGGTTTAGGATGTACTTCGTGGGTGTTTCCTGTAGATGGATCGGCAAGCCAGTGCTCGGAAATCAAGAGGGATGGAATTATAATTCTTAGAACTTTATGATATTAATTAGGTTATATATTATTATTGGCATGTACCATTTTTTTTTGCATGTAATTAAGTATATTCTAACTTTTGCATATTCTAGAATCTTCATATCACTCTAGCTCTATATATTCTCCTTGTCCTCTCTTTGTGTCTTTTTCAAGACATTCTCTCATACTTTTCTTTCTTTCTCTTTGCTTCTCTTTGTCTTTTGCAGGGATTTATCTAACAATGACAGATCCCACTGATCTAGAGGGATGCGCTTTGAATATAGGCAAAATAGTTTTATTCTATACATTATATCTGCTCTTTTTGTTATCTTCTTTATAGATTCTCCAACAATGATAGATCACTTTCCTTGTTTCAGGTGGACATCGAGATTTTGAAGTACAATGTCACTCCCCTGAATATGCTACTAGAATAGTAAAGTTAACATATACCTTTGCAATCGTTGTTAATAAATGTTGGCTAATTGTGACTTTTATTTTGTAGTATTTACCTAAGCACGTGAGCAACATTCTTGGCACAGAGTCTAAGCAGATCAAAATACACACGTTTTATGGTTTTCAAGAATGGGAGGTTAAGTATGAATACCGTGAGATTACAACGAAGAAAAATAAGAAGAATGTCATGATCCGGTTCAAAAATGGGTGGAATGATGTTGTTCAATACCTTGGTATCAAGTGTGGTGATGTTCTGCTGGTGGAGAAATATTGATATAACCCGGACAAGTTGTACATGATACAAGAGACGCGCGGAAGACTTCTAGATCAAATACGTCAACTATGGAAGGATTCAATCCTAACTTAACAACTCAAATAAAATAAATAATCTGAATTTTAAACGAAAATACAACTCGAACAAATAAATATACTAATCTAGACCTAATTACGATACTTAGACTACGACATAAAAATGATACACAAAATCCAACAAAAAGGGGCTGTTTTGGGCGTGATTTATGGCTGGAAGGATGAGGTATTTGGGATGTGTGTGATGGTGAAGAAAGGCTAGGAATAGGTAGGGTATGATAGGATTTAGATGAACTTACGATTTGGATGGATTTTATGTTGAACGGATCTGGAATTGGACTTGAACGAACCTGAACTCAAGCACGAATGAATCTGAATGTTTGAAGGTGATATGGATGACTTGATGATGATGGAGGACATCAAAGATGGTGGCGTTGATGATAGTATTGTTGAATTGCAACCCGATTAATCCTCGGCGTATCTTGTACGATGAAAATGAATCTCAAAGTTGTTCTTCGGATAGCGAGTTTACCCTAATTCCTCATGTGAATTAGAACATTCCCTTGATGTAAGACTCAAAGTTTGCTAAGCTTCAAGAATGAGTATTTTTGAGAAAATAATCAAAAAAGCTTTAAACGGTTGAGACACAAATTGAATGCAAAAGCAAATTTAATCAATAATGTCTAAGATATCAATGTAACATGGTTCCCCTATTTATAAAGCCTAATATACACGAAAATAATGAAGAAAAAGAGCCTAAGATCTTATCCAAAAAGGATCTCTAACTATACTATAAAAATAACTAAACTAGAATTCTATTCAAGGTAGAAAATTGCCTTAAATACAATTCTAGTCAAATGTAATCAATAGAGAACGAAAATTACATCAATAATTAAATAAAAATCTGATCTAACTATAGTCTAAATTAAATAAATTAATACTATAGTCTAAATAAATTTCAACCCCTTAATTAAATTAAATCAAGGGGCGAAAACAGCCCATGCACGTCGACATCTTCATGCACACGTGCACTTCTTCTTGCTCTCTTCTTCAAATCTTCAAGTTATATTCTCCATGATGTGATCTTGATCTTCATTAGTTAATAAATTAACTAACACGTGGCTGCCCTTTGCATCTTCCAATTCTTCGAACTTTTTGTGAATCAACACTTGTAGATAACCTTGCAATTTCTTCGCTCGAAGCTGCATCATTGGACCTTTGAATTGCAGCTCGGGTTCAAGGCCTTCATTGTCTTGCATGGCTTCATCAAATATGGTGGTATTACTCGTAGTTTTGATGTTTTCCTTGCTTCAAAAAGTGAAATGGTTATGCCTGATGACTAGTATTTTCTATGTTGTGTGGATGATCTTGATGTTATTATCTTTCTTCTGTAGATGATCTTGATGTTATATTCTATGTTCTGTGGATGCTGTTGATGTTATTATCTTATTTCTATAATCTAGGTTGTTGAAATATATCTGTTTTTATGTTCTAAAAAATTTGCACAATAAGTGTTCGTTGAATGTTTTGAAACAACACAATTCTGCCAAAATGTTCTAAAAAATTTGCACACCATGTGTTCGTTGAATGTTTTGAAACAACACATTTCTGCCAAAATGTTCTAAAAAATTTGCACACCAAGTATTCGTTGAATGTTTTGAAACAACACATTTCTGTCAAAATGTTCTAAAAAAATTTGCACACCAAGTGTGCAAAAACAAAAATGTGTACAAAAAATGAGTAGAAAATGTAAACAAATTTTTTGCATACCAAGTGTTCGTTGAATGTTCTAGCTGAAACAATGTCTAAAAAATGTGTAGCAAATTATTTGCACACCAAGTGTTTATTGAAAGTTCCATTTGAAACAATGTCTAGAAAAATTTGCACACCAAGTGTTCCTTGAAAACTCGGAGCATAAACAATCTAATAATGCTAAAAAAAAGTACTTCTTTATGTCCCGACCACTTGCTCCTCTCGCATATTTGAACTAGCTCTTCTACCTCTACCTCTTCATCTCCCTCCACCAGAACTCGCTCATCTCCCTCCATTTGAACTCGCTCTCCTAATCTTTTCTGATGTAGATTGCATTCTGTCAACTACTGGTCTTCCTATTCGCTTAATTAGCGATGGATTCAACATAGTATGAGGATGAGAACTAGCATTATCTGCAGTTCTAGAAGAAGAACTCACAAAATTTGTTAGCTCAACTTTCATATCTTCGCATCTCTATTTTATGAAGTTCATCTTTTCTAGATATTGATAAGCCAGATCAGTACATTCAACGAAAGTTCGTTCCACATCCTGGAATCTCTTATACTTTTCTATCATATGCGGATATCCACCGGTAAAAAATATGCTTGAATAACATCTGTAGATGTCCTTCCGCCACCTTCTCAGAACATACCTCTCGTTCACAAATCCAACATCTTTCACAACTAGAACCTTTAATATATGACAACATAGGATTCCCTTAGACTCAAACTTTCGACAGTTGCATTCGAAATACTCCTCATTCGGCCTACATTCAACTGTGTATGTGCATTGCTAGTTGCAATCACCACTTTATTCAAAAACTTCATACACCTCAATGCCCACAACATTAATAATTGGCTACTTCACATTACAATACAACATAAGCATGATCTCTTTCTGCAATAACTGAAATATATTATTGGTGTATGCATTTTTAAATTGCTCTTCTCACTTAAAAGATGAATTGAAATGCATTTTCTAATCTTGCATTTAGACTCATAGTCAGCTTCAATTTTTCTATGAATCTTATCTCCAATTGCAATTTCATATTGTTCCATGAATGTTTTCAACATACTTCTTGAAATGATGTACCCGTTGAAGAAAGCATGCATGGATTCACTCTTTTGGATTGACACCATACCAGTCTAAAATGCGTGATTTAGATAAACACGCACCCAACTTTGTCTTTCAGCGTATAAATCTCACAACCACCTACTACTTTGGAGTCTGTGGTCCTCCAAGAATTTAGCCCATCTATCCTCAAATTCACCTATGGTGAGACTGTCATATACCATAGCATTAAACTCTTTAACTGCCTTGTAAAAATTAGTTGCCGCTTTGAACTTCTGAGCACACTTTGACACAATATACCACAAAAACAATATATGTGGATGGTGTCGGGCATCACTTCTCTCATTGCAATTTTTATACTACCGTACTGATCTGTTAGAATTGCCCTTGGATGAATACCATTGCCCTTGGATGAATACCTCTCATGGCTTCCAACTAATTGGTGAACAGCCACTTGAATGATTCTGCATCTTCGTGTGACAACAAAGCACAACCTAATAATATTGACTAATTATGATGATTAACCCCGACCATATTTGCAAAAGGCATCTGATACTGATTCATAAGATAGGTTGTGTCGAAACTAATAACATCATGAAAATCTTCATAAGAAGCTTTGCTCCTAGGATGAATCCACATCACGTTTTGAAGTCTCCCTTTATCATCTATATCCATTAAATGAAAAAATATCATATCCTTTTGCTGCAACCTCATGAAAAGTGTATGAATGGCTTCAGCATTTCATTCGCCAAGTCTCAATCTTCTCCTCTTGTCAATGAAATTTTTGCAATCTCTGATGATACAACCTAAATTTTGAGGCCCGCTAGCTTGAACTTCCAACAACCTCACATTCTTACACACTCTCAAACCTGCAATGTCGTTTCCTTCCAATTGTCACTTCATATTTATAGACAAACTCCTGTGAGCCGGTATGAAAATTGACATATGTGGTTCAAGTTCATGATTATGATCTGAGTGGACGGTGGACACCCTCCAGCAACCATTATCTTATTTTATAGCATTCACCCGAGCTGGATAATTCATTCATTTGGTAGCTTTTTTCACTTCTCCGTTGCGTGCTCTGTCATAACAAATCACAAGATACTTTAGCTCACCAGACCCAGACACTTTTCGAGCAGTCCTATTAATCACACTAAAACCTTTACTCTATGCATAAGCTTGGTAGGATGCGAAGAGCATTTTCCTACTCTCAAATTCCATGTTTCTTTGAGGACCTTCTTGCATAATTTCCTCATCATATTCCATTTCTTCTCTAATTTCTTCATCTGGTGCTTCTCCAATGTCTTCCACATATTCTGCATCATCACTCTTTTCATAGACATCATTATTTGCATCCAATACATCATTTGTAAAATAATCATCATCGTTAGAGTTGGGTCCGAATATTGACAACAACCTTTCTTCTGCATTGCTATCCATATCAGCCTCTGTATTTTTTTTTAGAAAAATATCGGCCTCAATTATTTTTGCAAGAGTTTGAGATGTGTCCAATGGAGTATTGTTATGATTGTGGTTATGATTTGTTTTCTGTAATCTAAAATATTTTTAGGGAAGATAATCACAATGATTGTATCCTGGGATTTGCTCACTGCTCGAGAATCACTTAAGATTCGTTGCCATAATTATCTCACATGAGCGGGAAATCAGTTGAAGAACCCGCCTAATCTTTCTTAATTATGGAGCCAAAATATGTAGGGACAATAAGGTAATTAGCTAATAGCAAACCGGCTCATATTTAAACCGAACTTAATCAAACCGGCTTAGAGCTAATTAATCTGAATTTTGGCTCGCCAGATTATGGCTGAATATCAGCACTCTAAAATTAATTTGTTAAATATCTCGGAAAAAATAGACTATAGATTATTAATTAATTACAATGTTAAATATTGTTATATATTTCGGAAAAACGGATCTAATTATTTCGTTTGGAAAGATTGGGAAAGAAAATTTGGGAATCAAATTTGAAAAAAGCTGCTGATTTGATTTGATGATCTGGGATTTTATACAAATTATAAATTAATCATCTCAATCCATTTCAAAAATTGGATTGTGACGGCAACGTGGTTCATTAAATTAATTTTTTAATGTCTATTCCTCATCTTTTTTATTATTTTCTGATAGTGCATGCATGTTAATTTTATTAGTGTTCAAGTCAATTCTAAATTACTGAGTTTGATTTGGTGTGTATGATATTATGAAAAAAATACATTATATCATTTATATTCACCAAAACTCTAATTTTTTGCTTGGATTATGCCAAGCTACTCTAATTAAATAATCCAATCCATTATATGAAAAAAAATACATTATATCGTTTACCAAATAAAATCTTCTAGTCCACTTTCTCTGTCCCACTTGGTGTCCCACTTTTAATTTAATAACTTTTTCCCAAAGTCGGGTATATAAAATTTTAAAATTTCAATTATTAGCTTAATTAAAATGTTCTTTATGGTTGGTTATATTATTGTAAATTTTATTTTTATAATAAACATTATTAAAAATTTAGTAGTCAGATACGTAAGTGAGACATAAAATATGGACTAGAGGATTTGATTCGATCATTTACATCTTAATTTTTGCTTTGGTGGTTGATTTAAATAAAAATAAAACAAAACATTTCCTTCTTCTTGGTGATTATGACAGTATATACTTTGATGTTATTTTAATTCCTTCATTATATTTTAATTTTCCTTCATCTCGGTCTAACCCTTATACTAAGACTACAATACTTGAAAATCACTAAGACTACAATGCTTGAAAAACTATATTGGCTAGTACACTACAAAGAAACAAATTCCCAAAGAACAAAGAAACAAAGAAACACAAATATCAATTAAAATAATGATCATCCAAAAGCTTGAACAAAATAGAAGCACACAAATATCAATTAAACTACTTCTTCTTCTTATTTGTCTTGTCCTTTCTTGGTAGTGGTCTTGGTCTTGGTCTTGACCTTGCTATTTTTAGTAACATGTTTCTTCTTGTTGTTCTAGAAACTCTGGAATAATTAGTATAGAACAAGATCAAAGGCAATTGTTGTGACGTGGTGTTGATTCCACTGCCTTAAAAATGATTGCGATAAGCCTAAGGTGTAAAGCCTTATTGCCGATTGTTTCCAAGGTTCACACAACGCTCGAATTGACGTGCACACTCACAACAATCGAACTAGAGAATCTCAATCAATTGCTTAGAATTAAAAGGCAAGAAGAAGAAAAGACGGTGAATTATTTCTGTGTGCCTCTTATCTCTACAGGATGGAAAAATCTATCGACTAAAGAAGAACCCTCTTTCCCCACTAACTCGCGACTCGGTTAAGAGAATTGAAAAAACCGTTACAATCTTAACTTAATCATCTATTAAGTAGGGCAACTAAAAAGCATCCAATGAATCAAGCCAGAGACAACGAGTGTGATGGCTTCACCCTCAAAAGCCCAACCACAAAAGCCACAAAGTTGCTAACATTTCCAACATTCCCCCACAAATGGTTTGCAACGAGATAGAAAAAGAGAATATGAGCAAGAGAAGGATAAATGCATAAGTATCAATAATCTTTCGATTTTGAATTGATACTCATTGAAATGAGAGATAACACGTGAATCCAAAAGGTGTGTCAGGCACTTGAACTTAAAGGATTCAAGTGAAGCCCCCACAACATGCATCAATTCTTTAAATCGAGTAAACTTCGCGATAACAAACATTAGCCACCAAAACCTTGGATCCTCATGAGTGCTTTAGAAAAATTATGTCTTTCATAGAAGATGGCTAATTTTTCACACTCACTTAGGTGATTCCATATTTGTGCATCTCAATAACACAAACAACAACATTAAAGTGCATCTTAATAGCACATAAAATGAATCATTAAGAGTCATTTGCTTATCCTCACAAATAAATAACACAACCATCATGTCCGTCTTAACAAGACTACCCAAAACAAGGGCTATGACTTACTTCAAATATCATAATCCATCAAGCCTATCACAATAGGACCACCCAAATCAAGGGTTAAGAAAATTCAGAGATCATAAATTCATCAAGTATGTCTCAATAAGACCACCCAAATTAAAGGCTATGGAAAATACACAACGAAATAGTGCACCATCAAGTCCATCTCAAAAGGACCACCCACAAGTAAGGTTATAGTTAGTTCATTAACATATAAAAATTATTCACATATAACATATCAACATAAGAAATAATACAATTGCGTTTGACCTGTTGTAGGTTTTCACTATATGCATTCTCATGCATGATTAATCCATATATTCCGATAAGTTTCTCACTACGATAGATAAATATCTTTTCATTTCAGCCATGAGTACCTCAATCTTTTTGTGTATTTTAGACAAACCTCGGTGAGATCAACCTCCATCAAATGCCACCTCAAACACGATAGAAATTTTAGTGATAAATTAAATATGAGTCTTACAAACAAAGATATCAAAAGTCTCTAGCCCCCACAATTCTTTACACAATGAGCCAAAAAGATAGGCATGTTGAATCAGGAAAACAACCATAAAGAACCCCATGAAAGATTAATTTATCTTGCTTCTTAAAAACCCCTATCAACTATCTTAGCAAAACGTTGACAACATAAACTATTTGAATTTGCAATCTAAACTGCATTTCAATATCAGCAACATCTTCATCAATAAAGTGTATTCATCTTTATATCACATATCACACTCCCCAAAGATGAGATATATCAAGTTAATATTAACTTCGCAAAAGAATTCGATCATACAAGAAAAACTAAGGTTATGTTCTGGAAAGACCATGATGTTATCCCAAGCATATTCCAAATATTGACTTTATTTTTTAAATTCAATCATAGAAGAAATCACGGAGAACTTCGATCAAAATTTGAAATCAAATGAACGCATGCCCAATCTGAAACTTTGGCAAAGTAAATCATAATAATTGTGTATATATTTCTCCAGTTCTGGTGCTAATTATAAAGAATGAAAGCTTCAACCTTTAATTATAAAAACATAACTAAATATCCAAAACACAAACTAATTATGACAATAATACACAATAAAGAGATAAGTGTTTTTCTTTAGCTATTGAGAATAAATTTCTAGCAAGTTTAACAATTAATAAAGAAGTTCCAGATATTCTCAAATTCAAATAAAGATGATTTTTTAATGTGATCGATCTTCTTCTTTTAGTTGGACGTCATTATTTTACAATGGCTAACTACTGGCCATGAGAATTATAACAAACAAAAAAAAGTATGCCCAAACATGAGTCCTCTGAAGAAAACATGCAAATGATATTTCACTTTGTTTTAATAGACAACTGTCAATATGTTGTAACAACACAACACATGTAAACTTTCAATCCCGAATGATGACTCCAATGAACAAAGTATCAAATGAGCATTTAAAATAAAAACTTACCAGGTCCTCAACGATCAAAATTAAAGAACAAATACCAGATTGTACATGTGACTCGTACCTATGTACCTCTTGTCGCAGACATTGAACCAGTTATAATTAAATTGATCTCGTTTTTACAATCATTTTTAAATTATTGTTCCTGAAACTTTGGAGCAATTCATATAGAACAAGATCAAAGGAAATTGATGCGACGTGGTGTAGATTTCACCGCCTTAAAAATAATTGCGGCTAGCCCGAAGTGTAAAGCATTTTTGTCGGTTGTTTCCAAGATTCACACAACACTTGAATTGACATGCACACTCACGACAATCAAACTGGAGAATCTCGATTAATTGCTCAGAATTAAAAGGCAAGAAAAAGAAAAGATAGTTATGTGTGCCTCTTATCTCTGCAGGGAAGAAAAATCTATTGACTAAAGAAGAACCCTCTTTCCCCACTCACTCACGACTCGGTTAAGAGAGCTGAAAAAACCATTACAATCTAGACTTAATCATCTATTAAGTAGGGCAACTAAAAAATATCCAATGAATCGGGCCAAAGGACAACAAGTGTGTGGGCTTCACCCTCAAAAGTCCAATCACAAATGCCACAAAGTTGCTAACATTTCCAACACCTCTTGGTCTTGGCCTTGCTTTTTTGCTTATCCTCGATGGTTTCCTCGATCGGTTTGAATCAGTTCTTTCTCGGCCTTCCTCTATGATTAATTTGCTCTAGATCCAAGAGAAGATTTCAGTTAGCTTCTTCTTTTCTTTCTCCTTCTTCGATGCTAACACTATTAAGATTCATCTTATCTACTTTAGCACTACATTCTTTGTGTATTTCTTTGATGAATTTCATTCTGAACTCGTCTTGATACAACTTATCCGTGCATGCTTGAAACACTTTCTCCAGTTCTTGAAACATTGCATATTCTTTCATCATGTGAGGATATCCACCGGTGAAATAAATACTTTGTTAGTGCCATCATTTAGCACTAATTGTTTTTAGATTGTCATGATCTTTATGGCAATTCAAAGAACACAAAGGTTTTGATTTTCAAGTTTTGAAGACCATGTTCTGGACATTATGATATGAACATTCCGCTGCCAATCTGATTGAGGATCGAAGAATGTACTTGAGCATGTTCGTGAACATGATCATGTACATGGTTGTCCAGAGACTTTCCAAGTGACGTGCCAAGCTGGATTCAAGGAGTTGAAGTTTTCTTTTGAGGATGGACGTTTCAGAATAGAAGATGTCTTGTTTAAGATGAAGATCAAGTTGGAAGAATGCGAGTTCTATTCAAGGAAGGACTCTATCTAGTGAAATCCGAATCAAACTAGAAAAGTTTCCTTATTAGAGTTTGATTCAATTTAGGACAAACTCATTACTTTGTTTAGGCTATAACTTGTTCTTATAAATAGTATGAGAATCATACTAGTTTTTTATTTCGAGGTTTTACGTATACACAAGAGCTAGATAGTCTAAAAAGATTTCACATTTGAAGCATATAGTATACGGTTAGACTAGGTTTGATTCTTGTGATCATTGTGTGTCTAGTCTGTGTTTCAAGTTCTTTCATACACACTTAAAGGGGGTCTCGAAAAAGATTTCCTGTGGGAACTAGAGGGAGTCTAGGTTATAAGGAGATCTCACAATTCAATCCATCGAAACAAGGTTGTAGAGTGTAGGAAAGGGGTCGAGTGACGAGAGGTTATCATGTAATAGCTTTTGTAACCTTGCAATGGAGTAGTGGCTTATTTCTCACGAACTTGTGAAGTCCCCCTGACATAGATCAGTTGATTGCATAGGGTTACCAACCTCGTGCCATTTATTTACTTTATATATCATTTATTTACTTTATATTTAGTATTCTGACCTTACTCGTTATCAATAATGTATATGTACATGATTGCAAACATGATCCTATCTGCACGGTTTATGTAACTCCATACTTGAATGTCGTCTATATACATCTTTCCTCCATCTTCTCATTAGATATCTCTCATTAACCGAACGAATATTCTTCTTAGCTAACACCTTTATTATGTGGCTGCATAGAATCCCCTTTGAATTAAACTTCTTACAATCACATTCTAGATATTCTCCAATAGGTCTATGATCCACCGTGAATATAAATTGTTTATGATATTTGCTCATCAAACCACTATCAACCACTTCAATTTTTTCGACTCCTCCAACAATAATAAGCTCATTCGTAATGTCACAAGCCCACATCCCCTTGATTTCCTCTTGAAATAGCTGAAATATGGTGTTCGTGTAGATCTTTTAAAATTGTTCCTCCCATTTAAAATTTCACACTTTATTACCCTTGTCTTCGAATCATAGTCGGCTCGCATCTCATTCCAAATCTCGTCACAAACAACAATTTTGCATTGATCAATACATTGTTTCAATAAGCTTCTTGAATGAATATAGTTGTAAAAGAAAGAATGTATTGACTCATTCATTTGCGTAGATTTACAACCATCCCAAAAGATATGGTTCAAGTACACGAGGATCCAACTTTTCCTTTCATCCCACAAATCTGAAAGCCACATATTGTCCTGTAGTTTGTGCTTCTTAGAAAATTCATTCCACCTTGACTCCAATTCAAGGATAGTAAGACTTTCGTATATCAACTCAGTGAATTCTTTCCCAGTTTGTTTAGGATCATCCACATCCATAAATTTTTTGGGGACCTTCGATAGAATATGCCAAATGCATAGACGGTGAATGGTGTCAGGCATTACTTCTCTCAAAGCATTCCTAATACCGTCATATTGATCCGTTAATACCGTCGTATGCATAATATTTCCCATTGCTTCCAACCAATTACTCCAATACCACTTGAAGGATTCACTGTTTTCTTTCAACAACAAAGCACAACCTAGAAGAATGGATTGGTGATGGTGATTCATCCCCACCACAGTTACAAATGGCATATCATATTTGTTGGCGAGGTATGTTGTGTCGAAGCTCACAACTTCGTTAAATTCTTGGTAGGTGGCTACGCTACGAGGATGTATCCACATCACATTTCTAAGTCTTTCCTTATCGTCAATATCCATCATATGGAAAAAATTCTGATTAGTCTTTTGAAACCTCAAGAACAGTTTGTGAATGGCTTTGGCATCGACTGCACCTAATCATAACCTTCTTCTTTGCTCAACAAAATTTCTACAATCTTTTTTCAGAACTCCTAAATTATGAGGACCACCATCTTGCACTTCCATAAGTCGTATGCTTTTAGAAGTACGTAACCATGCAATATCATTATTTTCTAGATGCCTCTTCATGTTGACAGACAAAGTTCCATGAGCAGCCATGAAAACTAAGTTCACAGGGTCAAGTTCATGGTTGTGGTTTGGAAAAACAGTTGAAATTCTCCAACTACCATTTTCATTTTGTATAGCATTCATTAGAGCAAGGCAATTAATCATTTGTGAAGATTACATAACAGTAGGATTTCTACCTCTATGATAGGAAATCATAATATATTTACCAGACGTTCTTCGAATAGAAATAGAGAAACCCTTATACTTGGCATGAGCTTGATAGGCTGTGAGATTTGCCTTACTGCGGAACTGCATATCAATTTTAGGCACTTCTTTTAAAAATTCTTCATTCACAACTTGTTCTTCTACATCCGTTTATGTTTCATCCTTGCATGCTTCTTCATCTTCTTCCATGGATTCTGAAATTTCTTAACTTTCATTTGTACCGGAATCATCTCCAACCAAATCTATGATAGTATCATGAATATGACTGTTGATCTCCATGGGGTTTTTTTCAGAATAGGGTTTTGGGTTCTATGGATTTGTATGAAGTAATCGATTTCTATGGAGTTTTGATTTGCAACAGTAATTAAGATGAAAAGCCTAAATTCATTAATGTAACAGTAAATGATATGTTTTGGAGGCAAATGGTATATTAGGAAGTCTGCAAACTATTTTTTAAAGTAAAGTGATTTACTAAACAAAATTGAATTGTGGCTCAGCCACATTGTGGCCTCATAGATTTACTATTCCAGAGCTAAGGACGATGTGAACAATGAGAATGTGCGAGAAAGCCAAAAATTGTAGAAGAGCATGATCCGAAGCGATGGCCGCCCTCCAATTCATGAATTTCTCTAGGTTTTATGAGGAGTAGGGTGAAATTTTTGAATTGGATCGTGCAACTTTGAAATCCGATGGTGCCATCAACAACGTGCGGGAATGTTTAACATTTCATTTGTTGCATCAAGATTAGGGATGTCAAACTAGCGCGAAACCGATGGGCTGGCCCGAACCGCCCGAAAAAAAGGCGAGTTAGGGTCATATTTTTTAAGCCCGAAATAAATTTTAATCGAATGGGCCCGCCTGAATGGACCGACGGGCTAAACGGACCAGCCCGCTAGGTCCGCGGGTTGGCCCGTAGGGCTGAATTTTTTTTTTAATCTGCTCTTATTATTATTTGATAAGAAACAAATGGATACTAGAAAATAGTTAGATTATGCTTTCAACTAGTAACTCACCATTCTTTGTTCTTCTTTCCTTCTATTGAACTTGGATTTTAATTTTTTATAATAAACAAATGAATTATTATAAAATAGTTAGATTATGCTCTCAGTCGACTATCTATTATCTAAATTTCTAAAAAAAAAAATCTCACTGTTGAAGAAATGGTTACTGCTGCGGAAGTGATAAATCCAATCAAATAAATTAGAATATATGTTTTGGAAACTCTTCTATAGAATATAGTGAAAAAAATATAATACAACTTGCAATCAATTTGACACTGAACAATGCGCAGTTCCACTGTTTGACGAAATTCCTCAATGAATAAATTGTAATACATCGTAATATAGAACTATATAGATTATGTAAGGATTTTAACCTATGCATCTATACAGATTGTGCTGCTTAAGTTCTTGTGTATCAACTTTGCTTGTAATTATACGATGCTTGTATAAACATATGGTGTCTCTGTTATAGTTTTGGATCTAATGTAGGACATGAAAACTTACTATTTGAAAGAGTATTCTCCTTACACTTAACTTTTGTCGTAAACATGTTGGCCCGATGGGCTAGCCCGAAAACCGAAGTTTTAGGGCTAGGGCCAAGATTTTTTAGCCCGAAAAAATTTCAGCCCGAAATGGCCCGACCTGAATAGCCCGATAACCCGATAGGGTTGGCCCGAAACCGACGGGCTGGCCTGTTTGACATCCCTAATCAAGATTGTGCGAATCCTAGAATTCCGTGCATTTTCTAAGTTTGGAAAAGCAAATGGTACTTCGAATTTGGAACGAGCAAAGTTCTTTATTTTCCGATCGCCTGGAAGGGACAAAAGAAAGATCTTGTTTTTTTAGAATCAAGTTCAAGCATCATCCTATTAAGGTTTTATTTGGGCTTAGGTTCGGCCATTGTCGTTTGAACCTCTACTTAAATTCATTTTCTTTTTCTTTTTTTTACCGACAAATCCGTGATTTTGGTGGAACATGCGGCTGCACAATATCATTTCTAAAAATTTAAATTTTCACCATCAAACAAGACACTTGAACCATAATGCAACATAATAAAGCAGCCAAAAATTGTTCCAAACGAACACTTATTCTAATCTGACAGTGGCATGACAAAAGAGTTGAAATCCACATTCAATTCCCAGAAAATCAATCAAGGAAAGGCAATAGCTAATCAAATTAGAATTGAAGAAGCTATAGATCCACTGGAGCAGTAACTACACTTTGAGACGATTTCACGGTAAAGATGGAAACATAAAACAGAAACTAGTTGGGTGGCCGAGACAGAGACCGAGACGGGAACAGATCGTTAAAGCAGAAGAAGATAATGGCAGTGATGATGGAGATTATGATCTGGCTGATGGAAAAGGGAAGTTGTGGAAATTGCTGGCTACTTCAACTTAATTATATCAGCTTCTTTCTCTATACTCCATACAGTGTGTACCATTATCAAATAAGGATTCAATTCTCAAATTGCTAAAACATAAGATGACCTCAACTAATATAATCCAATGATCCTACAGAGATAGTAATATAAACTGAGCTAAGATTCTCCCAAAATCGAGACAGCGAAAACTTAACACGAATGGTAGCATCAAGCATGGCATGAGAGTTTAAGTTTGTAGCATTTGCATTGGCTTGTATTAGAATTCCAAACCAAAATTCTAGCTCACGCGCATTTCAGCAAACACGAAGCACTCATTTCCATTTTGCAATTGATATACATTACTAACAACGTGAAATTTCATCCATATACATATCAAACTCCAGAGCAAATAAGCAATCAAATATCAAACAAAGTGATCGGTCATTGCAGAAAATATCCAGACAAGAAAAGCGCAAACCCTAAAAGCAAACCGCCATAGATGAGCAAGAGCTTCTGACCAGACGTCAGCGTGTTAGCGCCCAACCCGAATTGCTGATTCTGCTCGAACCCCGCAATCTCCATTCTCTTGCTCTCGAAGAAATTCTGCGACGCGCCGCAAGTCGGGCACCTCCAATCGTCCGGCAGCTTCGCGAAGGGCAGCCCCGGCGGAATCGGGTACGACGGGTCGCCGGCCGATTCGTCGTATTTAAACCCGCAAGATCTGCATTCATATACTCCGGTGTTCACCACGGCGAACTTCTCCTCCAATCTACGAGCGTCGAATTTATTCTCCGGCGCCTCATCTTCCGATGGAGTCGGAGTCGGCAAGTCTTGCTTGTCTTCTTTGGAGACGTCTATGGATTTGATGGGGGTGAGGGTTTTGGCGCGGTGGAGCGGCGTTACTTTGAGGAATGTGGGGTGGGGTCTGATGAGTAGCCGCGGCGGCGGAGGCGGCGGGGGAGAAGGGGCGGAGACAGTGAAGAGTGTGAAGGAAGGTCTGGTGGTGGAGGAAGGCATTATCATAATTTTTGTGCGTTATTTTTGTTGGTTTTTTTTTTCGTTTTCTTTTTGGTTGTCGTCGCAATTTTGTTGAAGAAAAAAGAAAAGGAAAAAGAAATAATAGAATTTTAGTTTGGGGGGCGTGTGGCTCCAAATTGGCCAGGAAATAAATTTGAATATGAATTTTGTAGAGTATATACCTTTGCAGTGCTGTGTTAAATGGGAACTGGATAAGGCTACTTATATTATATGAAAGGAAAATATTTTTTATAATTCTTTTTATACAAATTATCTTTATTGTTTCATGCTAGTTATATTTTGAGATCATACTAAATAGAGAATATGTATGTATGTTTATATAATTCTTAATATCTGTATAGAAATATATTATCGTAATGAATTATTAAAGCTTTAATTATTGTAGTTGATAGACTAAACAACTTAAAACCAAACTTTTTCTGATAAATAGATTAGTTTACGTTAGTTGACGTTGCTTTATGATAATTTTTCATAAGAAAAACACACTTAGAAAATACCAAATTATCACCCACAGTATTTAATAACCTAGCTCCGTAATTTCTATAGTATTATACTCCCCCCGTTTCATAATGGTTGTTGTTTGAGAGTTCTATTTTCACACCATTTCTCCCAAATTTAACCCCATTAATATATGAAAAGATAAAATTTTGCTAACTTTTTAAGAAAATATAAAGGTATAAGATTTTATTTGATATAAAAGGAAGGGGTATATTAGTCTAAAAAATTAATTGTCAATTATAGATTAAAATCTTAAAATGATAAACATTATGAAACGGAGGGAGTAGTGTATAAAGAACGCTATAGGTATTCTCCACTTATAAACTATTGGTGTCATTCAAATTTGATTTTTTTTTCCTTTTTTTGGTCACAAAGTTTTTAACTCCGCCGCTGAACCAATTGATCTTGATTTGATCTGAGTCGATTCGACTCGACGAAAACAAATTATTGAAATTAAATTTTGAATGCCATATTTTAGTGTTTGTGTATGTTTTATAGTTGGAGTTCCCGACAGCAGTTGGGTTGATAGGCCCAATTGCAATACAAAAACCCCAAAATATAATGGTTTAGCCGAATATGGGCTTAAGCAGATAAGCCTATTTTAGTTGGGGTATAAACTTCAGCTCTAAAATCGTGGGCCGATTCAAATAGTTCGAGTCCGATTTCACCCGAACCGAATAGTTCGACAATCAAAAGGGTTATCTCAAATATAATTATTGAAACTCAAATAATTTATTTAATTACTTGGTAGTAAGTTATGTTACATTTAGTATTAATTTATCAAAATTAATAGTTTAAATGGATACCAATCGATAAATTTATACTTTTTTTTGTAAATTTATTGGTTCAACGTATTAGTCCAAACTCCGAAAAATCAAAAGATTAGAATTATGATCAATAATTTCAATCCAGATAAAAATATATCCTAAATTAGCCTGAATTGAATAGTCTAATGACTTGATAAGACTAGTCCAAAACTAAAATTTACACGAGAGAGGTTTATGGCTTAGGTATTTCAAAATAAATAAAAAATAATATATGTGGAGAAAGTCATAATCATTTTACTGATGAATTTTAGAAAAATTTCCAACCACGCTCGATACCGCCCACATGTGGTATAGGAGAGGTATTTCAATTTTTTTAGCCAAAAATTATTAAATTTTACTATAAAATTTCATTTTAGGCTCGTATACGTTTAATGGTCATATTTTATTGAAATTTTGTATTAACAAGAATGAAAATAATTATTCGAGAGTAAATTTAAGCACTTTTATTTTGAATTATTTTGTGTGTGGTGTGTCATTGTGTATCATGTATTCAGGTGTATTATTGATATTCAATGACAACTCAACTTTTCTAGCTATCTCTCTATTTATTAGTCACGTGAATTGTAGTAGAATGAGTAAAAATTTTATGACATCAAGTAAAGATGTATAAGATTAAGTACAAGTGTAACGCTTCAATTTTACTTTTAATGGAAAAAAGATACGTTATTCATACTTTCATTAATAAATATTTTACTTGAAATACAACGGAAGTTTCAAATCATAAATTGACATTTATTATAGAAAAATAAAGTCAAAATAAATTAAATATTTAATAATGTTTGACCACTTGACCACCATCACCACATCTTGTCTGCTACGCATCACCCGAGACAAAAGCTGAAAGATAAGTATTTTTAGGGTGAATACTACTGACTCAGTGGAGAGTGTCTAATTATTCAAACTATATGTAAAATAGAATAATATGTGAATAATAAAAGTGTTCAGTCCGTAGACCAAACCATGTAGCCCGAAGGCTCTGCATGATAGCTCAAAAGCTCTGCTTGATAGCCCAAATGTTCTTGCTATGCTGTGACATCACATACATTCAGTAAAACATATCTAGATGATAATATAGACAAGTTCAATGTAAAACTTCACATTGACTTTGACCTTGATATTAACTGATTAACCTCACTTAGAAATATTTCAGCTATAAAATAATGCAACTCGATTAACTCTCAAATTAAAATCCCACATGCATGCTCATGACAGGCCCCGACAATAAGAGAGCTCAAAGTGAGCCTCTGCACGGGGCCTTTCCATTTACAGGGGCCACTTTTTTTTAATTTTTTTAAGTCCATGTATATATGTATATATGTATATAATTTCTCTTTTTCTCTCCTTTTCAATAGACAGTTGACAAAATACTCTATCTTTATTTATATTAATTTGAGGTTGAATTTGGATGTTATCAACAATATTAATAAAGTATTTTGAACTTTTTTTGTGTCAAAATATAATTGAAATATATTAATATTTAAATATTTATTACTAAAAATAAAATTAAATATAATTTTTTTTTTCAGTAATAGGCCCCAATTTTTATAATTAACACATGGGTCCTAAATATTTAAGACGGCCCTGCTCATGACATGAAATAACCATATACTAAAATAAATTCATACTTAATTGTTTATTAAACTTGGCGTGAATTATTAGATTTAAACAATTAATATCACACATAGAAAAAATCATTTTTTTAGCAAAGAAAAATGTAGCAATTTAAATATTAGAAAGCCGGATCGCTACAACAAGTGTGTAAGGAATGTGTAAGAATCACATATGTGACAACTTTTTAAAGCTATCTTGAAGAATTTTTCACTGAAGTTGGATAAATTTTGAATGTTTGTAAATAAGTAAGTGATATGAATTTTAAGTTAAGAGATTTGGGTATCTTCAACTATTCTCACTTATTTGTATGGCTTGTGCTAATTATTTTTTCCTTTTTGTGTTGTAACTGCCCCAATAAAGGCCTTTGATTGACTGCTAGTAAAGCAAATTTCATTACTCCAGAGAGTAAAAGAGAGAGATGTTGATATGACAGTAACATGTCATGGATATTTTTGAAAGTGAGATAGCATCACTGTGGATGCTCTTATATGAGTACACGTTCTGGAATAATAATAATAATAATAATAATAATAATAATAATAATAATAATAATAATAATAATAATAATAATTTGTCTGAAATTTAAGACATTTATTATTTGTTAATAATAATAATAATAATAATAATTTCTCTGAAATTTAAGACATTTATTATTTGTTCATCCAAAAAAGTAGTTGGATATAGAAAGTCGTGCCACTATATATTATTATATCAATAAATCCTATCCACCAACTATTATTATATTTTCTACGTGTTTGTCTTATGTACACTGAATATATATAAGGTCGGATAAAAAAAGTATCATTTCTACCAAAAAAAAAAAAAAATCATGTTTTGTCAATTTTTATATACACTAACCTTTGCGTATGTTTCTACTAAGTTTTAATATATATATATATATATATATATATAGTATTATAATATTTCAATTATTCGCCAGTTATATCTAATATATGCTACAAATATATTAGTTTATATTAGATACTATAATATTAACTATCTATAAAAATTATATTGCTCATCCATATCTATAAGATATACCATGTGAATATTGGAATATAATATAATCAATATATTAAAATTTAGTGCGACTATTTAACAATGTGATAATAGTTAGTACAAAGTACAATAATATAACAATATTTGGTGGTAAATTTTACTAAGGATCAATTATATTTAATATCCTCGATAACACTCCTATGTATATATAGACATGATAATTTTATCTTCGTGAGAGAAGCGTGCTATGCTTTTTTATTAGCTTTTGACTATGAAGACGGAAGACCTATTATCACATAAACCGTTTTATTTAACATAATAATAATTGGTTGACATTACCTGCTATATGAGGAACTTTCGCTTCGCGATAAAATCATAATAGGAACATTTTAGACAACATTGTTATTATTATTATCAGAGTTAAATATTTTAAAAATCATGAATTTTACATGAACTTAACATTTTGCCATTAAAAAAGAAAACTTAACAATTTTTACAAATTTAACATTGATTATAATTATATTTTTATAAAACTGAAACCGGCATGGATGTTAGAGAAATACATGTGAACTGATTTTGAAGCAATTGACTTAAACAATATCATTTTTAATGGCCGGACAATCCATTCACATGTATTTCTTTGTCATCTATATATTTTAATTTCACCGAAATTGAAATCAATGCTAAATTTTTCAAAACTCGTTAAATTTCTTTAAATTTGTGTTCTTTACGGCAGAATTTTAAGTTCATTTTATAATTATAAAAACATTCAACCATTATTATTATAGTATATGTTATAAGCTCAATAATTCAAATACTCGAACAATTCATTTTTAAAACAATATTTAGTTTTATAAAATATAAAAACTTATAATCAGTTAAATAAAATTTTATATCTTATAAATTATAAAAACTTATAAAATATTTAAAATAAAGTTAGACAAAACACTCTCTCATTTTTATCCCTTACAAACCACACAGTTAAGGTCGTGTGCTAATTAGTTGACACCTAGAAAATTTAACCCTGCTTGAAGAGGCACTACCTTATTGTACTCATAAGCCTCATTAGGCGAACACTTGTCCAACAACTATGTCTATATTAATTTAATTTTTTTATGAGGCACTCTCTCGTGCACTAGTTGTATGAGTCTAAATTTATTAGACTGGTCCAGACTCCCAACGGTCCAAAAAAAATTTCCCCATTTTAGGCGCGTGTAGCTCGCGCGCGCCCACACATGGCGCGTGGGGTATATGCGCCTTAATTATTTTTTTAAAAAAAAATCGATTTTTTTTTCTTTCGATTTTTTTTTGTTTTTCTTTCAATTTTTCTATTTTTTTTGTCTTCGCCCCCAAATTATATATCATAAAATACAATTAGTGAACCCTAAAATGAAAGTGGACGAATTTAATATTTTTTGAAATAAATATAACCCTTAATTGAGATTAATAAACCTAAAAAAGAACAGGAACCCTAAAAAACACAACAAAACCCCTAAAAAAATACTAAAAAAACCCTAAAACTTATGAATCCTAAAAACCATGAACCCTAAAAAAAACTTATCCCCCCAAACTCTAAACATTAATTGGAATGGGAAAAATCACAATTTGAAATACATAAACTCATATAAAATAAGTAACAGATCAGTTATTTTTTAATGATACAAATAATACCTATTGAATTTGAAATGATACTTTTTAGTGTAAAGATTGATACTGAATTTTACCCCGTTGATCCCGATCTGTCTAATGGATGTATAAGCTTTATTGGGGCTGGGGTGATGTACGGGAGTTTTAGTGTTTTTTTACATAGTTTTCATGTACGTGGAAAGTAGACAAAACAAGTATAGTATGAGAAAATCATGTATATAGTGCTTCCTTAATTAGGGTTGAATTTCCGGTTAGAAACATCTAGATCACTTTTCCATCAACCTACAATTTCTATACTTTAATTATTGAGTGCTTGTGTGTTGTGACGTTTTATTTATCATCCAAATCGATTTAGTAAATTCTAAGAAACTACACACCAAATGAAAGATTTATTTATCACTCTCTCTCGTGTTTTTATTTTCACTCTCTCCAAACTCAAAGCACTAATACAATTTTATTTGTTTTGAGAGAACCACATGCCTTTTACCCCCTTCATCTAATATAGTATCAATGTAACCAATAATTTGTAAGGTTCACAACTAAAATTGAACTTTTTAGTGAAGTTAATTAAGAATTAAAACTTCACATATTCCCTCACCTCTCTTGTTATTGACTTTATTGTGACCTTTCAATTTATTGTCTCAGTCGATATTGAACGATCTTAAACAATGCGAATAAATTTCTGTTATCCTATTGAAAAAAACCAAAGAGAAAAGAAGAAGTACGATTATAAAATTTCAATTTTTAATTAATAATTTATTATTATAATTTATAATATTTTAATTCAATCGTTTGTTGACTAATGTTGACTATGGTTATTTATGTTATAATAATAATTTTTAATTTACAATAAATATTATTAAAAAAATAACTTTAATAGCAAAATATAGACGAGTATAAAAAAAAAATTTGAACTAAGTTCATTCTAGATTTTTCTATAAGAGTTATGAAGAAGTATATCAAATAAGTAATAACAATATGTTTGTTGTGAGAAAGTGAAGGTTTTTGTAGAGAAAATAAATAATATATGTTGATAAGAATAAATGAAATTACTAGAATTTTGACCCAATTAGCAATCTACTAATTTTTGGTCAAAATGATATGTATATTAAGCTATTTTGACGATGACAAATAATGAAGGTTTGGATTTTGTTCGAAGTAAAGAAAAACGTGTGTGTGTGTGTGTGCTGACATGTGAAAAGTTTTAGGCAGCATCCAGAAAGTATGTAATAATAAATTGATTGAGAATTGGCGTTGGCGTTGGCTTTGTTTCCCACACGCCATCTCTCTGCATCAATCCATTTCACGTGCTCGCTTACTGCTACTTCAATGGAGTCCGAGCCCAACGGCGATGTCAGGCGGCGGAAATCGCCCTCGGCAGAGGCGGCGGAGCTCAAGGGCACTCCGGGACCGCTTGTTCATTCCATTCTTGCAATTGTTTTGTGGCTCGGCTCGATCCATTTCATCGTTTTCATCGTCCTCGCCTCGTTTTTCTTCCTCCCTTTTCCCAAATCGCTCGGGTACGTAGTAACAGATTATATTATATGTTTGAATAGTTATACGTGCGTGTTTCTGGGGTTTTAAAGAATCTGTTGTGGTGTTCTTTTCAGAGGTATTGTGTTCCTTTTGATATTTATGGTGATTCCGATTAATGACCGGAGCAAATGGGGCCGGAGTTTGTCCAGGTTAGCTTGAGGAGTTCGTGTATTCAATGCCTCTTTTTTTTTCTTCTAATTTTTGGTATTGTTGAGTGCGTAATCTTTTCATCAATCTGCGTTAGTGGGGTTGAATGTATTGGTGAATGATTTATCAGGTATATATGTAAGCATGCGGTTGGTTATTTTCCGGTGACTTTGTATGTGGAGGATATCAAAGCCTTTGATCCCAATGAGGCCTATGGTAAAGCTACTTCTTTTGAATATGATTTTGTCCCTTTTTTCTCTTCATATGTAGCACTTTTTCTTGTGAGTTATTTACTTGATGAAAGCTAAAGGTGAGAGTGGGATTTATTCTGAGGGTCAAGAACTCCATTAACTGTAATAAAGATGCCTACGGAATTATTACGTCACTCATCCTATAGGATTATTCCCTCTAGTTCAGACTTTAACTTCTGGAAATGTCCTTGAGTTGATATGCTTGGCAACATTGTGGTGGGCTGGATTTGGAGTGGTTTTGGTTGATGGTCTGTAGCATACTGGTGAACTGAGTAAAATCAACAAATTTGAGATCGTTAGTTTGTAACTTGCCTTGCTTATTTTTTGCAGCGAAAAAGTGAATTTTTCTCTTCCTGAAATTTTAAACCATATCTCTTGCAGTTTTTGGCTATGAACCACATTCAGTTTGGCCTATAGGAGTAGTTTCACTTGCAGACCTTACTGGTTTCATGCCTTTACCGAAGATCAAGGTTCTCGCTAGTACTGCTGTAAGAACATGCATTTACATATCCTGTATGTATCCATAATAGTAATTTCCCATAACCAAATTTGATTATGAAGAAACTTTAATCAGGTATTCTACACTCCATTCATGCGACATATATGGTCGTGGTTGGGACTTTCACCTGCCACTAGGAAAAATTTTACTTCCCTTTTGTCATCTGGTTATAGCTGCATCATAATACCAGGGGGAGTCCAGGAGGCCTGCTATATGGAGCATGGTTCTGAGGTGATTCTTTGTAACTCAGTAACTTTCTGATTAGTACACGTGTCTACAGTGGGTTACTTGTATGTTAATTAATCACAATTTTTTTTTTTGTTCTCCTACCATTTTGTCTTCCTTTTGCCTTTTCAAGATACTTGCTGTAGCCTGTAGATAAATCTTACCTAATTCTGTTTCTTCATGACGTCCGCATCTTTTGCGTATAGCACTTCTGGAGGGAATTAATGGCCATCATATGTGTTTCCTACTATTGGTGAAATTTAATTGGAAGAAAAACAGGAAATAATTTTACATGAAGGCTGAAGCCTAGAAGCTTCCGATTTGTGGGTTTGTCACAAAACTTGATAGTACGACTTTATACTTGGCTAGTTTTACATAGTCCTATGTCTGTATTTCTATGTTCATTTTGTTCAGATTGCACTGACTGACGAGTGACGGAAGAAAATTATTTGATTATAGTATCCCATACATTTGACGCTTGTCTGTAGATATGTGAGAGGTGTGTCTATTGGTAGTACATGATTTCATTGTTAAATTACAGTTAGTTTAAACAATTCTGATTACCCTCCTTTCATACATTAGAATGCAATGATCTACCTGCTAGTCTTAATTTCCTTCTCCTTCTTCATGTACAGGTTGCCTTTCTTCAAAATAGAAGAGGATTTGTTCGTATTGCTATGGAGACCGGCAAACCTCTGGTTCCTGTTTTCTGCTTTGGTCAGGTGTGGTCAATTTTCATTCTTTCTCTTGTCATTTGGCATGAAGATACTAATAAAGATGTAGAAGAGTAGCTTATTAGTCACTTGCAGAACCCATCGTCTAACATGTATATGACAAATATCTAATATCTATAAATGCACACACACTTTCCGAATAGAATACTGCTAACAAGCAAGCTTTTCAAGCCTTTAGCTGGATTGTTTATAAACTTGCTTTCACACTTGTGTCTGAATCTAGGTTATATCTGTCGAACTTTAGTGAATAGGTCGAATAGTCGGAGTTGAGGTTAAGTCACGACCAACCCTAATGAATTGGTTTCAGAATCATTTAGCATGTCACATGCAGTAATAAAGTACTATATGGGATAGTTTGGTCTCCATGCTGGCAGGTTGCAACCTTTGGACGAGCTTTCTACCCTCCCAACTCTGTTAGAATAAGACTGGGTCATTCACTCATTCATATGGAAGCAGTGGATGAAACTCCCAACACCATACAAATATGAAATGTGTTGGACTGATTCTCTTCTGCAATAGATAAAGCTTTGAGATGAACTGGTTATTCAGGAGTTGAGACAAATAAACTTACTGTCACCCATTTATTAAAAAAAAAAATAGTTGCACAATGCTTCAATGAGAAGTAAAATAATTTGCGAGCACATGAAGGGGCGTGTTGAACAAATTAATCATTAAATGATTCTCCCCTTCTAACTTGCACACGGCACACCATTGTCTTATCTAGCGGGATACTTTCATTTTTGGTCCCATTAGAATATGGTCAAAACACTTTTAGTCCCAAATCTAATTTTTTTGGTCCCAATGTTTATTTACTCGATATTTTTTGTCCCATATTTTATTTTTCCGACTTTTTTGGTCCCAAACTTAACAACTTACCTTACAATTGTTCGGAAATGTTAATTTTGGAATAAAAAATGTAAAAAAAAATTTGAGACTACAAAAGTCGAGAAAATAAAATTTAAGACAAAAAATGTAAAGATTGAGATCGAAAGGCATGTAGAGAATGAATATATGATTGAATATTATGTTGGGAGAATACAATCAACATGTAATAACTATATTATATCAAGCGATTACAATACACATAATATAATGTTCTCGATTTTTGTAGTCCCAAGTTTTATTTTTCGACTTTTTTGGTTCCAAAATTAACATTCCCAAATATTTGTGAAATAAGTTGTTAGTTTTGGGACCAAAAAAATAAAAAAATAAAATATGTGGAGTAATAAACTTTGGGACCAAACAGTCTGATGCGGGTCTAAAAATGTTTTCACCCTATCCTAATGGGACCAAAATATAAATTATCCCCTTATCTAGATAATGAAATGCTAAATTTGAAGAAATGACCAACAATGCACGTTATGTTGCAAAAAGACAATAAAGAAAGAAACCAACAGGAAATGTGAGCAAAGCCAAGGAAAAAGAAGAGCCTGAAGTGAAAGTTGACTTGAGTGCCTCTGCAACTACTGTTTGTTTGCATGAACACATCCAATTACACCAAGAACATTCAAAATATTTCATCATTTTGTAATGGTTTATAGCCATTTCCAGGAACTCAAACAGTGCTCTTTGATTGTTTATTCTGCAGTGTGATGCATATAGGTGGTGGAAACCAGGTGGGAAACTGTTCAGGGAATTCTCTAGAGCCATAAAGTTCACGCCCATTGTTTTCTGGGGCGTACTCGGGTATGTTTTATTTTGGAAGATTGTGCTGCTCAACAATTTTAGATATTGCTGATGTTCCTTCTTCTTAGAGTGCAATTCAACTTATAAGCTTGTCGGTTCTAAAAAAAAAAACAAAAAAAAAACTTATAAGCTTGTTCAAAGTTTTATTAGTTATTTCAGAGATATGAATTAGCATATTCTATGCATTGATATATTAGGCTTTTAATGAATCAAGCTATAGGAGAGAACGGAGACCTAGAAAGGAATGTAGGATTTAATTTTGTGATTTAGAATACAAGGGTATTGGAGGTGTGGGGGGGGGGGGGGGGTTGTTGAGGACATTACAAAACAACTTCTCCTTCTATCATATTTTCTGCGTAAGTCGTCTTTTTTTTTTCTTCATAGTTATAGCTGGCCGAATCCTTTCTCTTCCTTAATCTTCAGTCTTCACTATTGTAGATGATATGGTGAAATTTCAAGGGGCATAGGTTTCATTTTTATGATCTGAGAAAACACAGATAGATCCTTAGGTTCTTTAACCTCATCGATGGTTGAGCTTAGATCAAGAATTAGAGCTCAAATCACTTATATCGGAGATCTTAGTGGGAGCAATTTAATTTTTTTAGCCCTTCTGTCCATTTTATATGGAGGAACATATGTTATTAGGAAAAGGATTTGGTGTATTTACAAAATTTACCAGAAGCCTTTAGATTGAGAAATAATGTCAACAGTGCTCTGTCATTGGATAATGCTTGCATAAATATGATGTTTGGTGGTCCATTCTATACATCTTTTCATAACTTTTTTCTTGATTTATTTTGAACTAAAGGAAAATTAAGTGTATCATCTGCTAAAGGGCACTGTTGTGCAGTTGAATTTCCATTTTGATTTAAAAAAAGTAGTCATCTGTGCTGAACTTCAAATTATGACACGGTTCTCTCGCAGTTCACCTCTACCTTTTAGACATCCGATTCATGTGGTGGTTGGTCGACCAATTCTGCTCAAGAAAACCCCAACACCTACCACGGAAGAGGTATATATACACCATACATCTGGACTCGTATTTCAATACACGTAACGTGCATTAGAATTAGAAAATACGTATGATTCTGATTTGAGTGTTTGTGTTTGATGGGAAAATACTATACAAGGTTGCGAAGGTCCATGTGGAGTTTGTGGAAGCACTTAAAGATCTTTTCGAGAGGCACAAAGCAAGGGTTGGGCATCCCGACTTAGAGCTCAGGATTCTCTAATTGACGTCTATTATCAATCATCATTCATCAATCATCAATCATCAATTCTGTTGTTGTATATTCCTCGCTAACATAGAACATCTATTTATCCTAACAAAATTGCTCATATCTCAACATATCATTATGTTAACTACCATTTTTTTTTTGTCATCTCATTATTGATGCATTGTAGTGTAATCACAAAAGAAGCAGAAAATGGTACTTCACAATAATTTGGAAGAAATCAAGGATTACGGTGTCATTAGACCTTAAAAACATCTTCAGCACATTGATTGATAATATAATGTACAAGGCATTGCAGATTATGATATTCACCATCATACCATCTCAGCAAGGGTAATCTATACTTGAAAACAAAAAGCCTCTCTCATAAATACATAGAATACACACGTTAATACAAGCATACACAAAAAAACTTCACTTCTGTATGCTCCTTCTCAAGCAGCAGGCTGCTGCATTCCAGATTCTGGCACCATCGATACCAGGTCCAATTCTTCATCAGAATCAATAACATCTTCAAAATCGTAGTAAGGATTTGCCTGCCACCATCGTTAAACCAACAGTTACAACATTCACATTTTTTCTTTCATGTGTGAAATATATCACCATGATACGAACATACGTGCAGAAAGCCTGCATACATCCTATATTCAGATGTCTAACACAGTGCTATGCTTCCATAGTCAAAACAGATCAAACTTAACAACCGGCATAACATTTCCATCTCAAGTTTTCAATATCTTCTTCTACTGGGTAGTACTCTAATTTTCTTACCTTTGGCCTTGGGGTAATAGCTTCAAAGCTATGAAAAATTGGTGTGTTGAAGTTTGGTGCCTCCAAGACAATATATGCTCCTTTGTTTTTGTATCTCTCTTCTGTAGCCTGTAAATTAGACAAAAGATCAAGAAATGTTGTTTGAGGATTATAAAACACATCATAGTACTCCAAAGTTCTACAATCCCGGATCTAATTTGGCATCTTGCCTTCCAAACATGAGTTGAAATCCACAGGGAAAATTGTCTCCCAGATTTTCAAAACAAATATTAGTTCTTACTCAGCGAATACTTCTCCCAACATTTTTTCAGACCTGATTTCACATCTACAGAAGTTTTCTCCCAATTCTAAAACAAATAATAATTTTCACAATCACACAATTCCCCCAAAAAATATTTTTTTCCCCAATTCCAGGACTCCCAATTCACCAAAATTTAAATCAGACACCCAAAGTTTCTTATCCATGTATTAGAGTTTTTAATAGCATAAAGATCAGAAGCACTACAGTATCATGACTCTGGAGTACACAGACACTCATACATCTACAAGGACACCACAGACTAAGGTCTGATGGCTCATATTAATTTAGCCTTGTTAAGGCTCCTACAAAGCACATGGCATGATTCAGTTTTTTCCATCAAAGTTGTTTAACTTTTGCTCTAAGCCCTTCAGATGCATAGTCCAACCAACTTTTTTTTTTGGTGGGTAAAAAAGGTATATAAAGCCATAAATATGTACAGAACTATTCTAAAAAAACCTTGGATAGGCCCCAAGGGGGGAACAACTTCCCTGAATGACTTCAAGGAGTAGAGTAGGGGTATCGGCCAAAAGACCACAAGAACTACTACATCATATAATACAGAAGCATTATACAAGGTAGAAGCAAAGATGACTATGAAGAAAGTATCATAACAAAACTCCCACTATCTAGGATAGGTGGAGCAAGCATCATACATGGGCATACCAGCTTTAATACAGGTATTATCCCATCTAAGGTAAATACAAAGAAAGCAGGACATTTATAGGATATGAATTGGTCTACTTGCTCAAGTCTTGTTAGATAAGAATGTAAATACCAAATCTGTGCAAGTGCAGAACTTCTACATTAAAGGTTTTAATTTATACATGACATCAAAAAGGGACATGCGGTAACAGAAACACAATCGTTTTTTTTGGGGGGGAGGGGGGGGGGAGCACAGGAAAAACTTTAGATCAAAACTTAGTAATTACAGAAGGCATTATATACAAAGAGCATTCTACTACCTGAAATTGTGGATAATCTGGGGCACTGAATAATGTGATGAGATTCCCGGATTCAACAACATGATCTACAGTATAACCTACATCCATTCCTCCAAGATCAGGTCGCTTATCCCGTGCGTCAGGGCCTTCATGTGACCTGATGATCAACTGAATTGCAGGAAATGAATAGTACATGAACACATCAACTTCACCATTGTTAAGCTCGCATACAAGAGTGAGATGAAGATGTAAAAAGACAAATCTACACTCAGGAGCCGGGCACTTCCCGCAACTTACTAGGTTTCAGTGAAGAATACTGCACACAAAGGTAAGTGCAGGGATACTCTTTTTAAATAAAAATAATTTTTTAAACCTACAATTGTACTACACAGAATGCTTTATAAGAGTTTGGGGACAGGTTTCAAATGCAAAACTTAGAGAAGACACATTATATTTCTAGTTTGGAGCATTTGACAGTAGGTAACTGCACATTGCGTTTCTAGAGACTACTTAATCCTCAAGATCAAGCAGAATTAGGACTTCGATACTAAAGTTTGCAATGTAGTTTGGAGAAACAGTACTTCATCTCAGATAACAGAGGATGATCTCATTCTAAGATGTCTCATTTCTACAGAGCCTTATCATGGTATTTCATGCAAACAAAGCTATAAAATTCAGCCATCAAGGATTAGTCTCATGTGTTTTCCTTGAATAATGGCGGGAAAACATATAAGTTCGTGTTTGATGGAGAACAAATCGTCTTTGAAGCCTAGTCATGTGTCAAAATAACTGCAACATACAAGGATAAAAAATCAATATTCTCCACAAAAGACAAACAGATTATTGACATTTTGCAGATTAGAACAGTTTGCCTTGAAAAAAAGATGTCAATAAAGCAGAATCCAGTATTGGTTAGAAGATCGATATATTATCATGCCTAGTTTGCTGACCAGGTCATGTGGTGTGGATGGATGCTTGGCACTTGAGAAACAAGTTTTATGTATATTTCTTTCCCGTTCTCATTTCTTACGTTAATTATTCCACAACAAATTGTCCACCCTATAAAACATCTTTTTTTATCTCCCAACAGTTAAAATTCATCAAGTTAGAAATTCAGTCGAAGTCCTCCTAATTCTCAAGATATTCCATAAAACTGGTCCCAGAAATTGCACTAATGAGGAATGACATTCATTTTATAATTCTCTCTCCCAAAACTTAAATACACTTGCATTTCAAGCAGCTTCAATATTGTCAAAATCTGAAAGCACGACTGAAGAAGTTAGGGCTATTATGCTTTCTATTCCAACAACGTGTATCAGATACGCAGTCAAAAAATCTCTCGTGTGGTTAAAGCTTCATTTGTTAACTTTTTTCAACCAGGTACTGAAAAGAAAATGTTCTAAAACTGAAACACTGCCCAATTTGTTATGGACCGGGCTACTAGAATTGATCATCATAGTGAAGTTACATACCTTTAAATTAAACTTCTTCAAAAATTCTTCAGTACAATCAGGACCAAACAAGAGGCCAATGCCTCTCTCAGTATTTGGGGAAAGACCAGGGCTCATTGATGGATCTGACCATAGGACGTCACCAGGAATCAAATTCGAACCTTCCCAGGGAGGATCAAGGACAGATCTTCTAGCTTTTGCTAACTCATCCAAGGAACCGAGAATTAAAGAATTCACCTCAGGGTTGTGAACAACCTTACGATTCTTCTTTTTGGACCTTTTCGATGGAGTGATGACCGTGCCACGGAAAAGCCCTCCATGTGCAGTATAAACTTGCCCAGCTATTATGGAAGCTAGGGGAAGTCCTTCGAAACATCCCAAACACTTTCTGTAGACATGCTTTCCATTATCTCCATATTTCACAGATACTTCCTTTTCAAATCCATATACAGAAGTACAGTACTTCGATTCATGATTTCCACGAAGCAAATATACCCTGTGAGGCATCAGAACCTACAAAGTATATCAACTACATTATGATCTAGCTTCAGCATGTCATTTTTGAACAGTTGAACTATTTCTATGAAACTAATAGCTTGATGTTATCAAGAATCCTCTTTTGAGAAAGCTTTTATAATATGAAACACTATATACTATACAAGTGAGAACTGACAAGTAAACAATTCACTCAACAATTATCTCTTACAGAAACAAAAATGGGCTGAAGATGATGGAAGAATTGAAGTACACAGTTGTTCAGCCTAAATAAAACATTTAAATTTCGGCAATCCAAAAACAAAATTATCTTCTTCTAAATCATCCTATTTATTATTTTCCTTCTATTTCCACTCCACTGGGAAATTAATAGAAAAATATAAACTGACAAACCTCATCTACAAATGGCGAAAGGATCTAAAAAAGGAACATGCAAATAACAACATATCAGTAAATCAAACATAAAGCCTTCGTGATGCAGAACACACCTGTGGCATTTGGTTCTACAGGAAAGCAGGTCTCAGAATAGCAGCAAAAACTAGGGATGATCTAATATAAAAAAAATTCACTCATATGCACCCTCTGTTACATCTACAGGTAAAAAGCCAGAGCTGTTAATTTGAACTGGTATCCAGTGATCCTAATGATATGAGACCACTCCATATGAAAGTGAACAGATTTTACTGAAGTACGGAGAGACAAGAAGCAGATAAGCTTAAGTGTCTATGAGGTTCTCCACATCTTCCACAATATCCTTTTTATCATTAACAGAAGTTGGCTTTAAATGTGTCAAAAATAAAGTTTAAGATAAGAAAACAATAATAACAAACAATGTGACAGCGAGTAATTCAATGCTTCAGGCCTTCTTATGACTACTGCAGGTAGAAATTACTCAGCACTTGAAGAAGATGAGGAACCAAAGAGGAAGATAAAATACAGCTGTGAACTCTGAAGGACTCGAAGCTCCAGTTACGGAACATACAATTAGGAGACTAACTAGTTGAACTCCCAACCATCTAAAGATGGCAGAAACATAGGTGCGCTTACCACCCACCCAAAAAAAAGGCTTTGATGGACCGTAAATAGTAAAATAGATACACAATCAGCTCTTGAGTAAGCTCATAATCATTAGTGTTACCACATATAGCAACACTTCAGTCTCACTTAATGAAGATCACGGAAGTAACCGTTCAACAGGACAGGAAAGATAGAATTGATGATTCAAGCTAATCTATTGCCCCAAAAGAAATAACATTTGCACCAAACTTAACAAGGATAAACTCGAGAGCTCGAAGAACTGGAGAGATCAATCATTTAACCATTTCATTTCCTCCACCGCAATTCAATACTCCCAAGTTCAGCCTATCACGGAACTAACATAGCTGAAAACAACAAATTCGCAAAACAAAATTCTAACCTTCCACGCCAGCAGAAGCAGAAAAACCTCAAGGCCCCAAGCACCTCTGTCCACGTAATCCCCATTGAACACGAAAAACCGATCATCGGCCGGAAATCCGGCATCTCTCAGCAAAAACAGGACATCATGTAACTGACCGTGAACATCCCCGACCACCACAACGCGACAGTCTGGATTCAGGCCCGAATTCTCATCAATTCTCACGCAATTCGGCTCCTTGTGCAAAATCTTAGATGCGGCGAGCACGAGTTTGTCGAACACTGCGACGGGGAGCACGGAAGGCAACTCCGAGGGCGGGAGAGCTCTGGAAGCCCATTCGAAGGCTTGCATGAGGTCGGCGACCCAGGCGGGGGTGAGAGCGCCACCGTCGGGCCATGTGATGGGGATCTGAGGGAGGGGAGAGAGAGGAGTGGGGGAGGGGGACGGTGGCTTGGAATCGGAGGAAGTGGAGGTGGAGGCGGTGGAGAAGAAGTCCTCGTCGGAAGACGGAGGGGGTGGCGCTGCAGCCGCCGGTGGTGATGGGAGCATGGCTGTGAATTGTGATGCTTTGTTGACGTGGCTTTGATGGTATGAATTCGTTTATATAATTAAAATTAATAATATGATTAATTAATTAAGACTGCCAATATAACACAGTCATCCAATAGTTGCCCTGCCCTGCCCCTGTTTCTTTTTCCAAATTAAAAATTAAAATAAAAAATGGATATTTTAGCTTCTAATATTTTTGGTTTGTTTACAAAATCATCACATCCCGGACTCCACCAATAAATCATCTTAATAATATTCATTCTTAAATAATATATTATATACTAATGATGAGAGTCGATCATGTCACACTTCAATTTCACACCCATTTACAGACTTAATCGGTATCGATCATTATTTTAACTGCTTTTAACATGACTTTTTTCTTTTCTTTTTCCCGGAAAAAAAAAACATAATATTTGAGATTTTTTATGATTTTTTTTTTAGTTTTTATCTTATTAAAATTGATTCTCAAGTGTGTGTGTGTGTGTTTTTCCGCACTATAAGATTACTAATAACCTTTTCTTTTTTATTTTAAACTAATCTCATTGAATGTCACATGTTATATTCGTATTTATACTATACAAAAATAAATAAACAACACAAACCACCATATAAATGCGAAACATATAAATTAATGGTGAATGATAAATGACAATAATGACATTGGATTCTAAGTTTCCAACCCTCATTCATTTAGTGGTTAAGTGTACTTTGCTTTGAAGAATATATTATACTTCAAATGACTTTATATGTTAATTTACTTAAAATTAATTACAAATAGCCACCTTGCAATAACTTGTAAACTATGTTGAAATGACAACCGACTCCACCTATATGTTCAAATAAGATAATTTGAATTTGAGATTTTTATTATCAAATACACATTTTTTAAAACAATTTCACAAATACTTAACTACATCTAACTTAAATTGGTCAATCAAATGGAGTGAAAGACATGCATAGCAAGTTATTGATTCCTTTCCCCCAAAATCGATTATGTCCACATATGTGATGTAGTCACACCCTATTAAATCATGGGGTTAAATATTTAAGCATTTTACGAATTTTAATATAATTTTCAATTGCATCATAATAAACTTACCTTCTTTAGTGTCATTCATCAACTATTTATGAACCAATATTTCGATCCAAAATGGATAATATAGAGGATAAATATGTGTGCAAGTCATAGTTTGAGGTTCTGGGATCTAGAATATTTATGAAACTTTCTTTTTATCCCATTAACACATTTATAGGCTTTTAGCAAAATCATTATAAGATAAACTGTAATATACAAATAATGACAACATGTATTTATAGATGTTAACATTAATTTTTGAAATTTCAATTGAATAATAGGCTATGAACTATAAAGTGACATGAAAAGAGTGGAATAAAATATTTGATCGTGTTGGTCGAATATTTAATAAATATCCACTTTTTTACAACTAAATATCCACGTTTATTGTGTATTTAAAATATTAAAAGATGAATGAGCGTCAAGATTGTCCTAATCTCAAACTTGGTCCCTTCTACAAAAAATCTCAAACATGGTCCCTTCTAATACTTTTTCCCCTCAAAATTGAACCAGTAAATTAAAGGAAAATACATTATTTGACCCTTAAATTATTAGGTTATGTATTATAAGCCTCTGAAGTTTGAATTTTTGTAGTTTTTCAATGGACTTCATTCTTTTATTTTTTGTTCACTGAAGCGACAAACAATTTTTTAGCGTCACCTATATTAAAATTTGCCCTTTATGTTGTTCAATCCGGCATATTTCTTTCTTTTCGGCATATGTTAGTTTTAGGGAAGCTAATTATATTGCCCGCTCATTTGTACGTTTTGGTACAAATATTATGAAAATGTGTATTCGAATTAAGGATTTTTCTCGTTGATTGAGAGAGTTAATTAATTACTATAAGTATTTTTCTGTCAAAAAACATCATTAAAGTTTCGCAAAAGAATATATAGTTATTTAAAGGGTTAATTGGTTTAAATATTACGAACTATACATAATTTTTGATTTTTAACATGAATTTTAAAATATTACCTCTACAGAATGAACTTACATTTTTTTATAGTTACAACATTAGTTCAAAATTGAATGCAATTACAAGCACGAAATTTATGCAAAATACTTAATCGATTGAATATTTTTGTAAGTAGAGATTGAAGAGATGAATTTGTAGGTGTATCATGTACATCGCACTTGTACACGAGGGTGCTACGTCAATGATGTTATAATTACAAAAAAAATGTAAGTTTATGTTGTACGTTATTTAAATTAAATACATCAATACAAAAATCTGTGCCGTACCATTTTGACATGTTAAGATCCATTAGATACTACTCATATTCAAATCCAAGCTGAGCTCATATCCAGTCATATTTTTAATAATTTGTTGGGTAATTGACAACTTGCAACCTTGAATTACATTTTTTGATGGTCTTCCAACTACAATATTGATAAGATCAATTAAAATAGAAATATTTAATTTAATCAACACATAATTTTATTCATCTATCTCTATCATCTTTTGCTGCACAACTTATTATTTTTTTTGTTTTTCACTTTTATAATCAATCAACTATCTTCCATTATATAAATATCTAGATTTCCGCCCGTGCAATGCACAAAATTTTTAATATTAGTGTTACACCTTTATATTTTACAGATAATTAATATTTTAGTTAATAAGTTAATATCAATTTTTATTAGTCGGATTATCTTTTTTCTTATATCAGAAAATTATTATTTTGAACTTAAAAAAATTAAGTTGGCAATCGTTAAAAGGAATAATTTATTGCACACATACATATGTATATACATATATATTATATTATAATATAATATATTTTAAATAATTTTATAAATAGTTAATAAACTCTACAATCAAAATATTATATTATAAATTATGCAACACTTATTTGTATACAACATTTGTAGTAGCATTTATTACACTATCATCATCTTTATAAATAAAAATTTTCAAACCATCACTAAAAACTTCTTAAATATTTATGTGAACAAATATTATAACAATAGCTAATGTTTCATTTTTTATGTTTTTAAGTTTGTATGTTTATATAGATTTATTTGGTTTAACTCTTAAGAAAATTGATAATTATGTTTTATGTAAAATAAATGTAGTCAAAATAAGGTTAATAAATATACACTGAAACATAAAAAATTCAATTTAAGAAACTATAATAATGCAATTTATGTATCTTTATTTTATTTGCATAAAATATGATTGATTATGGTGCGGTATTTAATACCTCAAATAATATATCGCGCTAAGTGCAAGTGTACACGAATGTAGCAAGCAATGATACGAGTCGAACCTCAAGGAATAAAAGTTATAGTTTCAACAATGCAAATAATGATAGCCCAAGTTACAATCACTATTTAAACAAACAACATTTCAAAAAAAGGTTTTGTTCCAAATTCAACAAATAACACAAGTTGTATTCTTTAAGGGCTCGTTTGCTAGGCTGTATGGTACAAGGTTAGATGTGTTTGACATGGGATGTATTTCACTGTATAAGATATCTATATCATGTTTGTTTTGGTGTATTAAAATATATGTATTAATAATATATTGTTTGCTTATATGTATTAGATTCTCTATAAAATTTCAATTCCTAAAATATCCTTTAATTAGTTACCATATATTGTGTGAATATTCTATAATAACATTTTTAATTAATATCTGCAAGGTTATTTTAGTTTACAATTTTTAATAATTCTGTATGGTATTAAATATCCCACCAGCAAGATGTGATATATTATACCATATAAATGGTTAACACATACCGGGTCCTTGCATAACCATGGGCTTCAATATTGCTAGCAAACAAAGTATTAAGGTGTTGTAGATATTTATCTCACCCTTATACTATCTAGCAAACAAGCCCTAGGTATCAATATGATGTTTGCTTGAATGTATTAAAATATTTATAAATTATATATAGATATAATCTACTGTTTGGTTGGAAGTATTAAATTTCCCATATAATTACAATTCCAAAAATACCCTCTTATATTAGGCAGGAGAGAATTTATTATTGGACATTAATTAATATAGAATGGGGCAATTTAGTTCAATAATTATAATAATGATCTTCTGCATTACATATCCCACCTAGAAGGTAGGATACAAAATCCTACTGAATTCTGCAGATCTTTGTTAGAAATACTGAGCCCTTATTTAATAAAAGGCTTTAAGTTTTGAACCAAACAACTCATTAAGGTGTCATAGATATCTATCACTCTCTTATCACCCCTAGCAAACGAGCCCTAAGTGTAGAATGCCAAAAACTTCAAATGAAAGATTTAAATGGTAATAAAAAGGGGTTATAGGGTGCTAATCCTTGATGAAGATATTCTCAAAAACCATATGAAATCACATATCTCTCATCTCTCAACATGATTTGAACAATAGATCATCTAAGCACTTTCTCAAACAACATAGACATACAAGCAAGTGTAAAACTCACTATCTCTAGTAAATATTTCACTCAAGCCTTCTAGGGTCCCAAATCGCCATTGACAAATCTAATACTCATACTCATCTCAAAACACAAGTAAAAGGCCTTATAAATCAATTACACATACATAATGAGTAAATCTCATTACACATTAAGTACACAAATGAATCTGAATGGAGACCACCCACATACATTCACAAATCAACACTTTAATCCATAAGATTTAAAGAGGGAAATGTACATTCATCACACATTCATCTCAAACACCCATCATCAAAGGATCCAACATCCCAAAACCTAAATAGATTAGCTACTCATGCTCTTGAGATTAAAATCACAAACTTGAAAATAAAACATAAATAAGGATTAGATTAAACCAATAGAATGTACAAAATATCCACAAGATCCTTCCACTTCAACTCTTCAAACTTCAAGAACTCCTCCTTCCAAAACCAAGCCCCCTCTTCTTCTCTTTTATATTTTCTACTCTTTTTATATATGGGAAAAAGGGGTAATGAGAGGCTTACCCTAATTAGAAAGTTAGGTACATATATATATATATATAGATTGGAAGTTGGGAGGTTGGTTCAAATAATTGAGGGGAGATAAAACGCCAAGGATCCGCGCATCTGATCGCCAGGGCGCGACACAGGCTCGGTCGCGCCCTGGCTCGCACCGTAGGTCGCGCTGAGTCAATGGTGGAAATAGGCCGCGGGTGCGATCGGGTTGCTCGCACCGTCACTTGCGATGTGGGTCGTGCCGAGTGAACTGCAGAAAGGGTAGCCCGCTCGTGCCACCACTCGCGTTGTAGGTCGCGCTTCGGGGTGCGATTGGACTCGCACTCGCACTCGTGCTGTGGGTTGCGCTAGCGGCTCTAGAGATACCGTCTTAGACGTGGGTCACTCGGGTCACGCCCTAGCTCGAGTTGTAGCTCGCGCCAACACCTAGACTTCTTGGTTTCCTTCTATAACACACTTGTAATTTGTACTTGGATTAAATATGGGTTTGGACATAAAAAATATATAATTAGTTTATAAAATGGTATTGAAATAGCCCTAAGTTGCAGTCAAATGAAGCACAAAAATCCCGATTATCAGATTACTTTTTAGTATCTAATGTTGAGCGTTTTTATACTTGTGTTCTAAAATTTCAAAATTTACATATTGATATTGTACGTTTGCACAAATTAATGTTTATAGTGCTAGAGCACAGACTGACAAATGTTAACATAGACTGTTAAAAATTGTGGAGAATAACAACATCCAATATTTGTACAAATGAAATAAGCTAAAGAATGAGTTTAAAAGATTTCGATAGTACACGCCAATATTTGTAGTGAACTGATATATTTTATATTTTCTGTAAGTTGATGCAGTGTTTTTGGAATAAAGTTGTAATCTTGTCTTGTAAGAAAGGGGATAAATATAGAAGAAATGGGAGAAAATTTTTAGAAGAAATATAGAGAGAAACTCAGATTTGGCAGCTCTAACTTACTCCTTCGTTCATATTTTTTCATAATATATAGTCTTAGGACCACAAGGGTTGTACCAAAGTACTCTAAACCTTAAAAGCATATTCTAGAATAAAAATGACATAAAGATAATGGGCCAAATAACTTGGGCCACTTGCTAAACATTAAAACTTGAAATAAGATAAACCGATCCAACTTAATTGTGTAGCGGGTCAAAGCTCGACCCGTGATCTGCCTCCTCCATTTACAATTCATTATCTGGATCCTGCACCATTTTCCCTAATTCAAGACTCAATCTTCCTCATCCCGATTCTTCCTCAGAAACCTTAGCCACTGATCCGTCTGCTCCAGCCATGTCCATGACATTACACTCTCCATTGAAAGATCCTTGCCGACAAGGATCAACTCTTCTAAATGCTTGATCTAGAAATTTGGTGTCTTCCCAAGACATCAGATTCTTCCTAAAATTTCCCCAAAATACCAAGCTTTGGAATACCTCTAAGCCACTGCGTGAGATCATACTGTCAACAACTCTAGAGCCGGGGAATATAGCAAAAATGATATCTTCATTATGAGTAGGAGGATTATTAGCAGGGACAATGTGTCGACCCAACACCTCCTTCAGTAATGACGACACATGGAATACGGGGTGGATCTTTGCCCCTTCAGGTAATTCTAGGTGATTGGCCACTTTTTCTCCTCTTTCAACGATTTTGTATGGACTATAGAACTTATTTGAGAGCTTTAAATTCCTCTGGAGTGCCAACATTTTTTGTCCGAATGGTTGAAGCTTTAGGAGCACGTAGTCACCTACCTCAAACTCCCTCTCAACCCTCTTGAGATCTGCATACACTTTCCTTCTATTTTGAGCAAACTTAAGATTAGCCTTCAACTTAGTGATGGGTTGTTTCCTCTCCGCTACCAGATCCCAAGTTGCATCATTCGTTGTAGGAAAGCATGCATGTAATAAATATTGGGGTGGGGAATAAACATATAAATCATCTTTTATAGAGAATGAGTGAGTATTGAGTATCATCTGATATAAGGAATGTCTAGAAATGTATTGACAATCCCCTGTTGCAGTCATGGCTTGTATCTTAACCCTCTTTCCAAACCAACTTACTGTAAAAGTCATTTATGTGTAATCTAACTCAATGGGAGAGCATGATTTTAGCCAATCTTCCCCTAAAATCAAATCACATCCATCAATGGCTAAAATCCTTGGTGAATAAGTGAATTGATGTTCCTGCATATACCACTTGAATCCATTAACCCTAGCAGGGCTCACCATCATTTGTCCATTAGCAATCTTTACCATAAGTGGGTTCGCTAGTTCCAACTTACAACCTAACATAGTTGCTGTAACATATCTGATGAAATGAGAGTACTACTAGAGTCAACCAATATGTGCAGTATGTTAGCTCCCACCTGTCCCAACAATCTCATTATGGTATCTCCATCTTCTCTAGTGATTACGTTGAGTGTAATCTGCACTTCATCCATGTCACATGTTGAGTCTAATACTCTTACTTTCTCTCCTCCAACTGACATTGATCGTGCATGAGCCATCTCCTCCTCATCACTCATGATCATGTAGGAGTATCTAGTTTTACACCTATGTCCTGAGGTAAATAACTCATCACAATTGTAACACAGTCATTTTTCTCTTCTTGCTGTCATCTCTACTAAGGTAAGAAATTTGGAAAGAGGTTTGGTTGTGGGGAGTTGAGATGTCTGCATCGAAGAAGTACCTACACCTTCCCTTTCAAAGACAGTAAACTGATTGGTTTTGTTTTTAGGTTTGAACTTTCTTGACATAGCTTCCATATTAATGATTTGTTGTTGCCCCAACTCAATAGCATGATTGAGAGTTCTAGGCTTAAACATTTGAATTAAGGACTAAATTTCCTCTCCCAAACCATTGATGAAACTTGCTATAAAATAATCTTCAATGAACTGCCATTTGTTCAACAACAACATGCACGCTTTTAATTCTTCAAATTTGTCCACATATTCACTATAAGACCCCCCATGCTTTAACTTGTTGAACTCTGCTATGACCTTAGCATCTCTAATCTCCTCAAATCTAGCAATATTTGGATAAAGTTTGCATTTAGTTCTCAAGCTTGTGTAATAGCTGGGACAGTAATACCTATTGGGCACATATTCATGTTAGTCGGGAAGACTAACTGCCTCAGTGTTCTTTCTCCCTCTTCACCTATATTGTTTGATATGGGCTCTGCGCTTTCTCCTTCATGACTGTTTCTTGTCTTGTGCCCCGAATCTTCTGCACTTTCTTCTTCTGAAATGAGCACATGAGTGTTCTCAGCAGCTTGTTTTGCACTTCTTGCTTCTGCTTTTTTTTTTCTCCTCAAAGTTCTCTCAATTTTTGGATCGTAACTGAAAAATCTTTAGAGGAACTTTGCATCAACTAGTCCTGCAAAACACGAGTTAGAAAATAAAAATTACTTAAAAATAGCTCCCGGGTAACGACTCCATTTTTGACGCGCTGTCTTTTTGCGCTCAAAAAGACTTTGTAATTTTCCTGATGCCCACAGCAGGTGTATCCACTGTATGAGTACATGGTCGATCCCATAAGGAGCCGTGTAACTTTACTTTCCGATGTCACCAGTTTTAAAAAGGTGTTTTAGGTATTGTCGTGGTCACAACAACTAAAATAAATAATCCTGAAATAAACAAGTAGATATAATTAAATAATAAAATGTTCCGGGATTGAACTTAAATCAGATTTAACAAACACATACTTGATCATAGGCACGCCAATTTCTTATATGAATATCATCCAGTTATAGTTACCGGATCTCTCACTGCATTAACCTTATCTATCCTTTCAGTTTGGATTTAAAAGTGATCTCTCTTCCATTAAATCCGTAGCCTATCACCCATCCCCAGTCTACCTTAAGAATGTAAATGATACGAAGCTTTGAGCCCTAGACATACCCAAATTTATTGTGAATGTTGATCTCTCGTGTGTCCACAACAACCCATCATGCACAAGCTACCATTAGGTTAACACACAACTATGATTTGTTAACCACATTAGCTTTAGTGTGCCCAACTCAATTAAGGAGTGATCAGCCATAATAATTAAATTAAACACCCTTACACTTCGCATAAATTCAGAATATGATGAAAATCAATTCATATAGTGTTATGCCCACAAGGCCTCGCGAGTTTTAAGTATTTGTTAAATCATCATCATTGTTCAATCCTGGAATAAAAAATCTATCCACTCATGCTAGATATAAAAATAAACACTAAATTAAGTAGGGGTGAGCATTTGGTTTTTCAGTTCGATTCGGTCCCGAAAATGTTAAAATCGAAGAAAATCGAATTTTTTAAAAATAAAACCGAATCGAACCGAATTTCTGATCAGAACCGAACCGAACTGGACCGAAATATTCTGGTTCGGTTTGGTTTTGAACCGATTTTTTTTTTAATTTTCTAATTTTTCTTTTGCTTTAAATTCTCCCCATTCGATATAATTAAATACTTACAAGTATGAATTAGCTAATTATCAAGATTCAAGTTCAAAAAATACCAATAAACAATTGAATGAAGTCCAAAAAGTGTAAACTCTAACAAAATAAAGCCGATCAAACTATAAAGTCCAACAAAGGTGAGTGTTTTTATTACTAATATATATAAATTCGGTTTTTCGGTTCGGTTCGGGTATTTTTTCTCTGAACCGAACTGAAACTGAAAACCGAATTTTTGTTACAAAATAAACCGAACCGAATCAAATTTAAAAAAAAACGAACCGAAAAACCGAACTAATTCGGTTCAGTTTGATTTTCATATTTCGTGACTTTTTGCTCACCCCTAGAATCAAGAGACATGATAAATAAATGAACTTACTTGAATGGAATTAAATTGTCCAACACCAACGTTGAATGAAAATGGCATTAAAAGATAGAATAATGCTAGCCAGCCAGATTCTGGCTAGCCAGAATCTAATTTTTTAATGATTAATAAAACTGTATTATTAATAAATTAATTATGTTAATTATTAAATGTTATGTTTTTACTATATTATCCTTCTATCATGAAATTAGTGATTTGTAATTAATTATTAAAATCACTCCAGAAGCGGATCGGAAGAAAGGGACGCGGCTTCATCTTCTTTCTTTTCTTCTTTATTTTTTTTCCATCTTCGATTTCTTCTGAATTGAAGCGCATGTAGAGTTGCCCTAATTATTATGGAGGGCATCAATGTAAATTTATTGAATAATTAGTGTTTTATTAATTAAATTAATTAATTATTAAAAATAATAAAAGATTCTGGCTAGCCAGAATCTTGCTGAAAATCACTACTCTAAAAGATAATCTTACTTCCTATGGGCATAAGGCCCGAGATTGTTCATAGCTGCAAATCAACTAGAATACGAAAAATAAAAATATAGAAATGTAGTGCAGAAAATAGATGTTCCAATGTGTGCATTCCATCAGTCGAACTAGTATTAAAAGGAGTACAAGGATCAAATTAAATCCCCCATAAATAAGGATCCTCAATTGTCTGCCAGATCTCCTATGCCCACATCAGCTTGGGTGGATAAGGTTTATCTTCAAGTTGGTTGAACTGAATCCGAGATTTTTAGGATCTTGACTTATCTCTTTGTGGTCAGGTTCAACCAGGATAATATCTCCAGCGATCCTTATCCATCTCAATAATCTTCCAAAATTCACGATTGTGCCCTCAGCATTGCCTCTTCTGAATCTGCACGAGTGTTGTGAGCATGATGTCTTCTGCTCAGCTCAATCCTTATCTGATATGGTCACACTACCTCTCTCTATTCGGATTTTACTGATGAATTACTCATATTCCTATTTCATCCATTTTAGTTTATTTGAAGGCCAGAATGCCTCTTTCGGCAGATTCAAATCTCATAATGCCCATTCACTTCCCTGATTTTTTTTACTAAAAAAGACATTTATACTATCGAAATGACTTAAAAAACATAGAATAAATGGACTTACCACCTACCTAAATCTAGTGGAAAAGATGTCATATGAGTGGTCATTGACAAATTGACTAAATTTGCCCTTTTTTTAGCCTTATCTAATCTTTCTCAACTCAAGGTGTGGCTAAACTCGTCCTAGATCACATCTACAAGTTACATGACTTACCTGTCAGCATTATCAATGATAGGGACAAAGTTTTCATAAGTAACTTTTGAAGAGAACTATTTAGGGTTCTGAGGGTTTTACTGAAGTTTTCTTCGGCTTACCACATGCAGTCAAATGGGCAGTCTGAGAGATTAAATCAATATTTGGAGAATTATCTCAGGTATTTGACCTCCAATCAGCCTAAACAATGGGTAAAGTGGCTTTTTTGGCGGAGCATTGGTATAATACCAATTACCACACCACTTTAAAATTGACTCCATTCCAAGCTTTGTATGGCTATGCTCTGCCTTATCTAGCTATAGGACCCTACTTAGACACTTCTAATCTAGAGGTTAAGGAGATGGTGAATGACAAACAACTTATGCTGCAACAACTTATGGATAACCTACGGACAACACAAGACAGGATGAAGACGTATACCAACAAGTCTAGAGAAGAGAAACACTATGAGCTGGGAGATCGGGTTTATCTAAAGCTCTAACCTTATTGTCAAAATTTTGTTCAATTAAGGAAAAAATTAAAGCTTTCCTCCAAATACTTTGGTCCTTACACTGTTTTAGAGCGTATTGGACTGATTACCTACTAACTTAACCTACCAGAGGGTTTGCGTGTACACTCGGTGTTTCACGTGTCCCTTCTCAAGAAAAAAAATAGGGGATTTTGCTATTCCCTTACTTGAATTACCTGAATTGACTGAAGAATGAACTTTATGCTTATATCCATGTGACGTGCTTGACTCTAGAGTCTTGTAGTGTGACAAGACCTCCGTGCACCAAATCTTGGTCCAGTGGCATGATGACAAGTTGGGCGGGAAGATGCACATTTCATCAAGAAGAAATGTTCCGATTTCGATCCTTATGGACAAGGATCGAAATCAGCGGAGGGTAATGTTATGACTCTAATGTCTCTTATTTTGAAGTTGGAAGCGGGGAATGGTGATTTAGCAAAGGAAAACAGAGAGTGGTATCACAAGACTTAATTTTTAGGGTTATTGCAGGTAGAATTAAAATTGGGGATTGTATTAAAGGATAATTCATGGTTGATTAAAGCTGAGTTCGGTCGGATCAGAGAAAAGGAGCATGGGGCGGTTCGAATAGTGGCGATGGACTGAATTATTTGTCCGTTGGGCCACACTAGTTGTTGTTGGGCTTATTTAGTTATGTAATTCAAGCAAGGACTAGGTCAAGTTGTTTGTTGCGTTTTAATTAAGGGTAATTCTATACACAACCACAATTTTTCTCTTTATAGTCTCAAAGTTAAAAATTTAAAAATTATTTTATAAGTATCCTATTTTGCCCTCCTAACCTCATAAGTCATAGCCCTCCTAGCCTCCTTTTTTATTTAGGTTATGATCTTCTTCACGAAAAAAGAGAGAAATAAATATAATCATCATCATATCTTCTGAACCAATCTTTAAAAATCCCTTATTTTCTTTTTTTTCCCTACAGAAACCACTTTAAAAAAATAAGTTTAATAAGTCCATTTATTTCGTGTTTTTATGGGCATTTTGTTCGTTATAAATGTCCTTTTTAGTGTGTTTTGAGTCAAAAAGAACCAGGATGAGGCCAGAGGGCATTGCGGAGGTCAAGTCTAGCGAAAGGGGCATGTAATGCCCAGTTATCCAAGCAAAATCCAAGCTAAATGTTCAAACAGAGGCACAAGGTACTACTTTCAGCACTCATCCTATATTCGGGTGACGGAATGGGCATATCAGAGATGGATGAGGCTGGCTGCAAGATGCCGTGCCCACTTTGCTCATACAGACTTGACAATAGGGATGGGCTAGGTCGATTGCGAGAAACCCGAGATCAATTTGAAGAGAGAGACGAGAAGGATAACTACATTATCTGAAAGAGAGTTGGAGGTAGACTGGACTCTTGGAAGGCGTGGCAACCAAAAGATAAGCATAATCCCTAAAAAATAGGGATTTGATCGAGATAAGGCTTATCCAGACAGATCAGGATGGGGCATGCCAGTTCCGGAAATCCAGTGAAGACCCCCAGCTTGTTGGGGGATCTTTGATTCGGAAATGTAACTATTTAAGCTTATTTTAATTTTGGAAACACAATTTTTGGTAGTCAGAAACATTGCTACAATTTTACTTTTTACATTTTCATTTTTCGTACGCTGCTTTGCAGCAAGAAACAATCCATTGACCTTAAGCCTTTGGAAATTTAGGATTATGTTTTCAAACTCAACATTTATGTTGAGTCTTTTTGCGTATTAAATTCAGTAAGTTTCCTTTATAATTATGTCTTTTATTTCTGCAATTTTAATTATGTCTAGCATGTTTGGCTAGACTTTTAATTATGGTGTTTGAACAACGAAAATGGTTTAAGTATAAATCTGGACTCGTGAGGCCAAAATGGGCATAGTAATGCATGATAGGTTTCTGTTGATTCTTGTGCCTTGTTCCACGTGAGTGTGTGTCTGAAATGCCCAAGAGGGCACACCACTATTAATTGAATTGGTGAATTGTGACTGTGTGTTGGTTCATATAGTAATAAGGGAATCAATGGGTTGTTGTGGGCACATGAGGAATCGGTAAACACAACAGATCTGGGTTTTTCTAGGGCACACTGATGTCTGTTCACTTACATCTCTTTGGGGAATCGGGGGGTGGGTGACTGATTAGGGATTTAATCGACGAGGAATCGCTTTTAAGTCTATAAAGAAAGGATGAATGAGGAGACACAGAGAGGAATCCGGTCTCCATAACTAGGTGATTTATTATGTATGAAAATCGTTGTGCCCATGAGCGAGTTGATATATATTTAAACCAAATTTAAGTTCAAATGCCAGAACCCTTGTTATTTGATATTTTCTTTACTTTCTATTGCAGATTTAATTTCCAGTAGTGACAACAAACCAAACCCCCTTTTATGATTGGTTACCCAAAGGTGGAATCACAACAGCTCTATGTGGGATCGACCCGTACTCATTAGCTGGCTACGCTCGTTGTGGGCACAAGAGTTATAAATTTATTTTGAGCGTGAAACGACCGCGCGTCAAAGTTCATAAACACAAATTGTTACTTTGATTCCATTGAACATAACTTTATTTTTATAATTGAAAACTCCTCTGAATGAAAAAGTTACAGTAGGAGAAGGAGAAGAATAATGGTGATATCCAATAACGATGCAGCGGCAGGGCGACAAACTTTTCTTCGAATTTCCATACTTAGGTTTTGCTCATCATTTGGGGGATTTCCATATCATATCAGTATCTCTCTCCATTTTTTAAACTTCAAAATTCATGAACCCTTACGTGTTATTTTCTTTTTGTAATTGGGGGGCAGGGGCTATAAAGTGACGAAGAATAATGTTGATATCCAATAATGAAGAAGAGCCGGGACTATAAGGGCATAATAGAATATTTAATTATTATTTTAATTTTAATTAATTTTGGGGGCTATATTGAGAAAATTTTTGGCTATATATAGAATCATCCTTAATTAATGGTCCCAACCTATGGTTTAAATACATCGTAATACCTTATGGAAGTGCATCAAAAAATTTACCCTAAGTTCCTCCTTATTTCTCCCTCCTCCTTCTCGATATCTTTTAGAAATTCCCCCATTTTTATTCCAATTAATCTAAATCTGACAGTTAGTATTACTTGTTCATTACAAAAATCTTAATCACATAAAACCCATACAAAATTGGCAAGATGAAAAGCAAAAATAGCCGCAACACATATGAAACTATAACATAATTTTGTAGGGTAAAATCAATAGAAGACGAGTAAAAACATGTTTAGACCGGCCCTGCCACTTTTGACTAAGTATATTTAAGAGATTTTGATACAATTTAAATAAAAAAATAATGAGTTATAGAAATTGGATGAAAAAGAATTTGTTATTTCAACTTTGAATACATAGACTTATTAGTAGCTTCAATTTTTTATATTAAAAATTACCAGAAGAAATTGGTGCTGTTTTAATTTGATCCAGTTTACCCAAAAAAATGATTTAGTTAATTTTTAGATGGAAAAACCAACATAAATTCAAACACAAAAATTCAACAACTTTTTTTTTTCCCATCAAAATTTGAGGGGATAAAAAGTTGTTTTAAATTGATCCAAATATCTTTTCAATTGAAAAAATCATCATAAATTGTTAAACGGTGTAATTTGTGATGAAAAGTTGAAACTTTGTTTGTGTTTGATAATGTATAAGAATAACGCATGTAATATTCAACCTCTAACATTTTAAATTGTTATTTCTCAAAGAATTTGTCTGAAAATTAAAAAATATTATAAACTTTTCTTTATTAAAAAACCATATTTATTGGACTCAAATTGTTTTGGGGGGAATGGATTGATGGGAGAGAACAGCAATGTTACCTCAAAAGAAATAAAAGAATCACGTAAAATATATAAAATGTAAAACCCTAGTTTAAAACCTTGACCCGCTCAATTCAATTCTGAAATCCCCAATTTATATATACACCAAAATCCAAATGACCCACAACTGTTTCTCCAAATTCCTTAGTACTCTCAAGAAAGCCCGCAACCTCATCGGCGTCGCCGCCCTCTCCACCACCGCCGCCACTGCCGCCGCTTCCCCCAAGTTCTCAGTCATGGAAGGCGACCTTCAGACCCTTAAAACCCGCGTCTGCATCGTCGGCAGCGGCCCCGCCGCCCACACCGCCGCGATCTACTCCGCCCGCGCCGAGCTCAAGCCCATTCTCTTCGAGGGCTGGATGGCCAACGACATAGCCCCCGGAGGGCAGCTCACCACCACCTCCGAGGTGGAGAATTTCCCCGGCTTTCCCGACGGAATTGGGGGGATTGACCTAATGGACAAGTGCCGCGCGCAGTCTGTTCGATTTGGGACGCAGATTTTTACTGAAACTGTTTCGAAGGTCGACTTTTCCGGCTTTCCGTTTAAGATTTTTACTGATTCTAAAACTGTTCTTGCTGATTCTGTGATTATATCAACTGGTGCTGTTGCGAAACGCCTCAATTTTCCTGGTTCTGATACCTTTTGGAACCGGGGGATTTCGGCTTGCGCGGTGTGCGATGGCGCTGCACCTATTTTCCGTAACAAACCACTTGCGGTTATTGGTGGTGGTGATTCTGCCATGGAGGAAGCTAATTTTTTGACTAAGTATGGCTCCAAGGTGTACATTATTCATCGGAGAAATGAGTTTCGGGCGTCGAAGATAATGCAGAACAGAGCACAATCGAATCCAAAGATTGAAGTGTTGTGGAATTCCACGGTGACTGAAGCGTATGGGGAGCGGTCTCTGGGGGGATTGAAGGTTAAGAATGTGCAGAATGGGGAGGTTTCAGATTTGACTGTTTCTGGTTTGTTTTTTGCGATTGGGCATGAACCTGCAACCAAGTTTCTAGATGGACAGCTGGAATTGGATTCGGATGGGTATGTTGTCACGAAGCCGGGCACCACACATACCAGCATTAAGGGTGTTTTCGCTGCTGGTGATGTCCAAGATAAGAAATACCGGCAAGCTATTACTGCTGCTGGCAGCGGTGAGTACACTATACGGAAACTACTCTCTGTTGAATTTACTTTTACTATTTATTGTTTTTAATACATAAAATTTATGTCCTGCAGTTCATTTCGCTTTTAGTTGACGTAATTTAACATTGTTTAATTTCTCCGGTGTTTAGTGTGTTTTACATTGTGCTAATTGTAAAGAGCCTTAATAACTAGTGCAGAATAAAATGATTTCTACAATAGAATAAAGAGATGCCTTGTGGTTGGTGGATAACCATTTTTGAGAAACCCACTAAGCAAGAAAAGAATTTGGCCCAAGATGTATCTCCCATGATGTTTCATCTGCACGTACTTCATCTATTTTGGTCTGTGAAAAAGAGAAAAGAAAAAAAGGTATATTGTCAGGAGTGGTTATGAAATAAAGATTAAGTTCCTAAACAATGATAAGAATGTAGGAATCAAGGTATAGTTAATAGTGCAACTCCCCTACTTTACGTATTACCATGTTACAAGCCCTTTACCATAAATGTTTCTAAACTTGATTAGTTGGACTTTTTAAGTAAACAACAGATGATCTTGAATCTTTGGGATGGGACATAGTTACATTTGTTGGTTCTGCACCTAAAGATATGCTATGCAAATATTAGGATGAGCGGCGAAAAAGAAAAGAATACTGTAGAGTCGGTGACTTCTCGAACCCATTTGGTATTATTCTTGAATGCATCAGGTTTTCTAAAGAAAGGTGATGGCAAGATTTGGAGAGAATAAGGTTACCCAATCTCTATTGTTTGGTGAAGAGCATAAGTCATATAGATTCTACTAGCATGCGTTACTAATATCATGGCTCATCTCTCCCTACATTGCTAAAAGGTTGCACTAACTTAAAAATAGGATGTAACCTTAACTTATTCACCTAGAACAATTAAACTCGCCGTAGAAATAATAAATCATTATAGACATATAGAGTAGGATACAATGAGGTATATAGCTTTAGTATCAATAATATCATCATGGCGCCATATGCTTAATTCTTAAATAGAGTAGCAAATCAACTTGGCTATTTCTCTATGTCCTATATTGAATCACTTTGTTACTTTGTTTCAAATTATTTAACATTAAGTAACTTTATAGTTACTCCAATTTCAGAGTTCTATAATGTCAAATAGTCAAAGAGTTAATATAGGAGTTACCGAGTTAGTGAAAAGATTTAGAAGATTGACAGGACAACATATTGTAAAAAAGATGCTTATGTGTAAGTTACAAACTGAGGTGCCATGCAGCACCATTTAAGAGTATATTTTGCAAATTTTGAGAGTTGGCTGCTTCCAAATTTTAGTTTTATGAATAATATTTTTGTTCTTATTGTATTTTTTTTAAATAAGAGATGCAAAAACAAAAACACAATTTCCAAACTCCCTCCATCTGCTTAGTTATAGTCAAAACGTAAGGAGAAGTTATGACCTCTTAGAAGTCTATGGCAAGCTGTAATCAAAACAAGCTCAATCACTTCTTTAAAAAGTTCACAAGCCCCTACACAGTGTCACAAGTTTTCGAAAATGTACTCATGGCAGCAAAGGTTCCTCATATGTTAAGACATTTGAATTTAGGCATAATCTGAAATAAAATCTTATCATCTTGGCAAAGCACCCATGTTTTGGGACATATTTCAGTGCTTCTAGGCATTGTTGCAAAACACAGTTTTTAGTTTCGAGGCGTTTGCCCATAGCTCCACGCGGCGTAAGCCTCGAGGCTAACCGATGCGTAAGCCTCACAACAATAAGAACAAACATAATTTATAATTCATACCCTTGCACATAAACTAAAATAAATCATAACAACGAACATAAATTCATAGAAAAGTCATAAAATTCATGAAATTACTAGTTTAAAGTCTTAAAATTATAAATTAAATGCAAAGTTAACATATTTCTAGTTCCACTTCCAACTTAAATAGTCAAATCAATTGGAGCTGGTGCTTCCAGTTCCAGCTATCTCAAACCCCAGTCTCTCATACTTCAAATCCATCTTCCATTTCAAATTCCTTGACATCTCATCTTTGACATCTTGAGGCACATCAGAACATGGTACCACATTAGTGTGATTGCCAACAAGGTGATTATTAGCTCTCATCACCCCACCTTTAATGTTCATATTACAGAAGTTGCACTTCAAATAAATGGCACGCTCTTCCGGCACTTCAATTCGAGTGACATACTTCCAAACGGGATCTTTTCGTTGAGAACTCATCCTAAAAACAAAAAAACACAGTCCCTTCTTAACTCTAAAGGCCCCTTAACACAAAAATTAAAAGCTCCTCAAAAAGGGTTTTAGATGCCCTGCTGCTCAAGCAGACATCTAAAAAAATAAGGAGAAAGAAGGAAGAGAAGGGAGCAGCAGACATCTATAAAAATAAGGAAGAGAAGGGAGCAGCAGACATCTAAAAAAATAAGGAGAAAGAAGGAAGAGAAGGGAGCAGCGGACATCTAAACAATAAGGAGAAAGAAGGAAGAGAAGATTTACCTATGCGGCTATGTCTTCTTGTGCGCCGGGCTGGAGGAGAGGAGAGGAGAGGAGAAGTTGGTGGCGACCGGGCTGGAGGAGAGGACAGGAGAGCCGCGCTGTGAGCAATCGCTTTTTTCCCACGAATCGTGATTTGTGATTTTGGGTTTAGAGGAGGGAGCGGCGGGTAAAATGGAGTGGGCTTTAGGGTTTAGTACTTTTTAAGTTAAATATTAAAGAACCCATTAAAAAAGACAAAAAAAAGGAAAAAAAAATCAGAAATCGCCGAGGCTGTGAGGCGCGCCTCGAAAGGCCTCGGTAGCCTCGACCGCCTCGACCTTGCTGAGGCTTAAGCCTCGTCGGAGGGGTGAGAGGCGGAGCCTCATAAGCGGTGACCCACCGCCCTTAACCAAGGCGCGTGGTGCCTTTTTTGCAACAATGCTTCTAGGTGCTCAAAGGAATATCTCAATTTATTCAACATTCTTTCTTAATGTCTGCCCTCTTTGATATCACGAAAATGAGCTGAAACAAAGAAGTTGGTCAGGCGTTTGGATGTCATTGGACAGCTCTGGCATTTGATGTTTTGTGACCACCTCCAATTAGGGAATTTCAAATAGGAATTATAAAGAGAACCGTACAGAAATGATCACACTCACATAGAAGTACTGTGGTAACTTAATATATAATGATGCTCATCAGGACTGAATAGATTTGGTCATAGCTAGGATCAAATCAGTGAGGACTACTAAAAAAATCCGAGCATGTATTCCACATTTTACATTGGTAAAATTCTCTTGAATTATTTTACGCATTTGTGACTTTCTCCAGATACTTGTAATGAAATAGATACTAGATATATTTTACCTGGTATTGTGTTTGGAAGTTACCTATTAGTGGTAAATTGTAAAATTTCATAATATGCCAAAATTTCTGTATGGAATAAAGTGATCAAGGAGTTTAGTTATGGGGTTACCTTCCACTATTGTCTTACCAACTGTAATCAAAGGGGAAGGCAGGACACTTTCAGCCTGCTAACAATCAATATTTGAAAAGCCATATCAAGTTATCAACTAATGAACTAATCTTTCTTCACCCATTGAAGTGAAGGAGAAAGCACTTTGCTTTGAATCACAAGGATCTAGCATAGCAGTTAGGACCAACCATAGAGCCAATGTGTATTTCATTCATTATTACTTCTTTTCAATTTCCAAGACATTGCCATACATACTACAAGACACTTCTATTCTCAAATATCTAGTTAGGTCTTTATCATAAAAGAAGCTTTTTTGGGACTTAATAATGCATCTGTCCTAGAATAATTTAATTCAGATTGTATTCCTCACCATGTTTGTTGCAAAGGACTATTTAGGTCTTGTTTATTTAATTATCATCTGTAGTGGTTCCTGATCTGATGAAGATGTTAGAATAAATATTGTCACGAAGAATCTAAACTGGGATCGTTGTTAACATTTATGCAGGGTGTATGGCAGCCTTAGATGCAGAACATTATCTTCAAGAGATTGGTTCTCAAGAGGGTAAGAGTGATTGAGCATTAAAGCTTATTGGAAGTAGACTGAATGAATGTTACAGACATTTCAAATTGGAGAAGGAAAAACCAGCAATGGGGTTCAACCTTATTTTATTGTTCGATATTATTGCCAACTTATTATGGTTGAAGAACACAAATTTGTTTATGAAATTATAATTTATTATTATCATCATCATCCATAGTTTGATACTTTGATTATTATTGCTGTTCTGTGGTAATTCATGTTACCTTTTTCTATATTTATGATAAAAATGTTTTACCTTTTGGTTAGTCTTTTCTTTCTTCTCCTTGTTAGGAATTTAGGCCTGCAATAGCAATGAAATATCTGCTCTTCCAAGACCTGATTAGAACTCGAAGTGTATACACAGACCTAGGCCTGTTTGATATACGTTGTTTCCTATTCTGTGGCATAAGAATGTGAATTTGTCTTCTATCACTGAAAATGAACTCCTTTCCCTTCCTCTGCTGATTCTAGCTCGAATACCCTAGGTAGTAGGTACCTTGATTTCAACATTAGATAAAGTCTGGGTAATGTTATATTCAGCCCTGATTTCTGATCTGCCCATAAATATCTACTGCTAGTGTCTACTCTATGGGAGCGATTGCTGTCTGCATTATTACTATTTGCTTCTACACAGCATCCACACACACCCATGGACCTTGTGGAATGTGGATATATATTTTTGGTGGGAGTAACTGTTATCCAATGACTAAAAGTGCATGTTTGAACCTATATCCATATGCTATCCGTGTTGTTTGCTTTTGATGGTTGTGGTGTGATGAAGAGCCCGGAATCTTGGTTTGACAGATCCTGGCAGGTATGTTTCGAGAATATGAGCACAACTTAAGGGGGGTGGTGTTTCACCAGGTTTGGCTCTCTCTCTCTCTCTCTCTCTCTCTCTCTCTCTCTGCTATTGAGGTGATTTTTCTCGAACCTATTTTCATATTGCGTGTGTGGACTGTAAAATGAAATAGGTAAATATAACTGTGAAAATAAACCATCAAGCTTCATATATAAATATACTGTTCTTATATTATTTTATAATAGCAAATTTCAATAATGTGTTTAAAAGATCATTTCTATTTTATATAGTCTCGTGAGACTGTTCACGGACCAAAATTTGTGGAAACTCGAGTTATTTTAAAATATATATATAATAATACTTTTGAATACAAAAATAACACTAACACTATTTATAAAATATCTTTTAAATTAAAAAAATTACTTTCACAAAAATATTTTCTTTGTTTAGAAGTATTACCATTATATTTAAAAGAATTACTTGAATTCTTTAAATTACTGATTTTGATATGTGAAATGATCTTAACGATTTTTTGCGTTTCATGCAATAGATCTTGACATATCATTTGCAAAATACCATGAATTATAACAATTAAAACATTGAACCATTATATGAAAATATTAGGAATTAACTGGTAATATTTGTTATATGAATTAAATATTTAGGGCGTTTTACCTAGTGTGTAGAGAGAGGAGGAGAAGAAGACGTGAAGGGATGGCCCACATTGGAAGGGGGCCCTTGCCATAAGACTCAAATAAAGAAAAAGAAAAAAGAAAATAAGACAGCCCATTCCAACTGCCAAAAACGGTTATGCCGTGAGGGCCAACTGCCACCCGGTTACAGTTGGGCACGTGCCTTTTCCTCCAACATTCACACGTGCTTTCATTTATCACTGCATTTATTCTCTATTTTTTTAGCTGTAAAATCACTTTTATTTTATTTTCGAATTTATAGATTTTTTCCATTATTTTCAGTGCTCCTTTCGTCTCCGAAAACTATGTTCTTGAGCTGAGGTATTTATTTATTTTAAGGTGATAAACTCAATGCGAACAGTACAAGTAAACAACAATAATTTCCACGTTAAAAATTAAATGAATTAGTCTATAAATTTCATAGGCAAAGCGAAGAAACGCCAAATATTCACTTGCAACAATGCCACGTGAGATGCTGGTTGAAATAATGGAGCTTTTTATTTATTTATTTCAACCAGCCTAATTTTGTTTGTGGAAAATGACCTTCGAAGTAGAACTTTGTCACTATCCGGAGTAAACAATTTCGTGTCCTATATCTTATATATATTCAGACATTTTCCTCAAAATAATAATAATATACTTATATACTCTATTTTATTTAGAGTTCCAAAAAAACACTGTAAAAAAAATGAAATTGAAAATAAAAACCAATACATGATTCAATATTCAATCAATCAATCAATCAATTGATTTAGTCCTATGCCTTCCAAAATTATAATTAGGCATGTGTTGGCTCAATATATGTGGATACTTCATGAATGATGCGATGCGATCACTAATTTATTACAAAGTCATCAACATTAAATATTTGATGTATTTAATAAAGTTAACAAACGTGGTCAACACGAGACTGTCCAACACAGTCAAGGATTTTATCCGTATCTACGATAAATTTCAAAACTCATTTCATATTTTCACTAAATTTCAAGAGACACACACATGCACAATTTTTCCCCATTTTTTTTTGTAATAATTCAAGTATTCAAACTTGGTTCGATTTCATTTTTCGAATAGATGGAGTTTGAAGAACTAGACGTTGCGTTGCAATCCACATCTGGATTGAGACTGGAAACAAACATCCCCGCAGTATAGATTTCAGTTCAAAAAAAATAGTCTGAAGATGTTTTGTTACCAAAAGCAGTAAAAAAATAACCGAAACAAATTTGTAGGTGCACAAACATAAGGCCCCATTTCAAGAAAACTCAAGAATGAAATATTTATTAATGTCTCCTCAAATTTCCATCACAGTATAAAAATTGGCCTAGATTTTGTGGTCTTCATTCTGTTTCAAATTTCAATCTCTGTAAGTAGACTTCTAACCTTCCCCCTCCTATTTTTTCAATGGAATGATCATTTTATGTCTTTATTTCAATCGAATTCTGTGGTATATATATACACACACACACAATACTTGTTTGCAGTTTTCTAGTGATTATTGTTTTATTTATTTATTTCTTGATTCTTTATATTGTTTGATGAATTCCAGAAATGATGATGGAGGTCTCACTCTCATCACTCTCAGCCATGACTACTAGGGAAAAAGCTGTGCAAGAGGTAATGAGAATGCACAAGTCGTTGCCGACCCGGCCCGGAATCGAGGAAGTGGAAGCAGCCAGATGTTTGATCCAGAATGTAGAGAGAGAAGATGAGTTGAAACTGGAGAGGATTGCTCAGCTAAGCAGGGGAAATGAAGTTCCACAAGAGCTGTTTATAATCTTGCAGGAAATGCAGAGGAATTTGATTCATTTGCAGAGCAAAGAGCAAAAGAAAGAAGCTCAGAAACTGTTGGATCTGGAAAGTGTGCACTTGTTGTTTGATGATTTGATTCAGAGAGCTTCGGAATGCCTCAAGTCCAATGCATCTTCCAAGAGTTCCAACTCGAAGAATACGAGCAGTTCTTCTTTGACAGTTTCAGGTTCTGTTCAACCACCATTGATATCTGTTGTTCATGAGGAGCCTGTGAAGGCCAAGGATGACTTGTATTTGAAGAAGAAGCCCGCAACGTCTCTTCATGTAGACATCATTGGTGCTGCTGGTGCCAAGGTTCGATCAAGGGATGTTTTGAAAGTTCCAACTGTTGTGGATTCCAGTCTTATTAGACCAGCAGCAGTTACTCATGGTGAGTTGAGTTCAAGATTGTTAGTTTGTGATCGGATTGTTGATCCACATTTTAATTTGCTTTCTTGATGTTAGAACTATTGGTTAATTTTTTGCAGGTAAAGATGGTGAGAAGCTGAATCTAATAAAACTGGCTAGTTGCATCGAGGTGTCGGTGAAGAAAGGTGCTAGAGAGCTTATTCTGCAAGGGAAATTGTTGGATCAAGTTGAATGGCTCCCTGATTCAATAGGGAAGCTCTCGAGTTTGATGAAGTTGGATTTATCAGAAAACGCGATTGTGATGCTACCCGTTGCCATAGGAGGTCTTTCGTCTCTACAAACTCTCGACTTGCACGGAAACAAGATCCATGAATTGCCAGAATCAATAGGGGGCATGCTCCAGTTGCTGAATCTTGATCTGAGAGGCAATCAGATATCAGCATTGCCAGCAACCATAGATAGGCTAGTTCATCTTCAAGAGCTGGATTTGAGCTCTAATGGAATCGCGGTCCTTCCAGAGACAATCGGGTCTCTTGTCAGCCTCCAGAAGCTGAACATCGAAACAAATGATATAGAGGAAATCCCTCATGCTATAGGGCGATGCACTTCACTGAAGGAGCTTCGTGCTGACTATAACCGCCTGAAAGCACTCCCCGAAGCAGTAGGACGAATTGAGTCGCTGGAAGTTCTAACAGTGCGTTACAATAACATAAGGCAGCTGCCGACCACCATGGCATCCCTGTGTAGCTTAAGGCAGCTTGATGTTAGTTTCAACGAGCTCGAGGCTATCCCAGAGAGCTTGTGTTTCGCGACAACACTAGTGAAGATTGATGTGAGCAACAATTTTGCTGATCTGCAAGCTCTGCCAAGGTCCATTGGAAACCTTGAAATGCTGGAGGAGTTGATGAGCCATAATAATCAAATAAGAGCCCTCCCGGACTCTTTTGGGATGCTGACAAGGCTACGCGTGTTGAATGTTGAGGGGAATCCTCTGGTGGTGCCACCAAGAGATGTCATTGAGAAAGGAGCTCAGGTGATCATATATGCATAATGCATACAATTATTTTCTTGATCAATATAATGATGTTGAAATTGATAAGTTTTTGGATCGTGTTTCAGGCTGTTGTTAGTTACATGGCTGATGTTGTTGCTAAGAGGGATGTGAAGCCACAGGCTGCCAAACAGAAGAAATCTTGGCCTCAGATATGCTTCTTTTCCAAATCTAACAAACGCAAGCGCAATCTTAATCTTGTGGAATATAAAAAGGCCTAATTTTGCAGTGCCTTAATTGGTAAAAACACAAGATCTATATATCTAATTTCCTGTCTTATATATGTATTTTCTAGTAATTTCTATAGATAGATTAATCCATAAATAAATTAAATCTGAATTCGTTTAGTTGCAGGTTGAGGTAGCTGTATGTTTGTAGAATGAGAATTGAAGCTTACAATGAAACATGGATTGGTGTTGGAAGAAGATTTGAGTAGTTGGAAGCATGTTTATTACGATCCATTTATATCTGAATAAAAACATATATGTTACCGGTTCGTTATCCTGTATTTGGAATTTGGAAAATGAGTGGTGTCTCTTCAAGTAGGAGTATTCGACATGCAGTTGCATACATATATCAAGAATTGACAGTTTTCCAAGTTTTAATTTGTCGTTAAAGCTCAACAATAGACCGAACATACGAACTTAATTTTCCTGTTTTACTTAATTTTGTTTCTCATTTCATCGTTGTAAGTTGTAACTGCTGAAGCTTCTTTTTGACTCGCCAAATCCATTTTCTTATAAATATAAGATTTTTTTTTAAAACCAAATTATAAGATTTTTATTAAGAAGCACTAGAAGATGAACTATCGAGAAGGCCTTCTACAAAAGGCGAAGACTCAACCAAGCAATAAGAGCTTGAAGAAACGAGCAGCCCTAGCTAAACCATGTGCCACACAATTGGCACTTCGACGAACCAGATTAATTGAAAAGTTATTTGAATAATCAAAATGTTTGCGACAACTAGAAACAATTTTACAACATTAAACACCGTCTTGGAATCAACTTCAGAAACAACACATTGTATACTGCGAGAGACTTAATCTATGAAAGAGTCTCGTGCAACCAATGTTTCACCCTCATAGACCAACAAACAAAACCAGCCTCATCATCATGAATTATTGCCCCACAACTTGTCTCATTAGTATCCGTAAAGAAACCAACATCAAACATTAACTTTATAAAAATTACACGGTGGATTGTGCCAGCTCCCGCAACTACTACCCCCAACAATACCCCTTGAGGCCCTAGTCGAGTGCCATTCCATCAAACAAACCTAATCACTTGCAACAATAACACATTCAGGCCTCGCTCCCCCCCCCAAACCCTGAGATTTCATTTCTTCCAAAGTTGCCAAGTATTCATGGTGAGAACCGAGATCATGACTTCACATTTTAGTTTTTTCATGACTCCAAAAAAGAAATTTTGAAAGACATATGTTAATCATGGGTTAAGTGTAGCTCATGATTATCAGTTTTGGTGATGAGTAAGTCAATGCATGGATGTGCAGGTCCATGCAACGTTGGTGCAGCTGCATTATAGCTGGTCTTTCTCAGCTGATGCAGCTGATTTCATTTCTTGGTTGGCACAAGCAGTTAGTTAGCTTGTGGTAGAAGTTTATGCCACGTGGATAAGTTGGTTAGCTGCAGTTACAACTAACAAGAAGAAAAAAGGGTGAATAAATTCAGCTAATTTATTCATATCAAGAAAAAAGAGAGAGAGAGAAAAGGGGAAAAAAGAAGCGTGAGATCGAGAGAGAAAAGTGAAGTTCAGTTTTCTGGGTAGAATATTGAGTGTTCATATCCAGTTAGAATTGTGAGAAGTTTTTACTCTTGTAATCTGCATTTGTTCTTGAGTAATAAGAAGTGATCTCTCGATTTTACAGTGGATGTAGATCTATAAGATCGAACCACTTAAACTTTGTGTTGCATTTGATTTAGAGTTTTCTGTTTGATCTCGTTCTTGATCGATTACTGTTGCAAATTATTGCTCGAATCTGACAATTGGCGCCGTCTGTGGGAAAGCCAATCGGTTAAGAATGAGATCTACACGTTTCGACGTGGAGAAGTTAATAGAAAAAGTGGATTTTGGCCCGTGGAAAGTGAAGGTGAAGGCTCTGCTAATTCAGCAGGGTCTGGGCAGTGCCTTGATAAAGAAATCAGTAGATGGATCTGGGAAAGAGAAGATAGAAGATCAAGCTGTGATAAATGAGAAGGCTCACAGTTTGATCATTCTATGTCTGGGCGATAAAGTATTAATAGAAGTGGCAAAAGAAACTTCAGCCATAGGAGTATGGGAGAAACTAGAGAGCCTGTACATGGTGAAAACTCTAGCCAATCGCCTATACATGAAACAGAAGTTATATTCATTCAAGATGGCAGAAGAGAAGCCGATCTTGAAGCAGCTGGATGAGTTTAATAAAGTTCTTGATGATTTGGACAACATTGATGTGAAACTGGAGCAAGAAGATAAAGCTCTGATCCTTTTATCTGCTTTGCCCAAATCATTCGAGAATTTTAAAGATACCCTTCTCTTTGGCAGTAGAGAAACCATTACAATTGAAGAAGTCCATATGGCATTAAAGTGTAAGGAATTTCAGAAGGCCAGCAGCTCTGGAACAAGCAACAGTGGTGGAGAAAGCCTGCATGTTAAGAAGGGAAAACCACAGAAGAAATATGAGAAGAAAGAAGGTCCTAAGGCAAACTTCAAATCAGATAAGAAGGTTGATAATACACCAAACAATCCTGATCTGAAGTGTTTCCACTGTCATGAGTCTGGGCATTTCAAGAAGCAGTGTTCGAAGTGGAAAGAAATGATGGCAAGATATTAGAAGGAAGATGGGAAAAAGGCCCAGAGACATCAAGCAAACCAGACCACCACAGGAAAAGATGAAGGCTATGAGTCATGTGATGCTCTTTATGTCACAACAGAAGAGATGAGTGAAGATTAGGTTCTTGACTCAGGGTGTAGCTTCCACATGACACCCATTAGGAACTGGTTCTTCAACCTCACACCATCAACTGGAGGCACAGTTTTACTGGGCAATGATCAGACATGCCAAATTAAGGGCATTGGCTCTATAAAGATAAGGATGTATGATGGAGCAGTAAGGGTGTTGAAGGATGTGAGATTTGTTCCAGATCTAAGAAGAAACTTGATATCTTTGAGAATGTTTGACTCCCTAGGTTACAGGTTTGATTCACAAGATGGAAGGCTCAGAGTTTACAAGGATGACAAAATTTTCATAAAGGGAAGAAGAAGGAATGATCTCTATTTCCTTGTAGGAAAAACAATAGCAGGTCAGACCAACTCTGTCACTGGAGAAGACACCACTTACTTGTGGCATTCGAAGCTTGCTCATATTGGAGAGAGAGGTCTGAAGGAGTTGTCAAAGTAGGGCCTGTTACTTGGTGATAAGATTAGAAATCTTGAGATACGTGAACACTGCATATATGGAAAAGCTAAGAGGAAGAGTTTTGATGCTACCACTTATAACACTACTGACATCATGGAGTATGCTCATTCAGATTTATGGGGGCCATCAAAAGTGACAACAAAGGGAGGTGGAAACTATTTCATGAGCATCATTGATGATTACTCCAGGAAGGAATGGATATATGTTCTCAAATCTAAAGATGAGGCTTATGGAAAGTTCAAAGAATGGCATACAGCCATGGAAAATAAGACAAGGAAGAAACTGAAGAGCTTCAGAACAGATAATGGTTTGGAATACTTGTCAAACGAGTTCCAAAATTACTGTAAAGAGAAAGGCATTACAAGACATAAAACAGTGCCAGGTACACCACAACAGAATGGTGTTGTAGAAAGGTTAAACCAAACTCTTCTTGAAAGAGTGAGGTGCATGTTGAGCAGCTCTGGGCTCAATAAGTCATTTTGGGGTGAGTTGGTGTGCACAACTGCATACTTGCTAAACAGAAGCCCTAGTTCAGCTCTGAAGTTTAAGACACCACAAGAAATGTGGTACAACACTCCAGCAATGTATAAGTACCTCAAACCAGTAGGGTGTTTGGCATATGCTCATGTCAAACAAGACAAGCTGGAACCAAGGGCAGTGAAGTGTGTCTTCATTGGCTATCCCTTAGGTGTCAAAGGTTATAAGCTGTGGTCATTAGAACAACAAAAACTCATTATTAGTAGAGATGTTACCTTTGATGAGTATAAATTCCCATTAAAGGTACAACAAGCAGTTACTTCAGTGGAAGTGAACAGTGATGACCATAGAAATAAAGATGATGACTACAATGATGCAGAATCAGATAATGAGTAGGATAAAGCAAGTGAAGATAAACTGGTCCCCATCAATTATCAGTTGGCTAGGGACAGGCCCAGAAGAGTCATTATTCCACCTGCAAGGTATAAGCAAGCTGATTTGGTCTCCTTTGCCTTATATACTGCACTTGAGGTGGAGGCTTATGAACCAGGAAGTTATACAGAAGCTATTGCATGCAGTGAAAATGAGAAATGGCTGGTAGCAATTGAGGAAGAGCTACTATCACTGGCCAAAAACAACACTTGGAAATTGGTTGAGAAACCAAAATCTCAGAAGCTGGTAGGATGCAAATGGCTGTATAAGAAGAAGCCTGGTACATCAGGAAAAGAAGATATAAGATATAAAGTAAGGTTAGTTGCCAAGGGATACTCACAGAAGGAGGGTGTGGATTATAATGAGATTTTCTCTCCAGTTGTAAAGCATTGTTCCATAAGGGTGTTACTTGCATTGGTGGCTCAACTAGATCTGGAATTGCACCAGATGGATGTCACAATAACGTTCTTACATGGACAGTTAAGGGAGGATATCTACATAGAGATCCCTGAAGGTGTGTATGTGGAGAATGCAGAAGGAAAGACATGCAAGTTGCAGAGATCCCTTTATGGTCTGAAGCAGTCCCCAAGGTAATGGTATTTGAGGTTCGATGAATATATGGTATCAAAAAAATTCAACAGAAGCTGTTGTGATAGCTGTGTATACATCAAGGATGAAGGTACAACTTACACTTATCTTTTACTTTATGTTGATGATATGCTGATAGCAAGCAACACAGTGAAAGGTATAAGTGAAGCTAAGAAAGTTCTAAAGGCTGAGTTTGAGATGAAAGACCTGGGAGAAGCAAAAGTCATCATGGGTATGCAAATTAAGAGAAAAAGAGAAGATGGAATTGTGACTCTGTCACAAGAGACTTATCTGAGCAAGGTGCTCAGTAGGTACAACATGAACTTGTCAAAGCCAGTGTCAACACCTGTTAGACAAGGTTTGAAATTGAGTATACATCAAGGGCCTATAACAGATGAAGGGAAAATGCAAATGAGAAACATCCCTTACTCTAGTGCAGTTGGTAGCTTGATGTATACCATGGTTTGTTGCAGGCCTGATCTCACTTATCTCATGAGTGTGATTAGCCGGTTTATGAGCAATCCTAGGAAGATTTATTGGGAAGCTGCAAAGTGGGCATTAAGATACATAAGGGGCACTTGCAGTAAGAGTGTAGTGTATAAGAGAAGGGAGAATGATGGAACTCTGCTGGAAGGCTTTGTAGATGCTGATTATGCAGCAAATGTTGACAGCAGAAAGTCATTAACTGGGTATGTTTTCAATCTTGGAGGTACTGCAGTAAGTTGGAGGGCTGTGCATCAGTCAGTTGTGGCCTTGTGAACAACAGAAGCAGAGTTTGTAGCACTGACATAGGCTATTAAAGAAAGCATTTGGCTCACCGGGTTGTTATCTGAGTTTGGAATTAAGCAGAAGAAGATGGAGATTTACTGTGATAATCAGAGTGCTGTCCATTTAGCCAAATACCAAGGATATCATGAGAGGACGAAGCATATAGATGTCAAGCTATACTTTGTCAGGGATTTGGTTGAAAAGGGAGTGATCACAGTAAAGAAGATTGACACATCAGTAAATCCAGCAGATTATTTCACAAAGATTTTACCAGCACCTAAGTTCGATTTGAGCTCGGGGTTAATTGGCTTGAACTAAATATGAATGGAGGTGAAGTTCAGCTCAAGGTGGAGCTGTTCTCAAGCAAGTTGAAGATGGAATTTGAAGTAGAATCATGAGCTAAGGTGGAGAATTGTTAATCATGGGTTAAGTGTAGCTCATGATTATCAGTTTTGGTGATGAGTAAGTCAATGCATGGATGTGCAGGTCCATGCAACGTTGGTGCAGCTGCATTATAGCTAGTCTTTCTCAGCTGATGCAGCTGATTTCATTTTTTGGTTGGCACAAACAGTTAGTTAGCTTGTGTTAGAAGTTTATGCCACGTGGATAAGTTGGTTAGCTGCAGTTACAACTAACAAGAAGAAAATGGGGTGAATAAATTCAGCTGATTTATTCATATCAAGAAAAGAGAGAGAGAGAGAGAGAGAGAGAGAGAGAGAGAGAGAGAGAGAGAGAAAAGAAGCGTGAGATCGAGAGAGAAAAGTGAAGTTCAGTTTTCTGGGTAGAATATTGAGTGTTCATATCCAGTTAGAATTGTGAGAAGTTTTTACTCTTGTAATCTGCATTTGTTCTTGAGTAATAAGAAGTGATCTCTCGATTTTACAGTGGATGTAGTTCTATAAGATCGAACCACTTAAACTTTGTGTTGCATTTGATTTAGAGTTTTCTGTTTGATCTCATTCTTGATCGATTACTGTTGCAAATTATTGCTCGAATATGACACCATCAAACTGGTCACTGCAACTCAACAACAACCCCTTCAACTCCACCAACTCTCACCAACCACTCACCACCTCACAAAGTAAAAAAATATAGAAATTTTTCTCTGGATTAGAATCACAAAGTCTGCAAGTTTCATTCACTTAAACCCACTTATGAATAAGATTGTAATATGTAGGTAAACAATCACTCAACACACGTCAAATAAAATATTTTATCTTAGGGGAATATTAAGACTCCAGAGGCGCTTCCATTTACCCTCTATAGGAAAAGTAAATCGATCTAGCGAGACAATAAGTAGATTTCACAAAATTACAGTCATCTTTCAAATAATACCAAATTAAATGATCATTTCTGGCACTACGGCACAACGGGATAGACAAGCTATTCATAACATTCTCTAGATCAAAGAATTCATAACATCCCAATAAAAAGAACCGTGAATAAAAAGATGTGCAAACCATCAAATCCAATGACAAAGCATTATAATGTATCCAAGCATCACCTCGCACATTAATAATTTGCTCATCGTCAATTTTCCACCTCAAACCCCTTCTAAGTAAATCATGTGAATACTAGATGTTTCGTCAAATGAAATATGACGACTATCCAACATTGGCATTAAAAAAAATCTCCCGAGAGAAATATTTAGCTTTTAGCACCTTACAAATCAGAGCATCCGAATCAACAATAAAGTGCCAACCAATCTCTCTGAGCATAGAAATGTTGAAAAGTTGGAAACTACGAAAATCAAGACCACCATCGACCCCCTTAAATACACATAGTCATTCCCACTTCATCTAAATTAATACTTCGTGGGCCATCCTTTTTGTTACCCCATCAAAAAGAATTTAACATTCTTTCTAATTCTTCAATAAGAGAATCCGAGATAAAAAAAGAGCTCGTATAGAAAGAATGGATAACTTGAGTTGTAGATTTAATAAGAATTTCTCTACCGACATTCAAAAAAGGCTTCCCTTTCTAACACTGCCGCCAAACATTCCTTTCCGAAGATAACCAAAAATTTCCCTCTTATTCCTCCCAATCAGAGAAGGCAAACTAAGATAGAGCCCCATATTTAACTCTTGTGAAACTCCAGGAATTGATCGAAGTTCATCAATGAGAGTTGCGACACATTCTTGCTAAAAAAAATCAGATTTCTAAAAATTAATAGCATGTCCCAAAGCATCCTCATAGATGTTTAAGACTTTCTTCAATGCAGCACATTCAACACGGAAAGCTTGACAAAATAACATATAATCGTATGCAAAAAGCAGATGTGAAATAGAAGGAGTTCATTGAGCCACCGTAATCCCATGCAGAAGACCCCTTTTATTATAATATCGGATAAGAGCATACAAGCTCTCAACACAAAGAATGAAAAGATAAAGAGACAAAGGATCTCTTTATCTCAACCCCCTATGAAGATCCACCTGAACGTCATTCAAGCAAACTGTATAATCAACCAAACAAATGCATAACATAATCTAACTCACCTAAACATCATAGAAACCTAAATGATGCAACATAGATTCTAAAAAATCCCAATCCACATAACCATAAGCTTTGCCAGTTCTCGGATGGTTTGTAGATGTTGACATGGTGGGTGACCTTGATGGTAGAAATCCACTTCAAGCTACTTGTTTATAACTTTTGCAGGGGGTATATCGTGGGTGACAGTTAAAATTGAAATAATGTGCTGCTTTATCCACCACTGAAACTGAATACATCGTAGTTATTGAATACGATATCATACAAATCATTCATGCTCATCGCTAGGGCATCAATTTTCTCATAATCAGATCATTTTTTTTTTCAATCTGTTGTGTTTTCAATTTCGGTGTAGGTCAAATTCTCAGATTCGTTTAGTTTTGAAATCGTTATTTTCTGAATACTATTGGAGATCAGATTATTAAAGGTTCATTTGATTAGTTTTTTAGTCCGTTGCTTTCTAAATACCGGTGGAGATTCAGAGTTTGATTTAATTCTTTATGGAGACTCCAGGTATTAGCATAAAAGTTCATTCAATTTAATTTTTTGTTATATTTTTTTCCAGATTTAAATGATGGATGTTTTCGTTCATGTAATGTACTATATTTTTGGAAGTTGATTAATTCCGATGTTTATGTAATGTACTATATTTTTGAAAGTTGATTTAAATGATGGATGTTCGTTCATTGCAGTTAAAAAGTAACTGCTACAAACTGTTCTTGTATCTGTCAGGCACACATAAAGGTACACATCACAAAAGACCATGAAACACTTGGTCACTTCCCTTTCTCTATACATACATCACTGACAAAGACTGTACATAGATACTTCTCGCAAAGGAGAATTTCAAATAACACAAAGACCCAATGAGGATCGAAGTGTCTCAAACCTTCCACTTTCAAGTGCCTTAGTGAAAATATCAGCAAGTTGAGCGTCTATTCCAATATACTCAATGACAAGTGATCCATCTTCAACCAATTCTCAAATAAAGTGATGACGAATATCTATGTGTTTCCTCCTAGAGTGTTGCACTGGATTCTTTGAGATATTAATGGCGCTCATGTTGTCACAGAAGATGGTAAGAACGGTCTGGGGAACACCATAGTCAAGTAACATTTGCTTCATCCACAGAATTTGAGTGCAGCAACTTCCGGCTACAATATATTCCACTTCAGCTGTGGATAGCGAAGTGGAGTTCTGTTTCTTGCTGAACCAAGAAACCATGTTGTTTTCAAGAAAAAAACATCCTCTAGAAGTACTCTTTCGATCTTCAGTTTACCCAGCCCAATCAGCATCACAAAACCCAACCAAACTAGGGTTTGTATCATGGAAGAACCATAAGCCTAACTCCGATGTTCCCCATATGTACTTGATTATGTTCTTTATAGCCTTCAGATGGCTTTCTTTGGGATCGAATTGGTACCGAGCACAAACTCCAACACTATATCAGATATCCAGGTGACTTGCGGTTAGGTAGAGCAAACTACCTATCATACTCCGGTATAATGTTTGTTTAATAGACACACCTGCTTCATCCTTTGACAACTTCAGATGTGTTCCCATGGGTGTTCTCTTCGCACTGCAGCTCTCCATTCCAAACTTGCTGATCAAGTTTCTTGCATACTTTTTTTTAGAATAAAGATTCCATCATCTTTTTACTTTACTTGAAGCCCTAAAAAGTTGGTTAACTCACCCACCAAACTCATCTCGAATTCAGATATCATGTGCTTGACAAATTCATCCACCATACTGTTTGAAACATATCCAAAGAAAATATCATCGACATAGATCTAAACGGTGATCACATAAGATTTTTCTCTTTTGACGAAGAGAGTTCAATCAGCTCCACCACGAACATAACATTTCTCAAGAAGGAACTTGGTTAATCATTCATACCAAGCACGCGACGTTTGTTTGAGACCGTATGTACACAAATTCAGGTTGGTGAGGGTCTTCAAAGCCTTTAGGTTAGCTGACAAAAACATCTTCCGATAAGTACCCATTTAGGAAAGCACTTTTCACGTCCATTGAATATAGTTTGAACTTCATCCAAGCAGCTATGGCAAGTAACAAGCGAACTGACTCAAGCCTTGTAACGGGGGTAAATGTTTTATCAAAATTAATTCCCTCAACTTGGGAATATCCTTGGACAACCAGTCTAACCTTGTTCCTGGTTATGTTCCCCTCCTCATCGGTCTTATTTTTGAAGATCCATTTTGTGCCTATCACATTTGTATATTTGGGTCGTGGAACAAGGTCCCATACTTCATTTCTTTCAAATTGCAAGAGTTCTTCTTACATGGCATGGATCCAATGTTCGTCCTTTAAGGCTTCTTTAATAATTTTGGGCTCTACAGTGGATGTGTAGCACATATTAGCAATTAGTTCACGATAGTTCTTGCGAACTCCTCTTGTTCGGACTCCTTCACTCATATCTCCAATGATATCAACTACTGAATGGTTTTTCTGAACTCCTTTTGATGGTTTACGAGCATCATTGCGCTCTCAGATCTTGGTTCAGTCAGATCGCAGTTCTCACTACTATTAGGCACAAAAATCGGCACACTTCCAGTAACTTCTTCAAAACTGGAACAGTCATCTTCAACAGGGACAACTACTGGTTCTTGATCATTAATCACAACATTGATTGATTCCATAATGACATTGCTTCTCTTATTGAACACACGATAGGCTCGGCTATTTCTTAAGTATCTAAGAAGTATACATTCATCTCCTTTAGCAACTTCAAGCTTGAGATACAACTTCTTGAACGTCTCAAAAGTTTCTACCTTAATTGTCTCTAAGGAACTCAACCCATGTGAATCTGGTGTAGTCATCCACACACATAAAAATGAATATCTTCTGTCCAATGATTTCGGTTTGAACATGCCACATCAAATCCATGTGTAACAATTCCAAGGCATTCTAAGTGTTAATCTTCTTTACAGATTTGACCAGACATTTGTCTCTTGTGAAGTAAACAAAGAGACCTTGGTCACACAATTGACTAATGCTAATTAAATTAGTTTTTAGTCCCTCCATGAGCAAAACATCTTCCGAGAGAAGCATGCCAGGAACATTCAACTGACCACGTCCAAGAACTCTTTCTTTGACTCCATCTCTAAAGGTAACAAACTAATAAGAACAATCTTTTCTAAAGATTGATCAACATGCTTGCCTCTCCGATTATGTGTCTTGAGCATCCGCTGTCAAAATACCAACTGCTTTTTGCATTAATATTGAGAACAGTGTGAACCACGTAGTTTCTGTGGTTGTTCTTAGATGTGTCTCTGACATCTTTCTTTCTGATATACTGTTCAGGCTGATACAAGCTTCTTCTTCTTCTCATTCTCCTTAGATCATTGAGATAATTTCTGTAGTGTAGACGAATGTGTGCAGGTTTCTCACAGTAGTGGCAAACAGGGAAAGTCCTTCTTTTGGACTTCTTCGGATGTGGTGACTTCTCTTTGAAGAAGTTCGTTGGTTCAGCTTTCATTTCAAGAACTGTAGAATCTTTTGTTCCAAAAGATTGTCCGTGACAGAATCTGTCATAGGTTTGACCGCTATTATCTCCAAGCCCAGTATGACCATAGCTCTGACCGCCATTGTATCCAAGCCTAGTATGATCCTGAGGGCTCTTTTCTTTAGAGAGAATTTTATCCAGTTGAGATGATCCAGAGTTCATCATTTTAACAAGCTTCTTAAAGTGCTAAAGTTCACCATTTTGTGCTTGAGTACTGTTTCTGGACTGCGACAGTTCATCTTTCAGCTCCTTAAGTCTGATGGAGATATCATCTCTCTCTTTAGTGAGGTTGGAGTTTTCTTTAAGCAGGTCTTCATTAACTTTAAACACCATGATCTAACTATAATGCAGCTTTTTATACGCCTCCATAGCTTATTCTTCAGTAAATTTTTCATCATCACTGCATTCTGATGTTTTCTCGACCTCGTTGTCAGGAACAGATGCAGGCACAAACTCCTGACAGAATGTGTCATGAAAGCAATATGATTACTTACACATTCTTCATCACTTCCACTTTCATCAGGATCATCGCTCTCGCTTAAGGTAGAACTGTAAGACTTGTTCCTTTTTAGAGTGTTAGCTCACACTCTGCTTGGTAATGACCAAAACCACCGCATTCTCTATACTTTACCTCTTTATGCTTTTTTTCATTGGAATCTTCATCATTGGTTCTTTGAGGTTTAGAGAACCTGTTTTTGCCAGGATTATTTTGAGAGGACTTCTCAAAATGTCTCGCAAACTTGGTAAAGTTTTTAGATAACATAGAAATTAACTCTGCTAGGTTAGCTTTGTCAAGAACATCACTGACAACATTAGTATTGGAACCCTCTTGAAAAGCAATGCTTTTCTTCTGCACAATTTCTTCTTCTATCAGGCCCATTTCAAAGGTTCGTAAGGACCCCATCAGTTCTTGCAGCTTCATCTTGCTCACATTTTTGGCTTCTTCAATGGCCGTGACTTTGTAGGCAAATCTCTTGGATAGGGAATGAAGAACTTTTCGAACAGATTTTTCTTCGGAAATAGCATTACCCAAGGCAAAGCTCTCATTGGCAATGTCACAAATCTTGGCGTTGAAGTCACCAAGTTTCTCTGCTTCATCTATCTTCAGATTTTCAAATCTGGTGGTGAGTAGTTGCATCCTTGAAGCACGAACACTGATTGTTCCTTCATAAGTGGTTTGCAGAATGTCTCAAGCATCCTTAGCTTTGTCACAAGTGGAGATAAATTTGAAGACATTCATGTCTATAGTCGAAAAATAGCATTCATAGCCTTGGCATTCAGTCCCATAATCTGATAATCATCAAACACAAAACACGGATTAGTAAACCTAAGATCACACTTGTGTAACTGGTGACCCGCTCTGATACTGATTAAAAAACTATAATCCGTGCAAAGTGTGTTTTAATGATACTGCATGCAAGTGTTCTTGAATATGGCAGGAACAGAAGCAAGAACAATAAATAAAATACAGTAAAAAAAACGCACGATATTGGTAACCCAGTTTGATTAATCAACCTACTCTGGGGGGACTTCACCCAAACTTGAAGATTCGTTCACTACTCTTTCATGAAGTGTATTGAGGAACTTACACATACTATGACTCACTCCTTATACTGTCCGTTCTTTTTCACGAACTTTTTCACTGAAGGAAAGCTGTGAGATCTCCTCACAACCGTGATACTAGACTCCCTCTAGCTACCCACAACTTCAACTTACAATTTCTCCCGAGATTGCGTACAAAAATGATTAAACAAACCCCTCACGTGTTTCGCTCAAAACACTCAAATGCTAGCTAGACTATCACGTTGAACAGTTTAGGGAACAACTTCTAGCTATTACAAGAAATCACAAACCAACGACTCTCAAACACTCAAACTATAAAATCAAATATGTTAGGGGTGAACCACCGATTGTTGAATGAATCGGCCTTCTTATACTTCATGTTTCCTTTGTTGACTTGATCTTCAATCTTCATCAACAAGATAGGTGATTTAGGATTTGTGATTTTTTTCATACTGGTGTAAATGTCTTTCATGATATTGAGGGTCTAAATCAACACGCCATCTACTCCAAAAAGGTAGTCAAATGATCAGATATTGGCTTCCTAAACTCGTTCGTACAAGATCAACTTAGCATGGAAACTGCCATAAATATATTTGTTCGGGAATGTGTCTGGAACATCAGAGGGAACAGTTCACCAACTGTTTATTAACTTGCACAGCAGAATCAACACATACCTTCAATCATATCTCCTCGAATACTTCGTCGAACATAAATCGCCAAAATAAATTTAGTGCTACACAATGGCACTAACAAAGTCAGTAAAGCATGTGCTAATTTCCTGATGGTTAATTTTTAATTTTTTTCTACTAAAAACGTAAGTTGGGCTGAAAATTAGTGATAAAAATGTGTTCAAATTTGTATACAAGCACATTTTAATCGTACAACAATTTGCAGAATTTTATGTTATCAATCATATGTTGAATTTTCAAAATAGTATTTAATAGTATGATTAGTAAATTAGTATAATATATATTTGACATTTTAATGTATGTATGTATTATTTAAGATATAAGTATCATATTATGAAAATCAAATTCGATGTAAATATTAAAAGGTGTGGTAGATATCACGTAGAATTTCATGTTATACTCTTTGTGATACACTCCGTGTTACACTTTTAAATTATAAGTTCTTCTTGTATTTTTCTTCAATTTTTTTTGTGATTTAGTTTAATTTTATGATTGTTTTTAAGGTTCGCTCCACTCAATTAGGATTTATAATTATTTTTTAATATTTAATTTTCAATTTTCAATTCTATAATTAATAATTCATACAATTGGCATTAAATATCACAATCCTATAGTATTAAATAATAAATCTTTCCCATAAATCGGAAAGAGTCCTTAATAATATTTTGGCAAGTTTTTAAATTGGAGATGATTGAGATCAGTTACAATATACTCCCTCTGTTTTGAAATGTTTGTTGTTTTATTTTTTTTATCTGGAATTAAGAATTAAATTTGTGGACAAATATACCCATTCTTCATATATGCCATAAAATCTAATTCATCTATATTTTCCTAAAAATAACAATATTTTCCTAAAAATAACAATATTTTCTCTCTCCATATATTTTTTCTCTCCATATATTATAGGTAAGTTAGAATCAAGAAATCTTGTAGGATTTGAGAGGGTTAAAATTAGGAGAGAGGATGTCAAATTATATAAAACAACAAACATTTTGAAAAAAAAAAAAAAAAAACCTAAAACAACAAACATTTCGAAACGGAGGTAGTAATAATTAATTACAATTGGTTTAAGTATTGCTTATGGAATCTTAATCTCATCAATTTATATAAATAACTCATATATTTACATGCAAACTAACATTTTTTTCATTATAATATTAGAGTTGGATATGAAAAATTGACAAGTAACCAATCTACGTAAAACAAAATTTGTGTAAAGCTTTGTACCATAATAATTTGCAGGTAAGTGAATGGTATGCACTTGTGACAGAACCAATTTCTTCATTAATTTTTAAGAGTTGATGGATTTAAACATAAACAAAAGAAATTAAGGAACTCCATTTTATATACCCTACAACCCACGAATTATTTGGAGCAATTTATTCCAATTAGTTTAAATTTCAACTTATTATTAAGGAACTCCATGTTATATACCACCAATATAATCAATGTATTTCAATTCTTTTAATTGTGGTAAAATATAAATTAACCTAATTATATATATTGTATGTACTTAAGAATCTATACTATATACTAAAGCAAGTAGTCTATCCCATTTTTGGTTTAAAATGTTACCAAACGTGTCTCTGTCAATGTTGTCTTTACATGATCTTTATCCTCTTCTTTTAAAATAACAAATAATCTCTGCTTGTTGTCTTTACTCTTCTTACTCTCCTCCGTTAAAAAAAAAAAACATCTTACTCTTTTCATTTAAATTAAGAAATAGGTTGATTGCATGAACAAGAAATTGAAAGAAATTGATACAGGATGGGAGCGGCGGATGTTGGGGAAGAAATGAATGAGAAACCCTAGCCCTAAATAAAGTATTTGAAAAGTGAAAACTCACTCCGGCTAATATTGATTATTTTTTATTCATTTACTTTTCTTTAATGAAATTGGATTGGCCTTTAGGTTGAAAAAATAATTCTTTTGTGGATCATGTATAATATATAATTTATATATGAAGATAATAATATGATTATGTTGACCCATGAATGGTACTGATTATTTTGTAAGAAATGTTTATTCATTTATTATTATTATTATTATTATTATTATTATTATTATTATTATTATTATTATTATTATTATTATTATTATTATTATTATTATTATTATTCGTACTTCAATTATATATTTTCTACTTCCATATATAAATTCAAGTAACATATTATTATCATAATCCACTTTTAATGCACTAATTTGGAAAGATGAAAATTTGAGAACCAATGAAATTTAAATGGCAAAATAGAGATAACATAAAAATGGGAAAATTTTGAGGGGGTAGGAAATACATTTTATATCTTTATTGGATGATGGTTCATTTATGTATTATTGTCATGTGTTATTAACGTCATTATTTTGCAATATGAATAGAGAAAAGTACAATCATTTAAATAACCCCAGCCAAGCAACACAAGTTTTGTTTCAAGTTTCGACTTCCAAAATTTATGAATTTAGCAATAACATAGCATTTTGAACACGTCATTCAATTCTTAAACACTTGATATATATATCGCAAAATGTTGAAAAATAAAAGGAAATCAACTACTAAAACTTAGAAAATAGTTTTTCGCTACTAACTTAATTCATTTAAAATTCACCAATTCTATCGTCCACACAAACAATATATAATCTTTCTTTTATCTATCTTAACAATACACACACACACACTGAATTAAATTTACTATACATGTATACATCATTATAATTAAAAATTGAATGAAATTCAAATTGCATTACACAAAATAAAGCCATGAAATGTTTCCATATATATGATTTAATTAATGTTCTTAAAAATCTTTATAAAAATTCATGAATTACACACACACACACACACATATATATATTTGTTATTTTTTTAAGCAAAAAAATAAACTAAAACTAAAAGAAATATGTATAATATAACTATATGTGTGTGTGTGTGTGTGTATGTATACATAATTTGTTCACACACACACACAAACACATATATTTGTTATTTTTTTAAGCAAAAAAATAAACTAAAACTAAAAGAAATATGTATAATATAACTATGTGTGTGTGTACATAATTTGTTACTAATTGTTATTAGCGTTATTATTATTAGTTTTTGTGGAAAGATGAATAATTTATTTAATAATATTTATTTATATCAAACAAGTTAGATATTACTATTACAAAATGTTTGTGTTTACTAAATTTATATTTTTTCCATGCTCTGCATTGGATTTTTTTAAACAAATTTTTATATTCACGTGATTTTAAACAAATTTTTATATTCACGTGTTTGTTTCATTCGGTATTTAACATTTGTTATAGTAAATTTATTTTATTTAAAAATGAATAATTATTACCAAAAAAAAAAAGAGAGATCATATATGGAATTAGACATAGATCGAATGAGCACTAATGTTCGACTAGGTAACATCACTCAGATGACCACGCAACGTGTGGGGTAATACTAGTGTTATTCAAATTGGTTGATTCTTACATATTTCACTCTTTAATTCATACACTGAACTTTGATTCTTCAAAAACATGAAAATGATTATGACAGTAGTGATCAGAATAAGATGGAAGCTGGCTTGGGATCTCCATCGGAACAAAGTTAACACCAAAAATGGGATGTCACGCCGTTGTGGCGTGTCATGGACTGAAGAAGAACACCAATACTATTGATTATTTGCTTTAAAATTGTTACATATCTTTTTATTAGTAGAATTAATTATTTTAAACACGTGCAAAATATATGTATTTTTCTACTGTAAAATAAAAGTATTCATATAATATACACTTCAATAAAATAATTTTCAACAAGTGTACGTACTTTACATTCAATTTCATTTTTATATGAGTGTTACTATTATTTTAACACAAGCAAAAAAAAATATAGTTAACAAAGCAAATAAAAATACTTGACAAAATAAATAAACGTTAATAATAATAAATTATTAAAATTTTCATAAATATAATAGACAAGCCCAGCCAACTTTGTAGAAATAACATTTTATTATAGTAATAATAAATATGAACATTGTTTTAATATTTGAATAGGACACCCGAAATATGGGACGTGACCTTCTATTGCACTTTTATGTTACATTCTCTATCGCACATATAATTATTTTTAGTTTCTTTTAATTTTTTTATTTCAAATTCTCGTGCATTAATTTAATTTTATACTTGTTATTTAAGGTTATCCTATCAAATTAAAGTGTAGTATATTTTTTAATATTTAATTTTTAGTTATTAATTTATTATAGGAAAAATTAAATACTAAAAAAATATAATAAATTCTAATTGAGTTGCACGAACCCTTTATAATAAGTGTAAAATTAAATTAAAATACAGTAAATTAAAATCAAAGAAAAATGTGAAAAAAGTTAAAAAAAAATTAAATGTGCAATAGGAAATGCAACACAAAAAATACAATAGACGATGATTTCGTGTGGTGAAATAGGAAGGTCACCTTTATTAAAATTTTCTTATCTCCAATGCTTTGCTTTTAGAAGTGGAGTTTTACGGGAATAATTAATATTTGCTAAAAAATGTATAATTAAAAAGATGCAGTAGTATAAAAAATAAGAAATAAACAATAATTAAGACGCAATACTCATTGACAAGTCGAGAAAATTCATGAATATTTTTCATATATATGTTTGAACGTATAATGGCGTTCTTGTTCATGAAATAAAATAGAAGGCCGTGCTGAATCGAAATAGAAAGAAAATAAAACACAGATGATATTAATATATATTGTTGTAGGCATGCAGGAGTGTGCAATATAAATCGAATTGCATAGCAATCGATTAATTTATTCATCGAAAGGAAAGGGGTACAGCAATCAGAAGCATCTTAATTAGCTCTGATCTTTAATTGTAAGCCATTAAAACTAGTGCATAGAGATATATATCCTATACACAAATACTAGAACCAGATTTCCAGTTGTGCATATATATTGCACTCTCTCTCACACACACAAACACAGTCATCCCCAGTGTTGGTTCCTGAGAGAAGGAAAATAGCAGGAAGGCAGCGGATTCATGTTATAAGCATTAGCCTGATTGAACACATGAGCAGGAGCAACTGGAAAAGTGGAGTTGACGATCGGCATGAAGGGAGGGTTTTGCTCAAGAACATGACCACCGTAGGTGTGATGGAGGGTCGGGAATGCTGGGACGGGCGAGGTGAAGGCGGCGGTGGCAGCAGCAGCGGTGGCGGGATTGACAGTGTGGATGTCGTGAATGCTGGGGCGGCGGCGGTCGGCCGGGGTGGTGCTGTTCTGGCGGCGGAAATATTTCTGGGCGTGGCTAGCAACTTGAGTTGGGGTTTTGGTGATGACATAGTACCTGGAGATGCTCCTCCAATCACCTTTCCCATATTTGTTGAGCCCCATCAGAAACAACCTTCAGTAATTAATATTTGATAACAATCCAAACATTAGCATTTAATTATTAATGTTAAGTTCAAAGCAAATATATATATATATATACATATGAAATAATTAGTAATTACTGGTGTTCTTCTTCAGTCCACGGCACTCCCCTACGGCGTGGCTGGCCAGATTTGGTCTTAGCTGCACCTTCCTTGGAGGGAGATGCAACATTTTTCTTCTTCTTGCCTTCCATCTTCTCCTTACGGACGGCATTCATGGTGGGGTAGTCGGGAACGGGGAAGTTGCCCGACTCGATCATCTCGATATCATGCACCAGAGCTTCGTAATGGACCTTGATCTCCTGGATGGATTTCCATGGAACCTTGGCAGCAATGTTCTCGAAGAATGCAGGAGAGGTAGGATCAATTTCAGCAAGAGCATTCTCGAAGAGCTTGTTTTCCTCACGAGTCCACTCGTGGGGTCTCGGCATTTCTACCGGAGGTGGTGGTGACAAGAGGCCGTACAGAGATTCATCCAAAGGAGAGAAATGATGAAAATCCGATGACCACTCCATTAATTCTGTGTGTTGTGTGTTGTGTTTTATGTGTGTGTGTTTTTGGGGTGAAGATGGACCCTATTTATAAGGTGGAAACTTATTTTAGGGCTAGGTTTTTACACTGTCTTCCTCCAAAAAGTGGAGCACAAAGTCAATATTGATGAGGTTTTGCACCTATCTTTTATTTAATAGAAATCTGGGATGATTCTTCTCTCACTATTTAAATTGGCACCACTCTAACTACATAATTTGTCCTTGTCCTAAATAATTAAGTTTTGAGGAAAATCAAACAATATAGTAGTCCTATGCTGAATTTCAAATTAAACTTGGGGGTTTAATTTGAGGGTTTCTAAGAAGCAAATTGAACTGAATTATTACAAGAATAATGTGTGTGTGTGTGTTTTATATATAAGTGATGTTAAAAAAAGCAAGTGGTTCGTGGTTCGGGTTAGATTTCATGAGGTTTATGATAACTCTCTCTTCCTTGAAATATAATTCAAAATCTGTGTAGCATGATTGAAACAAGTGTGCAATTCTGTCTAAAATGGAGGAGAATCTATGGCTATGTTCATAAACATGCCATTAACATCAATGGTGGGTGCCACCAATTTAATCTTACTTTCCGTATTCGTATCGCGGAAAATGTACGTTTATTATCTACTTACGTCAGGCTGTTAGCGCCCGACCAACAACGGGTGGGAGTTATTGCGAATCGGGAAAAGAGAATATATGTCCGCATAGTAATTAATAAGCATTACGCTACATATATATACTAGTGTTGTGATGTCGGTGTACATGTCCTGTTACGTTACTTTGTCATTGTCGCAATCATGAGAATGTACGGTATAATGGCCGTACGTATAATATAATGAATATTATAATATATATTACAAATTATTAGTATATAATAAATATCATTTGGGGAAGTGGGATTGAGGATCTGCTCGTCATAAATAAAATTATTCTTTTGTGAACACGCATACGTCATCGTTTGGTGGAATAGGCCAAATTAGGGCATCTTTTAAAACTGGCTTTCATGCAAATTTCTTCCTAGAGTTGAACACTTGTCTTCATGAGTCGGAGGACTTCAGACAAAAGTCTTGTATGAAATACATACATACGAATGTAAAAGAAAGTGGCAGTTACTCATCAAAGTCGACATATGCACTTATTGCTCTACTCCATACATATGTATTGCAATAAATGTAAGATTTTTTTCACCTAATTATAATTAATTAAGGTTGCATTCGGTTGCTTCACTCAATCGTATATGTAATGTATGTATTTGACTACTAGCTAGGATTATAGCACATTATATATGTATGCACATCTATAATATAATATCATATTAATGGTCGGATAAATTTTGACCCGTCAAACGATCTCCCCATATTTACCCGAATCCAAGTCATACATGCATGAAAAATTGATGAAGCTATAACTATACTTATACTTTTCAATATATAATGTAAGTATTGATATTTTTTTCATTTATTATAGGATTTGAGCCTTTCAGACGGTCTAACACAAAATTTTGTATATATAAAAAATAAATTATCGTAACTACTTGGTTAAAATCTTCTATTTCAATTTCAAATATATAGAGGGAATATAATTGAAGACTACTTTGTCATTCAAAGCAAAAATTGAGATATATAATATACTCCCTCAATTTCATAATAATTGATATGATGCTGTAGGTTTTACAGTAAAAATTAAAAATTTAAAAAAAAAAAGAAACAAATATACCCTCTTCTAATTTCATCTATCAAAGGTAAATTAATATATATGAGATTTTATAGAGTTTTGATAGGGGTAAAATTGATAGAAAGAGTATGAAAATGTCTAAAATATCAAATAGTTTGAACTAAAATTGAAAGACTTAAAACATCAAACATTGTGAAATTAAGAGAGTAATATTTATCTTCTATCCAAATCTGTTTTTGAAAATATTTCGGTAAAATTAAACATCTTGGATTGTTTTGCATAGTTTTAGATTTATATATATCGAAAAATGCAAATATTGGTCTTCAAAAGTTACCTTTTCTATTTCGCAACGCAAAGCTATTATAGAATATATAGAAAGAGAGTTTGTTTTTCCTTTTTCTTTTTAATTGCCATTACTTATTATAAGTGTATTCTGAATTGAATAACTCAACTTAGAAGATATTCCAAAGAGGTCAATATATGGTTAAATCAAGCAATAAGGGGATGCATAATTGCATATCCATTGCACGTATCCTACATATGATTTGGAAAAAAAAAAATTAAAAAAAATTAACCCTTCATGGCTCTTATGTGAAGTCAAATAGCAAAATATCTTTTACAGTTTTTATTTACGTTATAATTTTTTTTCTATTAAAATATTGTAATATATTTTTCTAGATTCAGTGTGTGCCTAAAAATTAATGTGTATTGTTTAATTACTTCATAGCAAACGACATGTTGAACTAAAACTGCCCCAATTAAATTCATATGTATCCCCAAATTAATTTGTGCCCGAGTCAACTTTCTCCCACCAACTTCAATTTTTTTTTTTTCATTGTTGGATCCAAATCCGTAGTCTCTATCTCCTGAAAATTTTAGTTATCTAACTATTTTAGTATATGACTTGATTATTTAATGGCAAATATTCCTTTCAAACAAGCGGGCAATGGAAATTTCGCACGCCCCGGAAAAAAAATTCTCATAACATGACTAAATATTATCACATCAATCATTCTACTTGGTCATTAACCGGTCCGACACAATAGTACTTGCTCTTACTTAAACTATCATTTTTCTCGTTCGATTCACGAAATTATTGTACCTATTTTGAATTTAAATAATAAGAATATAAAATAAATTTAAAATTTGTGAATTTTATTAAATAATAACAAAAAATATACATTGAATTATCATTTCATTTAAAATAGCATCAAACACAAAAATATAATTTTTTTAGCACACAAAATATATTTTTTAATGTTTTTAGTAATTAATAGTTCATTTTTTTTACTCGCACACCCTATCTGATGATATTGAGGAGATTTGAACCCGTGACTTTTGGTTTCCAAATAATTTCACTACACCACTAAACCATCCCCACTGAGAATAATTAATAGTTCATTTTACTAGGGTTTATTCTATGCATGAAATTTTTCCTTATATAAAATTTTATTTAATCATTTTGTACAATAAAATTTGTCTTTATTAATTGTCAAAATTGAAAGAATTGTTCATTTCCACAAAAATATTGTCCTAAAATGACTATATAGAACTATTACTATTAATATATTAGCAGCACTATTGGATAGATTAAATATATCAGTTATTGGATAGATTGAATAAATGCATAAAATTCTAAAAATTGATAAATATTAAATATTTAAAATTCATCCAATACACATATTAATAATACTAAAATTTCTCTTTTTAATTATTAACACTTGATCTACTTTGGTGCGATTCATGAATATTACAATATGTAAATTTTGTAAAATAGAAACCAACATCATACTGTAACACCCCAAATTTTCGGATAAGGTTTAGAGGATTGTTAATGGTAATTAATTAGTTAAGGAAGAAATTTAAAGAAGGTTTAACTGAGGTCGGATGTCAGTCACGACTTTAGGGGTCAGTTTTCGTGAAATCGTCTTTTCAGAAAATGTGATCTTAATTCTATTTTGGCCATTTGTGGTCTCATTAGAAAGGTTTTAACTCAAGGAGTATGCCGGTATTTTCGGATTTTAATTCTGAAGTCATTTGAGTTCCCGGTGATGAAAAACGTATTTAAAGAGTAAATGAATAGTAGCTTTTGCGTGAGTTCATGTTTTGAGAAATTTACAAAATCCTCCTCGTTGATCCGAGTCTAGTTCTGTCAGGCCCCTCTTATGGGAAATGACCAAGGATTCCGTTGGTGTTCACGGATTTCCATTCTGAGGTCAATCGAACGCTCGGAAGTAAAATCTGTCAGTCTGAGTGAATAGTAAAAAGTAATTCCAAAAAGAGAATCTTTGCTCGTCTTTCTTCTGACGACCCTGTCTTCTTCATGAATCAAGTTGGTTCACTAGTATTCGAGCCAACGAGTCTCCCGATATTTTTAGATTTCGTGTCTGAGGTCATTTGGACCTCGACATCGAATAAAGCAGCTTTTAGCCGAACCCGGGATAACTTTTGCAGTATTCTTGCACTGAACTGGCTTCCCTTTGAAGCCAAAGCTTTTCCTATAAATACAAGGTCACCCCTCCATTCATTTTGCTCATTTCCAATTCATTCACTTCCAAGTTGAGAGAGTGAGAAAGCTTTGAGAGCCAAGAAAGTTCTATCGAAGTAAAAAGCGTTCTTCGTGAGTGTTCTGCAAGACGACGAGCGGAGTGGCATGGAAGGGATGCGGTGAGGGAAGGTGCTGGGGGCGCCGTTAGGTTGTAGCAGGCGGCTCTGCCGTCGTTACAACTCGACGAGATGCCGAGCTAGCCACCTTCCTTCGACGCACCTAACCCCGTCCATTCTTGTTCGTAGGTTCCGATTTCCATTTATTTTCCGTCTTTCAATTCCGCATTTACTTTCCGTTCTTCATGTTCTTCGTGTTCTTCATTATTACTCATTTACCTTCCGTCTAAAGTTGTATTTCGATTCTTATTGAAGTTCCAAGTTAATAATGTTTACGTTATATTGCTCGCTTTATTCCTGTCGTTATGATTCTCATTATTATTTCTTGTGATTAGTCTCGTTTATTCCGTTTAAGTCCTGTTCAAGTTATATTTAAAGATTTCATAGTTATTCTAAATGTTTTAAGAGGATTATCGTGTTTATGCCGTTATAATGCCGATTTCTTTTTAAGTTAAAACATATCATTTCATGTTAATTTAAATTATTGAAGCATGTTTTTAAAATTTTTATAAGGTGTTCTTCATGTTCTTCATGTTCGTCGAAGGAATCGATGAACACCAAAGAACCCAGATGAAGATTGCCCAAAATTCGGCGTAGAGAGAAGCCGCCGAGGCGGGAGGTGCGCCGCCGCACAACACCCCCCACGGCCAAAGGGCTGCCCACCGGCGCAAGGGTGCGCCGCGGCGGGGGCGCCTCTGTGTCATTCAATGCCGATTCTTCCGGCTATTCTCGTACCCTCTTTTCGAACTTTTCGAGTCGTGTTTTTCCCGAGTTATTTCCAAGTTGAATTTATGAATATTTTCAAGCTATCTCCGAGTTATTTTGAGTAAACTTCTTAAGTTGCTTTCCTTCTAGAACTTGAGTAATCAAGGTGTGATTTTCTCCAAGTAAAATCTTCTCGAATTTTTCAAAGTCATTAAGTCGTGCAATCTGTATTTAGGTCTTAGATTAAGGTCTCTGGGTTAGTTATTGCTATTTCTCGTTCTAGATGTTCGATTTCTTCAAAAGAGGCCGCTAAGTCGATGATTCGACTTTTTTAGAAGGAAGTGAGCCCCGTGAAAATTCGGAGAAGGATCGTCAGCTCATTACTTTACCTTCTGTCCAGTAGTCGAGGTGGGTAAATCTATACTCATCTAAAGTTTGAGCTAATAAGCTCTAGAAGCATATAGGGCAAATGAGATATCTAATAAAATATTTTGCTCTACCTGTTTGATCTCTGTACAAGGAAGGAAGGAAAGGAAAGATATTATATGTTAAATGAGCTTTCAAGCATATTTAGATATGCTATAAATGATTAAGTATTTTTTATGCTTAGCATGAGATATTTGGAATTGTCTTTAGTTACAATTCGTATTTATGTACGTTCATTTCCTCGTAACTGAATGTTGGATTTTGCTAAAGTTTATTTAGCTAGTTAAGCATTGCCTTTTAGGGTAGTGATAAATCCCTTATAGGCCGAAGTCATGCTTAAGTAAAGGATTAGCCTTAGACACTGCTCTAAGCTCGATAATTCTAGTAAGGTTAAGGAAGCTAATGAATTAAGGATTAAGATTGAGAAAGGAAGGCTAAATTAGGAAAGGAAGAATATAGCTTTTATAACCAGCATTGAGCTCAGAATTCATGATCCTTGATCATTAAAGAAAGTCACTGCTGGGTTAATTCCCTCGCAAACTCGTTTGGATATTTGAGGTAACCCCTCTTCTATCCTATGGCATGTCTAAGGGTACAGTTGACATTAGGTTTGAGCCAAGGTTGGGCCCAAAAGTAAAGAAAAGGTTTTACGGATATGGAGAGGGCTTTTGCATTTTTCTCTCCATATACCGCCAGTTTATTATTGGATATTTCTCGAGTTATTAAAGAAACTTTTATTAAAACCCACAGAGTACATTAGTGCTCACGCCCTCTTTTTCAAATATTTTCAGGTTGAGATGCTGAGGATGATGGTGGTTGTGGATGTGGGTTGGCTGCCAAGATTGTTTTGCTATTATATAAGTTTCTTTTGAAAACCCATTATGTGTTCTGCTACTCTGATTCACTCTTTCTAATTCCGTTCAAGTTCTATTATGATTATCGAGATTCTATGAATATTTCCCCAGACATAATTATCTATATATAAAGATGCATTATAAGTTTTATTCCTGCTTCTCGAGTATATTTTCCTTTCACCTATAAAGAGAATTGTTCATGTTGGTATCTGTTTATCCGCTTTGACCTATGAATGGGTCTATGCTTGTTGGTATCTGATTAGTTAGCCGTTTTATTTCGCTAAAACATGTTTCCTTCTTAATTAAGTAAACCCGAGTATCATCGCCTATCTTTCAAAAGTATATCTTTATTCCCAAACCTTCTTTGTTAACCTTCCATCTTATTCGTTAATCCCTTAATAACACTCCGTCCATATTCGTTAATCCTTATCTCAGGATCGGGCTGTTACAGATGGTATCAGAGCAGGCTTGCAACTCTGTAGACCTGTCTCTTTATTTAAGTTAAGCTAAGTGTTTATGTGCATATGAATTGCTTCGTGATAAGTTACAGCAGCAACTCACAGCTCGCCATCACCCTCGTATCTTCAACTAAAATCAAGGTATGATAGTATAGAGATTTTGGATTTTGAATTCATAATTTTTGAATACTGGAAATGAAAACATTTGAGCAAGCATACCTCTTTTATGGAAAAGGGGAAAACCTTAAGAATGAAATTCCAAGTAAAAAGTATTCGGGTAAAATGATTTTTTGAGGAAGAAGGTTTGTGAAAAAAGTTCTTGATCACCAAGAAAAGTGTTTAAAAAATTATTTTTAAACTTATGTCTTAAAGAAAAGATAAAAGTTTTGAAGAAGAGTTCTCGATTTAAAGGAAAGGGTTGATTCATTCTCAAATTTTTGTTTTAAAGGAAAAGGTAAAATTTATGATTAAAGACTTGGGCACCAAAATTTTTGTAAAAGTCAACTGTTTAAAAGGAGCTATGCATGCAAGATAAGTAGTCTGAATCTAGATGATAGCGTGATCTCAGGAGAACCTTAGGTCTCCATTTTATAATATAGACTGATTAAGCTTCATGTTTCTAGATGGTTAAGCGTCGTTCGACTACTAGGAATAATGTGCCTCTTTTCCGCCCTGTTCAAGAAAGAAATGACTTTGGAGGAATGCCAGAAAATGTATCCGACTTGGAAACATGCATCCGTATGTGTGAGCAAGCACCACCCGCTGAGAGGCTAGCAATGTATCGCATCCTGCAGAGCACTATCACCCGTGATCCCGAGACGTATGTTGTAATCGGAAATCTGACGGAATTCTCTTCAACCTTGATGGCTCTTTGGGAGTCAAAGTATGGCCACATGAATGCTCTAACCGAGCAAAATCCCTCCTCCGTGGTCGAACCAGGACTGCTAAGGGTGACTCTGAACAGTCCCCCTGGATTTCAAGCACCGTGCCCTCGTACTGAAGGAACCTTAGAAGTGAGACCCTTAATCATCCGGGACACCGAGTCTTTATCTTCCAGAATGCACTAGTGGCCCCCTACCTATCAAATGTTTTCTCCTCAGAGTCTGGGACAGTGTATGCCCCATCAGTTCCCTGAAGGAAGCATGAGGAAATTCAAGTTCGATGTACCAGAGACAGATGAAGATGAGGAAGAAGAGGACCCAAAGAAGGAAAGCGAGAAAGAGGTGGAATCATCATGCAAAAGGAAATGAAAGGGTCCAACATATAGTTAAGCTTTAGAAGTAGGTAAAGGAGGTGTTGTAGTTAGAACACCTTGTTGATCTTTCTGTCCGCTTTAATCCAGATCTTATTCTGTAAATGTATTAATCAACCCCTTTAGATTTTAATAGTGGCAATAATCCTCCAAAGGCTGCCCTATTTTCGGATGTAACCAAGAACCTCTTTCTTATTAATGCCAAAAAGTCCTCTTATGTGCCAATTTTCCTGTTTTGCTTGATCTATCCTGCATAATCTAAAGACCTTATCGAAAGGCATTTCATTTTACTTTGTGCATATTCGAGTGAGCATCGCTAATATTTAGGATTCTTTAGAATATCGCCGAGAAGACGTCAAGCCGAAATCAAAGGAGAAAGCAATGACACACAAGAAAGTCCCAAACCACGGCTCGAAAGCCAAGAATGTGTTTCTCAAACACAACCCTCCGTCTTTTAATAGTTTAGGAGACCCAATAGGAATTGAGAAATGGGTTTGTTTCTTAGAAGTGAATTTTTGATTTTATAGCTTGTTCGAACGATGAGGAATTTGGTTATGCTCTTTTATGCGCATGGATGGTACGTACTACTAGTGAGAGTCCATTCGAAGAACGATAACTCTAGAGTAATGGACAGACTATGGTTAGGAAGACATCGAGTGCGAGTTATATTAGAAGTATATCCCGGATTGCTATTGTAAGGCAAATGAGGTGGAGATCTGGAACTAGAAGCAAGGAAAGAGGACGTTGTCAAAATACGATCAAGAGTTCAATCAGTTATCAAGGCATGCCACACATTTGTGGTTTCAGACGAGAAGAAAATGTGTATAGATCAGGTCGCTTTGTTTTATCCCTTCTAATAGGTGAAATTGATCCCCGTATGTCACCTTTTCCAGTCAAGTGTAGCTAATTGAAAGCCAACCGACTCATGCTATTTCGTAGCAACCTAGTAAAAAAGAAGATGCGTGAAGATCAAGGAAAGAAAGAGAGAGAACCTGAAGAAGATCGTTAAGCAGATAAACCTAGAATTGGTAGATTAAAAGTTTTAGTAAGATAGGAAGTTTTGATGAGTCTATTTATTCATTAGTATCAATTAAAATTCTTCATATCATTTAAAATTCTTCAATTATATCCTCTTGGACAATTTGTAATCTTTTGATGATACTTCTTTGATCATCAAGAATCAGTGATAGCACTTCCTTGTTAGGCTATGCTGACGCCTTTGTAAAATATTCAGTACGGTTCTCAGTTGCTAACCGTTGATTATCTTCCATATATTTGCTACGTGCAAGAACCTCTTTAGAGTTTATAAGTCCTCTAAAAAGGTAATGTTTTTAGTATAAATAACTCAGTGTTATATCTCTTCCGGCTTTTGGAACTTGTTAAAGAATTATTGATCAAGATAAAGTCCTCACTCAGAGGCATTCGTATTGATTTGCTCCCACTCATAGAGCTCGAGTGTGGATCCTTGAATAGAGCAGAGAGTATAAAGCAATATTCCTTTTAGTCATTATTGTAAGAATAAGAGGAAGTAGTCCCAATAGGAAGAAGAATCCGAGTAATGCTAGTTAGTGCCCTTCTAGTAGGACGTGCATCTCTAAAGTAATTTTTCAGCTCATTAAGTTTAAGGGTCAATCTAAGGAATGACGTCAGATAAGTTATGAGCTTATGTTCAAGGTCCAGTCATGTGATCTTTACACCTGCAAGTGATGGTGATCTCCAGTAGAAGCTATAAAGTCAGAATACCGTCGAAAAATGGCTACGGTGAAGAAAAAGGAAGGAGAGCTGTCAATTGAAGACGTTCCAGTCGTAAGAGAATACCAAGATGTATTTCCAAAGGAGCTATCAGAACTACCACCACATAGGTAAGCGGAATTCGCTATCGGTTTAGAACCAGAAGCTGCACCAGTTCGAAAGCCCCTTGCAGAATGGTCGCAAGAACTTAAGGTTTAACTGCAAGAGTTATTAGACCTAGGTTTTATCCAACCTAGTGTGTCATCTTGGGGAGCTCCAATCTTGTTCGTAAAGAAGAAGGATGACACATTGAGAATGTGCATCGACTATAGAGAGCTTAATAAGCTAACCATCAAGAATCGATACCCTCTCCTAAGAATAGATGATCTCTTTGATCAAACTTAAGGGAGCAAGTGTCTTCTCAAAGATAGACTCAAGATCTGGATATCATCAACTGAAGATCCGAAAGGAGGATATTCCTAATACTGCTTTTAGAACTCGCTATGGACATTACGAGTTTGTAGTAATGTCATTTGGATTGACCAATGCCCCAGCAGTGTTCATGGATTTAATAAACCGAGTTCTTTACCCGTATCTAGATAAGTTTGTGTCCCTGTTCATTAACAATCACATTTCTGCATTTCATGTGAATGAGAGAAAGATAACAATAAAATGTACGTCTTTTTATTTGCCAACTATTGTATGATTTTATTTAAACAATCACATGATGTTAGAGATCTAGAAGAAATTTTCAAAATGAATGGTATTAGACATAGTTTATATGCATGATTATTGGAAAATAATGTTCAAATTACACACGAATATACATAATAAATAATAGCGATCATTTTAATTATGAAATTGTATTTTTTATGTACGTTTTGATGGAGAGAGAAAAATATAAACATTAGGATAATGAACACCAAGAGTTTGGCGGCTTGATTAAAAGTTGGGGGTTGTCTTTAAAGCACATTATGTTATACATAATAACAAAACAAAAAAATATTACAAACTTTACAAAATATTTAAAATCTATAAAAACCTGTCAATTACATTATTTTTTTGTTTCAAAATCTCTAACACCAACTGAAGCGATCGAGTTACGTAGTTAGATCAATCTTGCTAAGCTGCACAAATATTCTACAAGCAAAAATAAAATAATTAGGCTAGTTTAGTATTATTGCATGTTGTATTTAAAAATAGAAATATGTAAGAACATAATATTTAATAAAACTAACCACACAAGTAGGGATGACAATGAGTAGGGTATAAATAGGGTACTACGGTACTCATCCCCATACACGCATTTTAAAAACAATACCTGTACCCGTCCCCATACCCGCTGGGTATCAACTTTTATGCTCGTCCCCATAGCCTTTGGGTACTCAATCACCCATACTCGTACCCGTTACCCGCAATTTAACTATTTCTTTTATGCGATTCACAAGAAATGTTTTATAGTATTTAACAAATTTTAAAATATTTTTATAAGTTACAATAAAAAATCATAGTTATATATATATATTATGTGTATGCTTTAAATATATGAAAAATATATATTGAATGAAAAATATTTAATTTATATAGATTATGGAGTAAAATAACTATTTATTTTTAAAAAGAGATAAAAAAGACTAAATTACGTTTAAATAGCATAAGTTACAAATTAATATTTCAAGTAGTCCAAATTTTATTCGTGTTCAATTATCATTTTATTTCTAACAAAGGTCAAATGTTTTATAGTATTTAATAAATTTTAAAATATTTTTATAAGTTACAATAAAAGGTCGTAGTTATATATATATTGTGTATGCTTTAACTATATGAAAAATATATTGAATACAAAATGTAATTTATATAGATTATAGAGTAAAATAACTATTTATTTTTAAAAAGAGATAAAAAAAAGACTAAACTATGTTTATAAATTCTCGTTTTTTTATCATAGATAATTTATATATAATATATTTGTGCATATATAACAATTGTTTTTAATGTACATATATTGATGAATATCTTCTTAAGTATAGTGAGCATAAAATTAATAATATATTTTTTGACAAATTTAATGATATTTTTCTATAATCATTCAAACATACTTATATTTGTATTTTTTTAATTGTATATGTTTTTAAAAATATACATGCTATATTTTTGGTTAGATAAAATCCTTATAAGGATTTATTTATCAAATTTACAATATGTGTGTGTGTGTGTGTATTTGTATATAAGAATAAATAACATAAGTTATAAATTAATATTTCAAGTAGTCCAAATTTTGTTCTTGTTCAATTATCATTAGATATCTAACAAATGTCATATTTTAAAAATAAAATATATAAACATACAAATTTCTTTATCACGAACTATTTATTGAATATTTAATTTAGTAATTATTATTTGTATTAAATAATTCAAAATTATGATTAAATATTTTATAATTTTAAAAATATTGATGAAAACTAAAACATAATTCAATTAAAATATAATACAAAGACCTTCATGGAAATGTGATCGTCATTTCATAAAAAAACTATAAACATTACAAAGTCATGAAATTTTTAAAAAAATAATATCATATCACAATACAATTCGATGCATACATACAATGTAGTAATAATAATAATAATAATAATAATAATAATAATAATAATAATAATAATAATAATAATAATAATAATAATATAAGGGTATGGGGCGGGTTGGGTACCTTGGGTACTAAGGTACCCATACCCGCACCTGTACCCATCAAAATTTGTGGGTATATAATTACTCGTACCCATTAAGTGAGTAATTACCCTATTCATCGTGAGTAATTTTGCGGGTATCCATAAGATACCTTACCTATTGTCACCCCTACACATAAGAAAAAAGTGTAATATCATTATATCAATTGCATTTTACTATTGCACCTAAATTTATACTAACAATGATCGCAATGGAAAATTCTAATTCTATATTTTTATAAAGTTAGTGCACGCAAATATATTTATTATAATTAATGCAAATTATATATCATCTCTCAATCATCGATCAATATAATATATAATCACGATATTTCATATTTACACATTAATTAATCAATTGCTAATCACGTCAATCTATAATTAAATATATATATATATATATATATATATATATATATATATATATAGGGGTGGGGTTATATAAAAATAACCTTGTGTGAGAAATGAGAACACATCTCACATCACACATCCATCAAAAATCAAAGGTCCAGATTTGATGAAAAAGGCGGTGGCAATTTTGTAATATCTGAAAAGTTTTTCACGCGGGGGTATTACTGTAATTTGGTAATTCTTATAAAAATCGCAGAGGATTTGATAATAGATCGTTATGCTAACGAAGTATTATCATAATGCTAACGAAGCATTATAGTTATGCTAATTAAAGTTTTCAAATATTGTTGGCGAAAAAAATATTCTAAAAATTAATTATAAACCTAATTCGATTTAATAAACCCTAATTAAATGGAAAAAATCCTAATTGGATGAAATAAACATTGATTGGATGTGGTAAACCCTAAATGAGTTGAAAGAAATCATAATAATAATATATTTGTACTACATTAGCATTATAGTTTTGGTTCGTCAGCATTGCGAATACACTATGTTAGCATATGTCAATACTCTATCAACATACGTTATAAATTATAATTGGATAGGATAAACCATAATAATCAATTAAGAACTATAAACAAAAAATTAAATTTCAAAAGAATAATGATAATTAGATGGAATAAACCATAATCGAGATTAAATAAACCATAATTGAGATTTAATAAACCCTAATAAATTTATACTATGTTAGCATTATGATAATTCTTTGTTAGCACATCGAATATATTATGTTAGCATATGACAAATGCTTCATTAGCATACGTTCATATGTTATCATAATGCTGACGAAGAATTATTATATGCTAACGAAAGCATTTACAACCTGGGCACGCGTAAAAAAATTTCTTTTTTATTTTTCGTTCGTATTTTTTAATCCAAACATAGCCTTTCGACATCTTAAATGAAAGAGCATGAAGAGAGCTTTAATTCGATATATTTTTTGTGTGCATTGGATTAAAAACGAGGAAGTTATGGTCGATTAAAGTTTTTAAGAATTTTTTTTTAATTGTTGACATCATCAAATTTAATGGATTTGGACGAAAATAGCCCTCCTTCCTTATTTTTTGCCCTATTATTTATGAAATTGCCACATTAAATCTCAACCATTAGATCATTAAATTGGATGGTGTGAGATGTGTTCTCATTTCTCACACCAACCATGTGTTCTCATATGATCCATATCCTATATATATATATATATATATATATAGGATTAGGTTCAAATGGGTACTAGGTGTTTATGTGAGAATTAGGAACCATTTGTAGCCATTAGATCTTATTAATTCTAGGGATGAGATTAAAAGTAGATTTCTATGTTTTTTTTTTTTATGTTAGGCGTGTAGTTATAGTGTAAGGGTAATGTAGTATTTTAAATAGCAAATCTATTAATACATGGATATCCAAATCTTTCCAAATCCCATGATTAATATATATTTCCAAATCTTATTCAAATCCCACGATCAGTCATCCTCTATGAACGATTACTCACTTTTTTTATATCCATATAAACTACGTATTTTTTTATATTGAGCGATTACAGTTTAAACCAAAAAATACCAAACACCTTTTTATTTGATGGGGCTATTGCAGCAGGCAGGTCGCTTCAGGATGCATGGATAATTTTGGTACGTACATGGTTTATTACAATTTACATGATATAGGGTTTAGACGATAGTTTATGCGATTGAGATGTGCTGTTTCACATGGAATTTGCGATTTTAGAGTATATGTGTTCATTTGTTACGCAACCCACCAAGCTCTCTCTTACTGGTTGGATCGTTGGACTGAATAGTTGTATATAATCGCAATATTAAGTTAATGTATAATTCTGCTGTTTTTGTGTATGAGGACGTGCAATTTAATTCCATTATTTAAGCACTCGTAGAATTATACGTAAGCTATAGTTTATGTCCAAAATACATGCAGTGAAATAGTAATTTTGAAGCATTGATGGATCTATACTTAAGTTATATACTGTTTGTAAATAAGAATCATTATATGGTATCAGAATTGTGAACCAAATTATTTAATGAGTTTAATTCTAAAATGTGATGAGGATTTAATCATGCATTATTTATTAGTCATACATTTGTTATGTTTTAAATATTTTTGCATTATAATTTATGCGTCTTTAAGTAATTCTTTCCTTTAATGTGTTTAAAACTAATTAATTATTTTGTGTATTACATGAATTTTGTACGGTTGTATAAGCAGATGGCACCATCTCAACTGATTGTATAACTGACATATCACCCGGAATGACGAAATATTATATTCCCAAGTGTGATTCGTCTTTGAAGCCATTTGTTAATAAGAAGTTCCCTTCTTTGAATGATGGCATTAAGTTTTATAAACGGTATGCACTGGCATATGGGTTTGACATTCGACTAGGTACAACAAAGATGTCCAGAGATGGCGCGTGTTTGATGTGGAAATATGTTTATTGCAATAAAGAAGGGGCCAAGAATGCACCAAATGGAGATGAATGTAGTACTCCAAAGAAGAGGCATGCCATATCAAAACGTGTAGACTACAGGGCTCACGTTGTTTTCAAATTTGCTGCTTCCGATGGGTATGTTGTTAGTAAGTTTATTGAGCAACATACGCAAACTTTGGTTCCTGAAGCATACAAGCATTTTATGAAAATGAATACAACTTTGGATTACGACCACTAAAGATTTATTTTGGACTGTGCGAAGGTGAATATTGGGTCGATGAGGTCGTATAAAATATTGAAGATACGTAAACAAAATCAGAAATCACTGCGAATGTGCAGCAAATGCAACACGTTGTCTCACCATGATGCTAGAAACTGTAGCAAGTTTTAATGATGCTGTACATTTTAAACTTTTCTTATCATATACATTTATTGCTTATTACATAACAATTTGTAGCTTCTTATTTGGTAATTTCGTAGTTTCTTGTTATTGAGATATTCACCTATATTACCATTTATTCTTTTCCTGAAGCCAATTATATGCATAAAATTATGCTGGTGATATATCTACATATTTCTTCGTTGCAAGCTACCAAAATGATAATACAAAGCTACAAAATCAATTTGTAATTTCATATTTATTTTTTTTTGGTTTTGGGTTTTTATTTGCAAGCTACAAAAAAATAATACAAAGATTAAAAAAATGAATTATATCAATTTAGGTGATTAGCTTTTAATTTTCATTTAGGTGGCAATTTCAATAATTATAACAAGCGAGTAAATAATTAACAACAAATAAAAGCCTACGAACACAATGATATATAGCGGTAAAATAAATTTAATATGCATATATGGCTTAAAACAAAGATAGCACAAGCTATGAATTTATATCTAGCTATTGTCAATAATAAGATATCCAAGAAACATAAACTAATACAGAGCTACAAAATTATGTTGGACAGGATATATGTATTACTCTTTCGCACGCTACAAAAAGAAAGATAGAAAGCTACAATATCAATTATAAGTCTTTATGGAAGTAGCTTTTTAAAATCACACTGATATAAAGATATAAAATAAAAGTCATAGGCATCATTTGGTGCAAAGTGTTGTATTCCATTAAACAAGCTACAGAACAACTAATCAGAAGCTACAAATTTATGCTTAAATGGACAATCGACAATAATACAATATTTAAAAACATTAACCATTAGCTAAAGCAAAATCCGCACTAATAATAATATATCCAAAAAAATTAAATATCCATACCATAGCTACGAATGTAGGCTAACCAACAGCAGTAGAAATCAACTTATAGTCTTGTTTTTCAAAAAACAGAAAACTAAACTGTTTATGTCAAGCAATCTAAAAATTGCTATTGAGCAAATCCTTTAAACTAATTTGATGCTTAGTAGATGCGGTGTTAAATACTCGACGTGCATTTTTCAAGATTGCGTCTTTGTGGATGTTCATATCTGAAGTCAGTATTGCAGCGCAGTATTTAATCCGAAGACAGTTCATTTGCATTGTATTCCCCTTTTTCAAACCAATAATCCAAGCTTCCAGGCATTGCCCCATGAAACTCTCCATATGGCGCATTGCATATACTCCACAATCATTTGAATTTTCAGAATCTCGCCACGTCATTTGCAATCTTTCCATACATGTCTTTTCAACATCTTTAGACTTTGCCTTCAAACCGTGTTTTCCTAAATACAAACTAAAAATAGTTTTTTGAACAATAAAATCAATATTAAGTTATTACCGTACATAAAATTAATAATTCAATATGGTCTCAATGAGAAAGATATAAAACACGTAAGCACATGCACTTGGATTTTCGTAGCTGCAAAATCATATATAGGGAGCTACAGAAATCTATGTACAAAACTAATGCAACATTCAAAATATTAAAAATATGTTTAATAAGCTATTAACTCTAACAAAAGTAGCAACAAAATCCAAACATGAATACTCACATACAAATTATAATTTTTTCAGCAACAAACACAATCTTTCAACCCTCAATTGGCACACTAATTAAATCTGGAAATTAATAGGACACAAAAATATATATTTCTTTCATAGCTGCTACAAAGTATAAAAAATATGCGTAATAAGCTTTTAAATATATGCGTAACAAGCTATAATCTTTCAACTCTCAATTGGCATGCCACTTTCAATAATTCAACATTCAAAGTATAAAAAAATATGCGTAATAAGCTATAAACTATAACAAAAGTAGCAACAAAATCGAAACATGAAACTACCATACAAAATATAATTTTTCAGCAACAAACACAATCTTTCACCCTTAATTGGCACACTAATTAAATCTAAAAATTATTAGGACACAAACACAATCTTTCACCCTCAATCGTTCATTCATGCATTTAGCCAAACACGTGGGTTACAATATTTGAAGGTACACATCAATGGAATCTTTAACATAGTTTCTAATGAGAGTTTGATTTTTTTCAGAAGCTATTCTACACAAGATTTCAACACACATTCGAAAACCACCAAAAAAATTCCTCTATTACCTTGTTTGCATCTCGCCATGGAAACTGGGTGAACTTGCGGCAGTGTTAGAAGCTTTCGAACTTGTCGGAACTAGCAATGGTGGTGATCGATTTTCTCTTTGTAGCGCCGCTTTTCTCAGAATAAGGCAATGGATGAAAGTGATTCCTAATTCTAGGTTTCTTGATCGCGATGAATCTCGATAAATATTTGGTTGTTGTATCATTTAATGATATGTATCTTATGAATTCCATATATGCATGTTTCCATATAAAAGATTAATGTATAATTACATTAATGTCATTATGTGTATTATTTTCAATTATATTATTGATTTTAATTATGTAATTTAATCTGATCCATAGATCTAGACAAAACTGAGGGCTAGGATTAGTTCCTAGTTCTCACCTAAAGCCTAGTACCCATAATAACCAACCCCTATATATATATATATATATATATATATATATATAGGAAATGGATCAAATGTAAATTATTCCCTGGTGTGTAAACTGTAAACCAATCTATCACCACACATTCAATAAAAATCGGCGCTCCAGATTTAATCAAACATGCGGTGGTATTTTTGTTATTTTCGCTACTTTTTTCAGCCTATAGGGGTATTTTCGTCTGTTTGTTGAAAAAAAGCTGATGTCATGCTGACTCAGCATCTAAAAAAATTCTTAAAAACTTCGAACGATCATAACTTGCTCTTTTTCATTGGATTAATGCAAATAATATATCAAATTAAAGGTCTTTTAATCCTCTTTCATTTGAGATCAGTGAAGCATATGTTTATTTGGAAAAATATGGATGAAAAATACAAAAGTTTCATTTTTCACGCGTATTCATGCTCAGAATACTTCGTTAGCATACGACATATGTTTCGTTAGCATATGGCAATTTAGGCTTAGAATACTTCATTAGCACATGACATATATTTCGTTAGCATATGGCAAATATTTCGTCAGCATCAGTTATATTGCGATAAAGATTTATTCAATCGTAATTAGGTATGCTTCGTTAGCATATAAAAAATGTTTCATTAGCATATGAAAAATGCTTCGTTAGCATATGCAAAATATTTCATTAGCATGGACTATATTGCAAATATTTATTACATTTCAATTAATATATGCTTCATTGACATCAATTATATTGTTATAAATGTTTATTTAATCTCAATTAGGATGTGTTTCATTAGCATATAACAAATATTTCATTAGTATCAATTATATTCACAATGAATAATACATTAATGCATTAAGAGATTTTTTATATGAGAATGTTAATGCACTGCTAACGTTAGCATTGACATATGCAAACTAAAATATTATAATAATGCTAATGTAGTATGATTATATCTGATAATAGAATCATACATGTTTAATGTTGCATGTGTATTATTAATGTATAACATTCATCTCAATTAAGCATGATTCGTTAGCATATGATAGATGATTCTCTAGCATCATGATTAGTTATATTGCTATCACATCAATTTTAGAGTTTAACAATTTAATTTTATTGAATTTTATCATTTGTTGTTGTTAGCACTGTCGTATGCTAACAGAAGTATTATGTAATGCTAAAGAAAAGTTATACGCAATGCTAACAAAAGCAATAATGTTGTGGATTGAAGCCAAATAATGCAACCAACAACCTTCAATCAAACAACTATAACTTTGTCCACGATTCATATTTTTTTGAAATTATTTTTTGTTGAAAATTAGGCTTGCCTAGCTTTCCAACCATATAAAAGTCGTCATTTAATAATTTCGTAACAAAATCAGTTTTGTGTTTAAAGTTAGGTGTTGTGCATGAAATAATTCTACTTCGTTAGCATATGATTATGTATTCTTTAGCATATGATTATGTCTCCGTTGGCCCGCGTCCTGGAAGTCCGATTTTTTTTTAATTTTAACCCAAACGCAAAAATTACCAAAATGTCACCGCGTTTTTTGAAGTTCCCTTTATTTACAGGAATGCCACCGTCTCTTTGACCAAATCTTGACCATTGGATTTTGATGGATATGTGGTTGGAGATTGGTTTACTGTTTACACACCAGGGGTGGTTTACACCAGAACCACCCCATATATATATATATATATAATATAATACACACACACATATGATATATGCGTGTTTTTCTATAATTACTTATATTAGTATTATATAAGTAAATTTGACTAATTAATGTGCATCTCATATTTAAGTAAAATGTATTTGCATACCATATCTTTATATGGTATGTGTAACACAAATTTTTTGTATTTAATTTAGTAAAACACAAAATGTGTACAAATAATATGATTTCAGATCAAAAGTATTTATACGGATCCAATCTCTATTTTTTCTCTGATTCTTCTCTTCAAAACATGATCTTCAGAGTAAATTTGTCTCTTTGATCTTCTCGGACTTGTTGTTTGAACTTGGTCTTTGAAGTTTTCAGGGACGATTTGTGTCCTCGATCTTCTTTGACTTGGTATTTGGACTTGACAATGTTAATTCGGAGGGCCGACACCTTGTTTCCAGATCAAATGCCAACTTTGAGTTGAATTTGATGAAGAACGCCTTTGACTGTGTAACACCCCAAAAATTATACATTTATAATTTATTTAAGAATTTTATTTAGGTATTAAATATTATAAATCTAGACCCGTGATATGAAAGAAGATGTTAAGAGGATCATTTCAACAGCTCTAAATCACTTAAATCAGAATATGTTTGATAATTCAAAAACAATATGATAAAATTATCAAATAAAGCTTATAAATTTTCGAAAATGACATTGATGAGTTCCAAAAAAAAAGAAATCAATTTTTATTCCACCTATTCCTCTTGATAGCCTTACACGTATTTAATTGAATTGGTGTACACGTGTACCTATTTCTACAGCTAGTAGATGGATAAAAAGAAAAACAAAGCTTCATGTCTTGAACATTTTTGGGAGTCACCACCGACAGCCTCGATTTGTTCTCTACTCTCCATTACCAAACCAAAACCTAAAAAAATTATGAAAAATATACTATAATATTCCTCTCGTTGATTATATATGCTACAACTGTGAAAGATTTCGTTTGAAAATATGTCCAGAAAGTAGAAAACGAAAGCAAGAAATTATTGACAGCAACTGCCCTGCCACCGTACGCCGCAACCCTCTTGCGACGCCATTTCCGGGTGATCCGACTGTCGGATTATTCCCAATTTTATATCGTTTTGTAGCTCTTCTTATGGGCTACATATATCTAGCTTCTAATCGTTAATCAAAAGTCAATTGTTCCACCGAAATCATGCCGAAAGATAGCACAAAACTGCTGTCAACATCAGGTGCTGCTGGTGCTGCTACTTTGAAGACATATTTTCAGATTTTCCGGCAATCAAAAGAGTTCATGCTATAGACGGTTAGATAACCCTTATTATGATATATTGATATATGGTATCAGATATTAATTCGAACAATATTTCAAGATTGTTTGATCGATCATATTTGTGTCGGAAGTTGACAGAAAACCCTTGTCGGACGTTGATGGGCACCGTTGTTGTTGCTGCTGCATTGACAGCACGTTCCTATTCTTTCCCCGGCTAAAGTTCTTCTCTTCCTACATGGTTAGAAACTCCTCATCGTGTACTTCATGTTTATACATCTTAATTCATGTTTTGGAAGTTGTTTGGAACCCAAATCCTAGATTAAAAGTAAGAATGTTAATTTCGAAAATCTAAAAATTGTAGAACCATGAAATTCCTATTGTTTACCACTGGATAGGTGTTACTAGTGTTATGTTGATTAAGTATGATAGGTTGGGATTGATTTTTTTTGGAGTTTTAAACCAAGTATAGAGTGCATTTGAGATGGACCAAACTTGAGCATATTGCCACCGTGAATTTTGGAAAGAGAATATGTATATAAGTATGGATGTTCCATCATAGGAGTTATTTTAATAAAAAGAGGTCGGGTTGCTTTGCTGTTTCAACAGAAAATAAATGATCATTTGAGAAGTCGAGGAAAATTAATATGGATTAAACTGTAAATAGAAAGTATGATTTAATCCCCTATCTTTCGAAATTATGTTATCTTGTCTGGCAAAAATATTTTATTTTCAAAACAATCCTTCATTGAGGTTTATAACCTATCATTTTTAACATAGAAGCTCGATAATCATTGAATTAATTGTACACCAATTATTATGTTTACGTACGTTTAACCTCAGTAAAGCTCATTAGATATTGATGTTTAGAAATACATTTATAATTGTATTTGTAGCTTCAAGCTATTAGTTAATAGTCGAGACTAGTTCTTAAGTTAGAATCTCGTTGATATGTAGGTCAATGAGCAGCTGGGCACAATTTAAGCATATCACCGCAACACCTCATACGCATTGAGATTATTCAGGTGGGTTATGACTAAAACTCATCATGAATTATTTCCGTAATTAATGTTGTTATTTATGTGAATTAATTATTTAAACTCATGTTTATAAATGTTTCATATTTGTTTTTAAATGTTTTATATGTCTCAATTGTATGTTCTATGAAATGTTACTATTTATGTGAATTAAAAATCCAAGTTTTAAGTATATAAATAATTATGTTATTCATTTTGTGAATCTATGTGCTATGATGCAAATGTGGATAGCAATGTCACTTGCCTACAGTTCAATTGTGGTTTCACACCACCCTATTGTTATGTGATCACCCTACAGTTTACGATTAGTATTCAAGGTCGAAAGGGCTAAGATACGAACCGTACCTACAGTTGTGGTTAATGCCACCCCATAGTTACGTGGTCACATCCTACGTAGGCCCATGTGGCATATGTCTCATGTGCTTGCAATCCACTATGCTACGTGTTAGACGTCAGTTTGATGTTGACTATGTGCGTTTCTATTGTTTTAAAGATGTTATACCCACTGAGTATTTTCTAGCACTCAAACCCAAATATTTTTCAAATGATTTCAGGTGATGGAGTTGAGGCTGGTTGAAGGACGATGACAGTTGGAGTTAGACCATTTGCTAATTAAATTGGTTATTTGGTCAAACTTAAGTGAATCTAATGGATTAAGTTTTTATGTTCTTTAATTGTTTCTGCTACATGTTATTTTTCTAAATTGTCGCACATGTGTACGCTTGAGATTTCATTTGATTTTTTTTTATTTACAAGTAGAGGTACGCTTAATTTTATTTCTAAAGTATGTTGAATTCTTTTGGAATTTGATTTAAAAGTTGGGAGATTAATTTATTTAAAATATATATGTATATATATATATATATCTGATTGTGATCTTGTAAACCTTTCTTTTAGCAGATTGATGTCTTTATAATAAATTTAAAATTTTGAAATGTTAACTTGATTTATCAAGCTGAAACGCACCAGTGAGCATTTGAGTTAAATTGATATGTTGATGGAATTATTTTTAAAATGAAATGCAGCTCGTTTCCTTGAAAAAAAATATTGTGATTTATTTATTTACTTTATTTTATTTTATTAAGAAAGTTTAGTTAAAATTTATTAAGTGACAACTCTTCTCATTTCTGGATCAGGGCATCACAGGCTGTCTTGCTTATAGATCAAACGCCGTCTTCAGAATGAATTTGGTGAAAAACGCCTTAAATATTTGAGAGAATTTCACTTATGGAATTTCTTCTCAAATTCTTGAACTCTTCAAATGACTTCTAGTGTGTTTTTCAACTGATATGGAGACCTCTATTTATAGTTGTAGAGAGAGAGATCTAAAGCTGATGTGGCACTATCTCATTGGCTGTTGGAAATTGATACATATCTTTTAAAAGATATTTACTTGTTGTCAAAGACTCTTGATAATTATCATATAATAATATCTTTATTATTTAAATATTTTATTTAATTTTGAATTTGATATGATTCCAAAACTAAATAAATATATAAAAATTAATAAAATATTATATATAATATTTGATTTTTCACTATCTACAAATGCCCCCTCGAGACTTGTTCATGGACGACTTATCGTTTGAAATGAATGAGTCTCGAAAACTAATTAGATAGTTTAAACTCATATCATGGAGTCTTGAATTTGAATTTATTAGATAGTTTATACTCGTATCAAGGAGTTCTTGAAATTGTGAATAGTTTATACTCATATTTAAGAGTTTTTCAATTTGAATTTATTAGATAGTTTATACTCGTATCAAGGAGCCTTCAATTTGAATTTGAATTTAGATAGTTTATGCTCGTATCAGGGAGCCTTCAATATTTTTGACTTGGATAGTTTATACTCGTATCAGGGAACTTTCTTGAACTTGGATAGTTTATGCTCATATCGAGGAGCCATCAACTTGAATTTGGACTTTGTAGACCTTTTATACTTGTGTCCGTGAGTACTTGGATTTGGATTTTGATTTGTAGACCTTTTATACTCGTGGCAATGAGTCTTGAATTTGAATTTGAATTTGTAGACATTTTATACTCGTATCAAGGAGTCTTGAATTTGAATATTTAGATATTTTATACTCATGTTAAGGAGTCTTGAATTTGAATTTGTAGGCCTTTTATACTCGTGTCAATGAGTCTTGAATTTGAATTTGACTTTGTAGATATTTTATACTCGTGTCAAGAAGTCTTAGATTTGAATTTGACTTTTTAAACATTTTATACTCGTGTCAAGGAGTCTTGGTATTTCTTGAAGAGTTTAGATAGTTTTGACTCTTATCTAGGAGCTTTAGAAGATAGTTTAGGATCTTATCAAGGAGCGTTGTTCTTTTTCTTTTCATGGAATGTAACATGTATTGGAAGACTTAAATAAGCCATTGATGAGATTTGTAGCCATTTCTTCATCTTCATCATCATCTTCTTCTTCACTTGGAGTTTCCTCAAAAGATTTACCCCCATCATTTGTTTCTTGCTCTTCTTCAAAGTTCTTGGGCTCTTGCATTGATAGTCCTTCAACTTCATTTGCGACCATGCTTAACTCCATATCATGAGCTCTAGTGGCCAGTTCCTCAAAGGTCTTTGGTTGAATACCTTTCAAGATATATCGAAGACCCTAACACATGCCTTGGATGCACATTTCAATTGCTGAAGTTTCTGATAACCGATCTTTACAATTTAGGCTCAAGTTCATCCAACGGTTGATGTAGTCAATGACGGGCTCTTATTTTTGTTGATCTGTATTTGTGAGTTCCATCATGCTAACTGTCCTTTGAGTGCTGTAGAAGCGGTTGAGGAATTCTTTCTCCAGTTGCCCCCAATTATCAATCGAATTTGGTTCCAAATCGGTATACCGATCAAATGCATTGTCTTTCAAAGAGCAAACGAATTGCTTCACCAAGTGATCTTCGTATGTTCCAGCATCATTGCAGGTCTCTACGAAGTGAGCCATGTGTTGTCTTGGATTGCCTTTGCCATCAAATTGTTGAAATTTTGGCGGTTGGTAGCCATCTGGCATCTTCAAGTTGTCAATTCTTGGGGTATATGGCTTGTTGTAAGTCCATAGTGATTTACGGCTCTCTCCAGACTTGTTTTTGATTGTTTTCAGTATGAAATTTTTAGATTGATCAACTTGTATTGAGCCATCAGGCGATACTTCAATTTTTTTGGTTGTAGATTTTTCACTTTTATTGGCACGTAGCTTTACAGATATCCCAACTTCATTATCTTCATCTGCTTGCTTGCCACCAAAATCAAAAATCATTTCTTTGTTCAGCTTCAAGATTTGAGCATCCTGTTCTTGTATCCGCTTGGCAAGTCCTTTAGCAAGTTTCGTCAATTTTGCAATTTGCTCTTCCAAAATTGTAGACATCTTGATGCTTGAGGAATTCGATGAAGAGAAGAGATGAGAGGTAGAAATGGTCCCACCGAGCGTGCCAAAATTTGTAACACAATTTTTTTTTGTATTTAATTTGGTAAAACATAAAATGTGTACAAATAATATGATTTCGGATAAAAAGTATTTATACGGATCCGATCTCTATTTTTCTTCTGATTCTTCTTTTCAAAACTTGATCTTCAGAGTAAATTTGTCTCTTTGATCTTTTCGGACTTGTTGTTTGAACTTGGTCTTCAAAATTTTCGGGGATGATTTGTGTCCTCGATCTTCTTTGACTTGGTATTTGGACTTGACAATGTTAATTCGGAGGGCCAACGCCTTATTTCCGGATCAAACGCCAACCTTGAGTTGAATTTGATAAAGAACGCCTTTGACTGTCTTGCTTATGGATAAAACGCCGTCTTCGGAATGAATTTGGTGAAGAACGCCTTGAATATTTGAGAGAATTTCACTTATGGTATTTCTTCTCAAATTCTTGAACTCTTCAAATGACTTGTGGTGTGTTTTTCAACTGATATAGAGGCCTCTATTTATAGTTGTAGAGAGAGAGATCTAAAGCTGATGTGGCACTATCTCATCTGCTGTTGGAAATTGATACATATCTTTTAAAAGATATTTACTTGTTGTCAAAAACTCTTGATGTTTATCATATAATAATATCTTTATTATTTAAATATTTTATTTAATTTTGGATTTGATATGATTCTAAAACTAAATAAATATATAAAAATCAATAAAAATATTATATATAATATTTGATTTTTCGCTATGTATTAAAATGTGGATGACTTGATTTATATGTCATGTGAATGATTATATATTCACAACCAATAATCTCCTTAATCATAATTAATGTAAACTAAATACATATACACATATAGATATCAAACAATATACTTGCTAATTAACTATTGACGTGACTTTGTTAACTAACTCAATATTACGAATGAACATTGTATAATTAATTATTTAATTAATATTCTACAAAATAATTAAAAAGTGAAATAAGTATTGTATACAATATATATCGTACGTAAATGGTTTTCGATAAAAAGAATCAATATTCTAGAATTCTATTTAAATATAAATAAGGAGATTTATACATAAAAAAGAGAGAATTTTTGGGGTAATATTAATGTGCATTCTTATGTATTTTTTTTATCTTTACTGTTGAAATTAGAAACTCCATTCCATCATTTATTCTTCTGCCTTTTGCATGGGATTTCAGTTTCATATGCATGAACTCCTTCACCTGCATGGAGTCTTCCTTACCTTCCTCACATGCAGATATTTTTTTATCCACGTCAACAACTTATGATCGCGCTCTTATACTGCAGGACCACTTCACACAAGCTGGGAGACAATCTTGATCATTCAATTAAGCGTGCACGGATCGTGTAGTATGGTCGTTGGATCGATCAAGATATTTTACATTCATGTTGTTATTCCTATAAATAAAAGAAACACAATAATGTAGAGTAATTTTTGAGATTTAGATCAGAATAGCTTAGCTGAGAGAATATCTCTGTATTGCACTCATTTTTGAGAGAGAATTCAATAAAATTTGATTCAATATGGAAATTATTCCATTGATTTTCAATTTCTACATAGTACCAGAGCCATGAATCTTTGATTTCTGGAGAAATTTACCGATTAGATTTGGTGATAATTGATGATTTTAGATTCACTGATTGTGAATCTTTGATTTTCATTTCTGTGAGTTGAAAATTTGTTGATTGAAAAATCTACTTCTTTGTGTTCGATAAAATGCCGAAACAAAATCGACGATTGCCATGGAACAAGATAGTAATGGAGGAATGAGGTTTTCATGTTGCAAACGATGATGAGGATGAACAAGGTGAAAGCAGCCACATATCAGCTGCAAATAACATGAATAATGCAGTTGCAAATCATTTTGGAACTCGTGATGATTCTCACAAGGAGGTAACTACTTATCGTGTTCAAAGTAATGATGTTCTTCACCTTCATCTGAACGATCACCCAGGTATGGTGCTCACTACAGACTTATTAACTGGAAAAAATTTCCATAGCTGGTCAAGAGCAATCAAGCGGGGGCTTGTTGCGAAGAATAAACTTGACTTTATTGATGGAACAATGCTTGAACCAAATGAACAATCTGTGGATTATAAACAATGGTTGTGCGTCGATTATTTAGTTTTTTCATGGATTGTGAATTCAATTTCTAAAGAATTAGGTAGAGGCTTTCAACATATAGACACTTCCAATGAACTTTGGGATGAACTGAATAGAAGGTTTAGAAGATCTAATGGACCACGCATATATAAGCTTCGTAGGGAGTTAGCTACATATTCTCAGGGAAATCAGTCTGTGCTGTTATACTACCACAATTTGCAGAGTTTGTGGGATGAAATTCATTTATTAGTTCCTTGTCATACATGTACCTGTGGAGCCTCTGAAATGAATAAAATGAATGAGGAGAATGAGCGTTTAATGCAATTCTTGATGGGATTGAATGACTCCTTTGAGGCCATTAGAAACCAGATACTAATATTGGATCCTCTACCTTCTGTGAGCAATGCATATGCAATGGTTCTTCAGGTAGAGGACCAGAAAGAGATCTCTACCTGTTATGCTGATATAGGGGAGCAAAATGCTATGTACACAACTCAGAGAGGTACTGGGGGTAGATATGAAGGATAGAAGAGAAGGCTTAGCAAGGAAGAAAAGCAAAAACTTAAGTGTAGTCATTGCGGGGGCAATGGGCATGAGAAAAGTAAATGTTTTGATCTAGTGGGGGTTCCAGATTGGTATAGACGGTTTAAGACGGATAAAGGGAGGCATAATAGGGCCAATTGTGTAGATCAAGATGACACAATGAGCACTAGAGATGAGCTGCATAGTCAGCTGGGTGAGCAGCAACCTCCAGACATGAATAAGATGATTCATTATGAGATTAGCAAGTACTTGGGAAATTACTTCAAAAATGTGAACACAGGACCTAGCATTTCTCCTAATGCTGCTGCAAATCTGGTGGAAACTGGGAATGCCTCTCATGACAAGAATGATGACACTATGAGCCATTATACATTTGGGTTACCTGACACTCAACACAGTGAGTGGATTTTAGATTCCGGGGCTAGTATACATATGTGCTGCAATCCAGCACTTATGCAAACTATGAGACAACTCCCAGAACCTCAGAAGATATTTTTACCTGATGGATCTAACCTCTTGGCTCACTATTGTGGGGAGGTGCAGTTAAATGATGATATCTTGTTGAAAAATGTATTGTTTGCACCCTCATTCACCCATAATCTGATCTCAGTTGGACAAATGGCTAAAGACTTGAGAGGTAAAGTGGTTTTTCTGCCATCACATTGCCTAATACAGAATGAGGCAAATGATCACATACTGGGAATAGGAAAGTTGAAAGGAAGACTGTATGTGTTCAAACACATGTCACCAGAAATCACTTGCAATGTGAAGTCCACTAGAGATCTTTCTCTTCAACAATGGCATGAATTACTTGGTCATCCTTCCACTGGAACAATGAGACATATACCACATCTCAAGAGAAATTATTCAGAGGCAAGATTTGATGAGCTTCAGCTTTGTGAAATATGCTGCAGAGCTAAGCAGCAGAGACAACCCTTTCCTATTCTACAAAGAAGGACTGATTCTCCCTTTAAGTTAATTCATGGGGATTTATGGGGACCTTACAAGGAGGAATCTGTCACTAACACAACCTATATATTAACTCTGGTTGAAGATAATTCTAGATCAACTTGGACTTATATGCTGCACTCTAAAGCTCAGGTATTCACAGTACTACAGAGTTTTATTGCTATGGTGGAGACTTAATTTGGTTCCAAAATAAAGGTTTTCAGGTCAGACAATGGAACAGAATTTGTTAACTTAGCTGTCAATCATTTATTACAGGCTAAAGGGATTATACACCAGAAAACATGTGTCTATAGTCCACAGCAAAATGGGATTGTGGAACGAAAGCACAAATACTTATTGCATGTGGCTAGAGCCCTTATGTTTCAAAGCCAATTACCTAGTAAGTTCTGGCCCTACTCCATTTTGCATGCAACATGGTTAATCAATAGGATTCCCACTGATGTACTTCAGTGGATTTTTCCTTATGAGGTGCTCTTTAATAAACCTCCTGATCTTCACTTGGTTCAGCCTTTTGGATGCTTGAGTTATGCAGCAAATGTGATTCCTTCTAAATCAAAATTTGATGTTAGAAGTTACAAATGCATATTTCTGGGATTTGCAGTCAATAGGAAGGGATATATTCTTTACAATCTGGATGAGTCTAAAGTTTTCATTTCCAGAGATGTCAAATTTTTCCCTCATTCTTATCCATTACAATCCCTTACTACACCACCAGTGTTACCTTTTCCCAGCTTTGGTGATAATCAAGAATTTCAGTCTGCTATTATTGCTTCTCATGCTGAGCCTATATCACCTATTTCTGCAATAGGTCAATCTTCTACTTCTAATGTTTTACCTAGATGCAGCACTAGAGTTTCCAAGCCTTCCACATACTTGAAAGATTATATTTGTTCTGTTTCACAAACATTTTTGCCTAGTCAATCCACTCAGCTCACACCACCTACTTTTCCATATATCTCTTCTACCTCACTTTCCCCAGCTTACCATTCGTTCCTGCTCAATCTTGATACTCTGACAGAGCCTAGTTCTTACAAAGAAGCTAGTAAGTATTTTGAGTGGACACATGATATGGATCAAGAGCTCCTTACTCTTGAATCAAACAACACCTGAGAACTCACCATTCTTCCTCCTGGTAAACAAGCAATTGGTTCTAAGTGGGTTTATAAAGTGAAGCTTAATACTGATGGGACTGTTGAGAGATTTAAAGCACGCTTGGTTGCAAAATGATACAAACAAGAATATAGTTTGGATTACCATGAAGTTTTTTCTCCAGTAGCTAAACTTGTGACTGTGCGGCTGTTAATTGATCTAGCTACTGCTCACTCTTGGCCATTGCATCAAATTGATGTGAATAATGTCTTTTTGCATGGTCATTTGAGTGATGAAATATATGTACTTCCTCCGTAGGGTTATCACAAGGCAGCTCCCACTCAAGTGTGCAGACTTATAAAGAGCCTCTATGGACTCAAGCAAGCATCCCGAGAGTGGAATATCGAATTCAGTAAGCTCTTATACTCTCTTGGGTTTATTCAATCTCCTAATGATAATTGTTTATTCATTAAAGGCACTGGTGAACATTTCCTTGCTCTTCTAGTCTATGTCTATGACATCCTTATTACTGGCCCAAATCTTGCTGAGATTACTACTGTCAAATAAGCTTTACATAAAGCTTTCACTATTAAAGATTTGGGTTCTGCTAGATACTTCCTTGGGGTTGAGATTGCTCGAGGTTCTGATGGTACCTACCTTAGCCAACGCAAATATGTTTTGGATTTATTGGACTCAGTTGGTTTAACTGGTTGCAAGTCTACCTCTACTCCATTTCTTCCTGGTTTATATTTGTCATCTTCCTCTCCCCCAATTCCAGATCCTGATAAGTATCGACGCTTGGTTGGAAAGCTGCTTTATCTAAACTTAACTCGTCCTGACATCTCATATGCTGTGCAGCAGCTTAGTCAGTATGTGTCTGCACCTTCCTCCTCGCATTGGGATGCTGCTGCACATGTTGTTCGCTACCTCAAAGGTTGTCCTTCCCTTGGGCTCTTCTTTGCTACTGGCACTTCTTTCTCTTTAACCGCGTATTGCGATGCCGATTGGGGCTCCTTCCCAGATACTAGACGCTCTCTTACGGGCTATTGTGTGTTTTTGGGATCCTCACTTATCTCTTAGCGTTGCAAGAAACAGACCACAGTATCCATGTCAACGGTTGAGGCCGAATATAGGAGCATGAGTACTACTGTCCGAGAGCTTATGTGGATTCACTATCTTCTGCATTCCCTCTCTGTTCCTATCTCCTTACCCATCTCCCTCTTCTGTGACAACCAAGCGGCTGTGCATATCTCTAAAAACCCAGTTTTCCATGAGCGGACCAAGCACTTAGACTTGGACTATCATTTCTCTCGCGAGCAGTACAAAAAGGGCTTCATCTCTCCTTTATTTGTTTCCTCTCAGTTCCAATTAGCGGACTTGTTTACTAAATCACTCCCTAGTTCCCGTTTTCATTTTCTCTTATCCAAGATGAGTGTTGCGGATCTTCATCGGGCTCATCTTGAGGGGGGGGTGTTGAAATTAGAAACTCCATTCCATCATTTATTCTTCTGCCTTCTGCATGGGATTTCAGTTTCATATGCATGGACTCATTCACCTGCATGGAGTCTTCCTTACCTTCCTCGCATGCAGATATTTTTTTATCCACGTCAGCAACTTATGATCGCGCTCTTATACTGCAGAACCACTTCACACAAGCTGGGAGACAATCTTGATCGTCCAATTAAGCGTGCACGGATCGTATAGCATGATCGTTGGATCGATCAAGATATTTTACATTCATATTGTTATTCCTATAAATAAAGGAAACACAATAATGTAGAGTAATTTTTTAGATTTAGATCAGAATAGCTTAGCTGAGAGAATATCTCTGTACTGCACTCATTTTTGAGAGAGAATTTAATAAAATTTGATTCAATATGGAAATTATTCCATTGATTTTCAGTTTCTACATTTACGAACAATTATCATCATTATGAACTAATTAACTTGAACAACTAATAATAATTAAGGGCAAACTAAAACACACATGTGGATCGCGACTTTGGAATTTAAATCAATACAATGGTTGCATAAAATATAAGATATGTTTTCTGTTTTATGATTTGTGCACTATAATTCTGTAGGTGGATAATTGGGGATAAAATCCTCTAGTCCACTTTTCATGTCCTACTATGAAATTTAATATTTTAAAAAAATTTATTACAAAATTAAATTTTATTATAATTTTACAAATCATAATCAACGTTTATTGCTAAAAATTAAATTTTAAAAAAATTATATACACTATGTTTGGAATAATCAACCATATTAATCAATTATATTAACCAAAAAATAAGAAATAAACATTAAAAAAATAAATATAAACTCTAATTGGGTGGAACGAACCCTAAATAATAATTCTAAAATTAATCTAAGGTATAACAAATTGAAATTGAAGAAAAAAATTGACGAAAATCGAATAAAAATTAAAATGGGACACAAAATGAGATAGAGAAAAGTGTGATAGAGGATTTCATTTGGGATAATTGATGAAATGGTTTATTGATTGGATGATGAGGCCCATGTCATGGAAGAGCAATAAAAGAATAGCACAGAAATAATCAAACAAATAAATAAAAAAATTGAGAATATTAAGGCAACGGAATGAAATGATCATGCAGTGATATCTAAATGAAAAGGCCGAATTTGACCAATTAGAAAAGAGAAATGAATATTATAAAAAAAATGAGAAATGAATGAAACAAATTAAATATCAATCTCACTACTTACGATTCAATTTATAATAATGAGTTTAAAATCAAATACTCAAAATCCTACCGCAATCAACTATAAATTAATTACATAGAAGTTACTCACCAAGAGCATCTCGTCTTTTTTAAAATGTGGATACAGCCAAACATTTGTGAGTATAAAGCAAGGTCATCAAGTTTCTTTGTGGCTTTTTCAAGTTGTGAATTCTACGACACGGGCTAATTTTGAAATACTAACAACTTTGGAATGAGTGAGGTATGTTTGATGAAAGAGTTGATAGAATGCAAATATTTATAGATGAGAGGTTGGTGATAAATTTGGAATATGTATTCACATGTGGTAAATTCATTACAAAAAATTCGCATTTTAGCGACGAATTTTTCCGTTATTAAAAAATTCATTAAAAAAAATTGAGCCGTGCCAAAGCCGTGGAAAAGATTCAAACCCAAGATCTCTGGGAACGTAAGGTTTTATGAATTGTACCTCTAACCATGTAGGCTAGTGGACATGTACATTAAAATATAGAAATAATACACACACAAAAACACACAAAATCTATTTTCATTAAATTTTTATTTCAAAATTAAATAATTATATATTATTCATTTATTTAAATACTTATTGTAATTATTAATAATATATGTTTATTATAAAATATAATTATATGATATCATTATTTAGTATTAGATTATTTTAATTATTTTTCTCAAATATTATATATTTTTCTCATAAATTTATTAAAACAAAAATTAATTAATTAGTAATTCAAAAATAAAAAATCTAAAAAATATTAAAAATAATATGAAATATTCAAAAAATTATAAAATAAAATAAACCAAAAAAATTAAAGTAAATAAAATATTAAAAATATTAAAAAAATAATTTTAAATTCGTAATAAATTAGTAATTGAAAAAAAATTAACAAAAATAAAAAAATCAAAAATGTAAAATAAATAAAAAGTACTAATATTGATAAGATTAGTTTCAAATTCGTAATTAATTACTAATTGAAAATTAAAAATATAAATTATTATAAAATAATGCAAAATATTAAAAAATGATATAAAATATTAAAAGAACAAAAAAATTAGGAAAAATCAAAGAAATAAAAAAATAAAAAATTTAAAAAAAAATTAATTTCAAATTCATATTTAAGAAACAAATGGAAAATTAAAAAAAATAAAAAATTAAGAAAAATAAGAAAATAAAAATTAATTTTAGTTATGGAATTATTCTGTAACTAGTCCGTCGCTAAAATTTAAAAATATAAAAAAAAAATCAAAATTAAAAAAATATATATTTGACGGTGAATTTTTCCGTCTCAAACTTAATGATTGAAAAATCCGGTGTTATGATAAAAAAATAAATTTTAAAAATTAAATTATGACATATAACGACGGATTTTTCTGTCGTTAACTTAATTAGAGACGAAAAAAATCATCGCTATAAAAAATCTTAATCCGTCGTTAATTTGTCTGTATTTTAATGACGAAATATTATCTGTCGTTAAATCCGTTGCTAAACTTCATTTTTCTTGTAGTGATTATAGAAACACGCGATTTGCATTAATTTATATGAAATCTTTTGGTTAATTGTTTAATTAAAAATGATACATGTTTCTATATACAATTACACACGCTTCCTCGATTAAAGATACGGTGATTTCTAAAACATTTATATATATATATATATATATATATATATATTTAATTTTTCAATTTTAAAAATTTAAGGTTTATATAATTTGTATGTATTGATATGGTTAATTTTAAAAATTCTTAATTTGCAATAATTTATATCAAATGTTATGGTTAATTGGTTAATAACGTGAAATGAATCAAGATTGGGGATGATATTCTTAGGGTTGGCAAAAAATACTGTAATATTGGAATATCATTCATATCGTTTTGAAAAAATACTGAAGATACTGATATTTAAGGAATACCAGTTTTTCAGTAAGGTATGATACCTTACCGGAAATTTTAGGTAAGGTAACGATATGAATTTTGAAAAATTAAGGTATATCGGGATATACTACCGTCATATATCTGTATATACCGTCATACCATACTACGATATATGCCGAAGTAAAGGTATATACCTCACTTCGGCATATACCATGGTACATTATGACGGTAACGCTTGGGCCCGTGCACTGTGTTCAATAATTATTCTCTTAAAATAAATATATACTCTAAAATGAAATTAGTGAACTCTAAAATTAAATTAAATTAATATAATTTTTTTATCTGGTGTCTCGCGCAATAAATTTGATTGATACTAATGCATAGACTTGTGCATTGCGCTCGATACAGAATAATGAATTTAAAAAAAAAAATAAAAAGATGAGAAAACGTAAAGAAAGAAAGAAAGAGGAATGAAAGCAGTGGGCTCGGGCCCAACAACAAAAAAAAAGGAATGAAAGCGGTGAGCTTAGGCCCAGCAACTAAAAAAACGGACGGTTGGCTCAGGCAAGCCGGTGGGTTTGAGTTCTATTTGAACCCGTTAGACGATCTCTTCTAAATTTTTGTCATCATATTTTGGGAACATAAATGACGACATTGTAGTTGTTAATTATGTTGGTTCTAATTTGTTTCATCTCCTGCTATGTAAATGACATTGGTGTGTTATTATTTTTTTAATGATATTGTGTTTAAAAATGCAACATTGTTGTTTACATAGCACTAGGCAAAAAAAAAATCCAAACCAACATAATTAACATTTAATTATATCATTATATATGTTCCCAAAATATAATTTGCAAAAATATTATAAAAATATTTTTAAAAATTAATTGGAAAATCCGGGAACATGCCCCCTGAGGGCGGCATCGAATTTTCCCTCGCTCTAACTAGGGCAATTGATTGACCCAATGTAAAAATAAAAATAAAAAGTTGGGGTGGATTTGAAATTCTGTACACAGTGACTAATTAAGAGTCCATTCCTTTTCTTATCATAGCCCTCTATTTTCAAAAAATATGAATTGGCATAGCCTTCTCGTGAAGAGTTTGTATAAGATGATCATCACATTTTCATAGCGAGACTTTTTTTTTTTAAAAAAGAAAAAGAAAAAAAATTCACTTAAGCTTTGTGTGGCTGCAAATGTCCAAGATAGATTTGGAAAATGAGCCGGGCCGACTTGGTACCTAACGTTAGGCCGAGGGGAAATCAAGTTGGGTTGGGCGGACCAAACTTTCATTTAATTAAAACCTCAACTTTACCTCAATTGCCTCATTACATTATTACAATAACTTTAAATATATATAAGGACATAAAAATCAAATCCATTCCTAATGTGTTAATTGTCTTAAATAACACAACTCATACACTGTTTTCCAATCACAGCATAATCTTTAAGACATTATAATTATAGAGATGGTATTCTGTGCATAAGCTTTATTTAAAGCGTTATTTAAGACGGGGCGTTTGTTCCCCAAAAATATATACCCTAAAATAAAATTAGTGAACCCTAAAATTAAAATAAATTGATTTAATTTGTTTGAAATGAGTATGAAATAGAATTAATAAACCCTAAAAAACACAAAATAAAAAAACCCTAAAAAACACAAAATAAACCCCTAAAAACACCCTCCAAAAAACCCTAAAAAACACAAAATAAACCCCCTAAAAAAAACCCTCCAAAAAACTCCAAAAAACACCAAATATATCCTAAAAAAACTTGGTCAAAGGACGGGTTTGACCACGTTGACCGGGTCAAAGGATGGATTTGACCGCGTTGTCAAAGCGTGGGTTGACCCGACCCGTCTTAAATAATCTCATTTAAGGCCTTATGCATGGAAGTTTTTGCCATAATTATAACATCACCTGCTGTTGCATTTTGCAATTACGACAGTCCCAATATTTTCCGACGAGATTTTGTACTATGCGCCCAGTAAAATTCTCATATACCGTCAGTCCAACATCTTAAAACGATGCCATTTCAATAATTTTTTTTTTTTTTGGATGTCGAGGGTAACCCGCAGCCGCTACCGTGGTGCGCACTGGGTAAACCCCGCCCCTGTGTAATAGCCTGCAAACCTACACAGGGGAGGTAAACCACACTTGGCAAGCCAGGTGTGACAGGCTCACACCTAGTAGTGTTGGTGGTGGATCAAACTTGAGACTTTTGACCTCAAGAAACACCACTCTACCACTAGGCCATCCCCAAGGAGACAATAATTGTTTTGTTTGTATGAAATTTTGCACAAGAATTGAAATCCAACAGATCTCATACATACTCCATATGTGCGTGTGTGTGTGATCTTGGTGAATTCTCCACCACCAGATAGGATGCGCCTAGATGATACGCAAGACATGAACATATGATTCATGAACTCAATGCCCACTATTTTATACTTCCCACGTTCTACGCATGTGAATCTCATTACATTATTTTCAATCTCAATAAATTTATCATATACTCTTAATTACATATTCTTCGAGGTAACTATGAAATTGGAGTTTTTCAATCGAAAAAATAAATTCATTGGAAATGTACGTGATGTGATACAATTTATATTCCGAAATCATCTTTTCAAAATAAAATTTTGTATTGCATACAAAATATTGTCAATTGACATTTGTTTTAATGTATTTTGGAAATATAATAAAATATGGTAATACAATTTGAAATAAATTAAACCACCAACTCCCAATTTCCTCCGGTCGCTTCCCCGAGGAAATTATGTATATTTACAATATTGTATCATGATATGAAAAGGTCTGGTGGAGAATTCGTGATTAAATTCGAACCTATACAATATGAAACTCCTTTTTTTTTTTCTTACGTAACAAATAATATTTATAGGAGATAATAAAATACCTTAAAAGAACTATATATACGTTATTCTTCTTTTTATTTACAACTAATATTTTTTTCGACTAATTGTCCGGCTAGTAATTTAAATAATGAGTTTATGTTACTAGAAATGAGTTCACTTTTGGTCCCATTATAATAGAGTCAAGACGCTTTTAGTCTCAAAAGTTACTTTTTTTTTGTCCCAAATGATATTTTTTCGACAATTTTAGTCCATAAGATATTTTTTCGATAATTTTAGTCCCATAAGATAGTTTTCCGACAATTTTAGTCCCAAACTAACAGAGAGGAGGAACTACCGTTAAAACCAAGGTCAAAACGCGTGAAATGATGACTTTGTTGGGCATTTCTTTTGTATTTATTGATATGGTTCAATATTATGTTGAAAATACTTTGCACTTTTTTTGTTGGTATTTATTTTGATATTGTTGATGTGTTTGGAGATGCCACTTTTTTTACCTTGATTTTAACGTCAGTTAACTTTCTTTATTAGTTTGTGGTTAAAATTATCGGAAAAATATCTTATGAGACTAAAATTATCAGAAAAATATTTTATGGGACCAAAATTGTCCAAAAAGTATCTTATGGGACCAAACTTGTCGAAAAAATATCATTTGGGACCAAAAAAGTAACGTTTGGGACTAAAAGTGTTTTGCCCATATTCTAACAGGACTAAACGTGAAATTTACTCTACTAGAAAATAAAAGGTATACATCATCAAATGGTTAATACCTACATTTTACCTACATTTTGGACACTTTTTAAAAAATGACCCACTTTATTACTATTAACAAAACAACACCCACTTTTTCAAAAATTTTACAAATCTCACCTCGATCAAATTTGCAGCCTAAAATATCTATGTGGCATGCCCAACAAATTTATTTTATTTTTAGTTTATAATTGACATGGAATATCCAAGTAATATTTTTTATTGGAGCAAAAAAGTCACGCAAGAATTCCAACATGCCCATAGATATTCTAGGCTGGAAATTTGATCGAGCTCAGATTTGCAAAAATTTTGAAAAAGTGGGCACTGTTTTGCTAATAGTAATAAAGTGAGTCATTTTTGAAAAAGTGTCCAAAATGTAGGTATCAAAGTGTAAATTTTTCTACAATAAAATAAATAAATTTTGACATGCCTTGCAATTTAGACACGGACTTTGAAAAGTTGAAATTAGAACACAATCTTGCAATTTTTTGCAAAATATATAGACACTCCCAAATTTTCCAATTTGAATTTTATTAATACAATGAAGATTGATGTGAAATATAATGTTTTATTTTCGTATTATTGCAAATTGTGTCTGTTTTGTATAAAAAAAAAAAAACTGCAAGTTGGTGTTTTAATTACAACGTTTTAAAGTTCTTGTCTAAATTACAAATTATATCAAAATTTATATATATATATATAATGGAAATCAACTCCATCATGAATTATTTGTTGTTTATTAATTATGTCGAAGTTAGCAAAATGAAATAAATTATAGGAGTAGTACGTATGACCGGGATCGTGACATTGAGCTTATCTTCCACGATTGATAGAGGTCGGAATGAGATCAACTTCTAACGTTTTAGCAACAAACTTTGCTCTGATTTGGCTGCGACAAATGAGCACGACGTTAACACCATTTAACTACTATTTAAGAAGAGAAAATGATTTTATATTTACGACCTAAGAAAAGTTCTAAGTCATAATTTTATAGTCATGAACTTAGTTGATTCCATAAAGTGATGCAGATAGTTAAAAGCGTGTATAATTTGTTGATTCTGAGAATATCCGAAAGAACACAAGAATAATTTCGTTGATTCTCGCAAAAATACCGAATTGCACATAAATATCACAATTTTATATCAAATTCAACTCCTTTAATAACAATCTAGATACGTATACTTATAATATACGAGAAACATGAAAGATAAGTAATATAAATCTAATTTAAAATAGATAAGTAATATAAATCCTAATTGATAACGTAATTTAAATAGATAATAAACTATAATCACATCTAACATATAATTTAAATAATATCAAGATCTAATCTTGATATCTCCATCACAAAGTCTCAATGGAAATTTAATCCAATTTTTGCATTGTTGTTTTCCTTTTAAGGAAATTTTTGTATAGTAGTTGAGTGATAATGGTTTTGTTATAATATTACAGTATAAATATGCAACATAATGTTTAAGTGAATTTTTAAAATGTCTATACCTTTGAATAATGTTATTTTATACCTAATGTTTCAACAATCTTACAAAAGTATCAAATATCATGAGGTGATATCTTTAATCACGAAAATCATGTGGCATACAGTATGATATTGATTTTTTCATTCAGTGCGTCATATTAAACAACGTCGTTTTGTATTGAGAAATTATAAAGAAAAAATCCAAAATTTCCACCTAAACTATAAATTTATAACTATGTCGATACATATGATCCTATACGGGTTTGGTGATGATTTTTTTTTCTTTTTTCTTTTTGTTTTTCTTTTTCTGAGAGAAGTTGGTGATGAGCTAGTTTGTTACAAATAAGGACTGAGATTTCTGAGATGGTGAAACAAATATTTGTGGTGGATTTTTTATTTTTATTTTTAAATGACAAGGTATTATTTTCAATAGTCAATACCAATGCAAGGTCATTCACTAACCCTTTCAATACTTTTAATTTTCTCTGTTAACTCCTTTTTTCATGATTTGTATGTTTTGATTACGCACGATTACTAATATATATCCACAATAAATATGGCAATTTTGAATGCAAATCTAACTAATTCATCATATTTCAAAATTAGCTAATATGAGTAACATATATATATAGGTTTTGGTTTAGGTGAGAAATATTTGTTCGTGTGAGAAATGAGAAAATATTTTTCTTATTGTTAATTACTACTTAATAGATATAATTTTATTGCATAATTATTTTATCCCACGTGTGCAATGAAATTATAGCAATTAAGAAATAAATCATTTAAGCAATAAAATTCGTGCAATTAAGCAATAAAATACAATACGATATGCATTGTTCTCAGTTCTCACATGAAGATCTTTTCTCACCTGAACCCAACCCCCCACACACACACACATATATATATATATATATATTTGAATTTTAAGTATTTTAGTTATGCCAATTAAATATGCTGAATTTAGTTTTTGCAATCTATAAATAATAAATACCAACATACCATGATACTAATGCGTATGTAAAATAGTAAAAGCAACCGTCATATTAGTATTATATTAGTTGTCTCTGTGTGTGTGTGTGTGTGTGTGTGATATTTGAAGTTATTAGTTAAATTAATAAATTATTTTCGTGCAATTCATTCTCGAGGATGATATTCCATTAATTTATTAATTAATTGCAAAGTTATCAATATTCAGTTACCCAATTAATTATTAATTAGTTACTCTTCCTGATGTATATTTACCCAATTGATAGCATTTAAAAATATAGATATACATATCTATAATCATAATCAATTAAAAAATATTTTATTACCATAACATATTTCCATGTATTTAAAATGATGAAAAATTTGTACAGAAACATATGCATATATATATATATAAAATATCATGCAATGTAATATAATAGAAGTTTATTTGTACATATACACATATATACATGATAATTAATATCTATAATATATATTTCCAAGGTTCTATTAATTTGAAGATCGAGTAATTGATTTTGAACTTCATTTTTATGTGTTTTAATAAATTAATATTTGTTGTTCTATACCTCTATATATCTATCACTAATAACTAATAAGTAAGACTTTTTTCTTCTTCTTTTATCACAATTTTTTACATATATATATGCAAATCGCTTCAATTCTCAGACAGAGATATGAAACCCGTCTCAATATGGAAGAGCTCTGAAGTTTCGCACCTTGAATTCACCTGAAGATTGGTTAGTTTAATTTTCTTGGCCATAATTTGCTACTTTGCTTTTATGCATATAAAAATTGAAGTAATTTTTTGTTTGAAGGGATATACAAAAGAATGAATTAGAGTGAGAATCATGCTTGACAATTATACAATGACATATATATACACTTCAATTTTAAATTTATACATATTATATATGCAATTCTCACAATCCTAGAGTTGTTACTGCTTAACTTTTTTTAGTTACGGTTAGATTAATATGTTTTTTTAATTGACTTGATATTTTTTCCCTTTAATTTTTAGATATTACCAATTAAAAGTTATTATGCAATATAGGTATAAAAATATTATTCTACATAATTAAAATCAGTAAAAGTGATAAAAGTTTCAATATTATAATTTTTAATAGAACTAAGACGATTTGGAACACTATAATTTTGATTCATGTTATAATAGGATTATATAAATATAAAACATTTTCCCTTGAAGTTCTCAACCAGTTTGATACCATATTTAAGAAAAAGTACCACCGAATTATTTTTATTAAATGATATTACATTAATATACATATATATAGTATTTATACCATCCAAATTACATTCGGATTTATCAAATTAATATATATTATATTATCAGATTTATCAAAACATAATGTTCAATGTAAAAAGTAGTATAACAACTTTACAAATTTTAAAAAAACTACATAAAAACGCATTTAATGGAATATTAATATTAAAAAAATAATATTGAAGTATTGTGCATATGATATTATACTTTCATCAAATTTTATGATAATTGATATTGCTATATATCTTATATATTGTAACATATATTTTAATTAATATTCATTTTATAGATGTAATTACCTAAAACAAAATAATGTGTCCTATTATTTTCTAAAAAATAATATTTGACAAATAATTGGTTATGCACCACTATATTCTCCATATCCCAATACTGTGTCTTAATTTATTTTTTTCAACACTATTTTTTTTAAATAAATTAAAATATGTGCACCGGCCACATGGGAAATGCTCGTTTGTAATAATGAATTAGATGTTTTCCTAGAGGAATATTTGAGGTGATTGGAGGCAAACTGAATAATTAAGAATTAAAAAAAAGACTGAAATTTGACCGCTTTGAATCTGGAGATGCTTTTCCTAAAAAGATGGTAGATGTCTTGACAGTTTAAAACTGTATGATTTGATTGCGTAAACAAACTCACATTATTATAAATATAAAAAGAGGGAAGGAAGAATCTTTCCAATGGAGATCGCAATAAAATAGAGTCCATTTAACACAATGACAACACTCACAGATCAACGCGGCACGTTCTTGGATCGCCACCCATCTCCTATTTGAACTGGTTTTTCGATCCCAAACCCACTGCTCTTTCTCTCTCTCCTACTCACGTTTTGCCAGGTCGTCTACTTCTGTCTGCATCAACATTGCCTCCCTCACTTACCAATTAACTGTATCAAATAAATAAAAGTTTTGCTCCGTCTCTTTCCCTCTCTGAACTTGTCACAAAGGGACTCTTTTCCCATCGTTATTTCTCTCCCTTCCTCTCTCTCTCTCTCTCTCTCTTTCTCTCTCTCTCTCTATATATATATAAAGGTTTTGCCTTTTGTGGCATTGCATTTGCATGTGGTGTTTGTATGCTTCAGGTGGGCGTTGTTCTTGCAGCATCACATAGCGTTGATGGAATTCTTCTGGTCCTTTTGATTTCAAGGTATTCTGAGATGAACTACGCTCTCAATTTGCTCGTGTGTGTAATTTTTTTAAGAGATTTTATTTGCATTGTATGTAAAGCTCGAATCATTTTCAATCGATTGTTGTTGTGCACTGAGACTTTTGATTGATGTTCATGAGTGAATCTCTCTCTCTCTCTCTCTCTGCTAGTTCTGTCTGTGATTTGATAAACATCCTCATTAGATGATTCTGTTTTGCATCTGTAGTTCAATCACCAATATTACAAAATCTGGGGCTTTGTCAATTGGTGTGGCAGTGGCCTTCATTAGAGTAGAAGAATCCAGAGCTTGAATTCAGCGAGGATGAGGGGAGCTGTGTTTGTAGCTATTGCCGCCGCCATTGGCAACTTCTTGCAAGGATGGGATAATGCTACCATAGCAGGTATATATACATACATATGCTCATTATACTTGTAGTGTTTCTGTACCAGTCATGATTCTCTCTGTGTCATATTGTTTTTTTTTTCTTTTTTTTTTCTGTATCACTATAGATATTAATCTTTCACACATCATGTATTAAATTCGTAGAAAGATTGAGCTCATGGAATTTTTTATTCAGGATCTGTGCTTTACATCAAAAAGGAATTTCATTTAGAGAGCCAACCTACCATAGAAGGGCTGATTGTTGCAACCTCCCTGATTGGGGCAACAGTTATCACTACATTCTCCGGGCCAGTATCTGATTGGCTCGGACGGCGTCCAATGCTGATCATCTCATCTGTTCTATATTTCCTTAGTGGGCTGGTGATGCTATGGGCTCCTAATGTGTATATGCTCCTTTTGGCAAGGCTCTTGGATGGTTTTGGAATCGGTCTGGCCGTCACTCTCGTTCCTGTCTATATATCTGAGACAGCTCCACCAGAAATACGAGGATTACTAAATACTCTTCCTCAGTTTACTGGTTCTGCTGGAATGTTTTTGTCATACTGCATGGTATTTGGAATGTCGTTGAAGGAAGCACCTAGTTGGAGACTCATGCTTGGTGTTCTTTCGATTCCTTCAATCATCTATTTCGTGTTGGCAGCATTTTACTTGCCTGAATCCCCAAGATGGCTTGTAAGTAAAGGGAAGATGAAAGAGGCCAAGAAAGTCTTGCAAAAAATACGTGGACGGGAAGATGTCTCTGGTAAATTGCTATTTCAATTGAACTGCTGGAGAATGTTGAAGTTTTATGCTAGAAAACTATGTTTATGCACATCTTATGGTTGAGATTTTTTTTTCTTTTTGGTAATAAGCAGTTTATGATTAAGTTTGTTTTATCAGATTTCCTCTTAGTGAAGTTAGGATTTGTAATGAGTTTTTGATGATGCTAAAAGTTGAAGTCATATGATCAAATCCTGTCTGAGCTATGAACAGGGTCAAGTTCAATCCATCTTACTGGTTCGAACTAATATACAATAGAGATTGTTAGGCTTGCTAGGATGGACCTTTGCTATAACTCCCCATGCTTAAGTTAGATGGAATATGTAGGGTCCAATGGAAAGGTAAAGATCAATATAGTCCACGGACTCACTACAATTAGCTATTTTTCTAGGGGAAAGATTGTTTTTATTTCCCTACATATACCCACCAATCACCATTTCATTGGATCAAAGAGTGAAAATGTTGCAGACAATAGAGATTTTTGCATTCATTGAGAGCTGTAAATATGGATATGTTCTCTCAATTTGCTGAGAAAGAGTTTGTTGTGTATTTTTAGAACATAATTATGCAGGCAACTTCATGAATTTTTTATTCTATCTTAGATTAAATTCAAGAGTTGAGTAGGTCTCATGTGCATGGTCAGTCTTAAAAGAGTGACCACTGACATTGATACCGTAAAACTTGTTCCCCGCATGTTATTTTTCCTGAATGAATTATGATAATTACGTTTATGCTCATGACACATCATTTTTGCCCTCTTTTTTTAGGTAAGTTTAAGTAAATAACTTCTCCTGCTTGCTCTCTCTTTGTCAACAGGTGAAATGGCTTTATTACTTGAGGGTCTGGATGTCGGAGGTGAAACATCCATAGAGGAATATGTTATTAGTGCCGACAATGAACTTGCTGGTAACCAAGATCATGCAGAGGTGAAAGACCGTATCAAATTATATGGTGCCGAGGAGGGCCAATCTTGGGTAGCGAAACCTGTTGCTGGACAGAGTACTCTCGGAATGGTCTCCCGTCATGGAAGCATGGCTAACCGGAGTATGCTTATGGATCCGATGGTCACTCTCTTTGGAAGTGTTCACGAGAAGCTCCCGGAGATGGGAATGGGAAGCATGAGAAGTATGCTCTTCTCGAATTTTGGCAGCATGTTTAATGTACCGGAGAATCAAGCTAAAACTGAACAATGGGATGAAGAAAGCCTGCAAAGGGAAGATGATCATGCATCTGATGGTTCTGGGAATGAATCTGACGACAATTTGAGGAGTCCATTGCTTCACCAGGAATCAAATGTTGAAAAGGAAAATGCGGGAGAGCAACTAGGCAGTGTTGGAATTGGTGGTGGCTGGCAACTAGCATACAGGAAAGACGAAAATAACTCGGGAGGTCTTAAAAGGATCTTCTTACACCAAGAGGGTGGTGGCGCTGCTGCATCAAGGCGGGGTTCAGTTCTTTCCATTTCTGGTGCAGACGGACCGGCTGATGGCGAATTAGTTCATGCTGCTGCCCTAGTGAGCCATTCTGTTCTCCGTGCAGACGACATCACCAGTCATCATTCCATTGGTCTGGCAACTGAGAAGCAACCTCAAGCTCAAGGCCCGAGCTGGAGGGATCTTTTCGAACCAGGAGTCAAACATGCACTGGTTGTTGGTGTTGGACTTCAGATTCTTCAGCAGGTAAATAATCCCTTTTCAAACACTATAATTTTAACCTATTTTGTATATTCACATCACTGTTGCCTCCCTTGAAGACAACCTTATATCTTCTCGTGTTCACTGCAATCTTTTTTCTCAGGACATTTTCATTATAGCAGGCTATTTAAGTGTGCTTAAAAGGCATATCATCCATCTTCCACCATCAAATGAAAAAATTGTGTACCAAAATTGCATTGTTTTGTTCTAGTTTATGTTTGTCGTATGTTTCTGATCAATTGATTAATCTCAAAGAACTTGGCTATCTCCAGTTGAATTAATATCTACCTAATTGTGCTGCTTCGAAAGAGGCTGTACAGTGACTTGTGGTGTGCCCTCAACCTCATGCATCTTTGTGCATTTTCAAGTCGATTGTTTTCTGCTTCATTTAGGTTTTTACTTCAAGAACTGATTACCGGATAGCTCAATAATAATCCAATGATCAATGAAATTGAATTATCCTTGAAACTTCATAACTGAACTGTCCATCGATATATGTCTGTTATCTTGATCCTACTGCTTTCTGATGTACGATACACAGTTTTCTGGCATCAATGGAGTTCTCTACTACACCCCACAAATTCTGGAACAAGCTGGTGTGGGAGTTCTCATGTCGAATTTGGGCCTTGGCTCAGAGTCTTCGTCTCTTCTCATCAGTGCTCTCACGACATTGTTGATGCTTCCTAGCATTGGTGTCGCAATGAGACTCATGGATATTGCTGGCAGAAGGTAATTATCATATTTCAATAATGCTGAATTCCCTCGAAGTTTTCTTTTCATATTCTCCTAGTCTCAATGTTAACGAGTTTATGTCAATGTGTATTATTAGTGTATCTGTCTATTAAGCAGGCATTGATCAATTGTTAATATTATAAACAAGTAATTACTAATTAGAACTTTCTTCCTTATAAAATATACCATGGAAAGCCTCGAACAATAGGTAATACAATGTGGAAGGCCTAGCTCGAAGCAAAATCAATCACTCAAATTGTCCAAACAACGTCGTCTGTGTGTCTGAGTTCACGTGCTTTTTAATTTGATGGTATTCTTCTGGCCACAATAATCGCAAATGTTATTTTCCTGCAGGTGGCTCCTTCTCTCGACTTTGCCTGTTCTGCTGCTGACGCTTATCTTGCTAGTTTTTGGAAATGTTGTCAATTTGGGCTCAATGGCTCATGCTATCATCTCAACTGTTAGTGTCATTGTCTATTTTTGCTGCTTCGTGATGGGCTTTGGACCGATCCCGAACATCCTGTGCTCCGAGATATTCCCTACTCGAGTCCGTGGACTCTGCATTGCCATATGCGCCCTCACGTTCTGGATAGGCGACATCATAGTCACCTACTCTCTCCCAGTGATGCTCAACTCCATTGGCCTTGCTGGCGTCTTCTCCATCTACGCTGTCGTCTGCACCATCGCGTGGTTCTTCGTATATTTCAAAGTCCCGGAAACCAAAGGAATGCCACTTGAAGTCATTACGGAATTCTTTGCAGTGGGTGCAAAACAAACTGCAGAGAGTGCAAGGAACTGAAGGCGTGGAGGTGCAATGTGAGATGTTCAGATCATCATCGAAGGTTTGGTTTTATTTTTCCTTGTTGTTACGAGCTGCTTTGATCGACGGTTCAGGCGAAACCGAAGATGGGAAGTCAACGATCATCTCTCAAGGAAGGTGATTGATTGTCAAGTTAACAAGTTTGAAGACAGTAGAGGGAAACAAGTTTGCTGCAACATTTCTGGTGTTTTATTCTATATTTCAGTTTCTTCCTCTTGTTACAGTCTTTAGATGACATCTACAGAGATTTTGATATAAATTTACATTCAGCGATTCATTTGAATTATTCCGGGGAAACTCTTCTTTTATATATATATATATATATATATTTTTTTCCGGGGAAACATATTGTGACATGACTAGAGTCGACTCTTTTATTTTTATTTTTTTAAAATTTTGCATTATATTTGATGATAATGGTGTAGGTTGTGATTTTTTTGTGTTTGATAAGATTTGTTCAATTTAGAACATTGATTATCTTTGGAATGTTTTTGTCCATTCAATTGAGTATTGAGTTGCTAAGTCATGTGTACTATATGGTTAGATAGTAATTGGTTGTAATGCGCAATTTATGTTTTATTGATTGTTTATGGTTCCATTTCACTCATTGTGTTCTTTTTTTTTTATCAAGGGTAACTCGCAGCCACTATTGAGATGCGTAATGTGTAAATTCAATCCATGTGTAATAATAGCTGCCACATCTGGCAAGTCCCAGGTGTGCCAGACTCACACCTAGTGTGGCAAGTCCCAGGTGTGGCAGACTCACACCTAGTGGCCGAGGTGCGCACTGGGTAAACACCGTCCCTGTGTAATAACTTGCAAACCACCCATGGGAGATTAACCACACCTGGCAAGCCAGGTGTGACAGACTCACACCTAGTGATATTGGTGGTGGGATTCGAACTTAAGATTTTTGACCTCAAGATAGCAACACTCCACTACTAAGTCATCCCAAGAAGACATTGTATTCTTGTTCTCATTGCTTGTTGATTGATTGATCATTGATTAGCACGATTTGTTTTATTGCCTCATAAATCAAAAGACGGGTTACAATGCATGACTTGGGAACATACAATGGCAAATCAGAAATTATTCTTAGGAGGACGGAGCGATGACTCTCCGCGTTTTCCGTTTATTCATGTGGGTTGTGACTAGGAAAGAACGTTGAAGAATCCAAAGACCATTATTAATTATTATCTATTTAATTTTGTTTTTTATAATTGAGTTAGTGAGATTATGACGTTTCAAAATTTTCTTATTTTTTTTAGTAAAATAATATAATTTTTATTAAACTTTCTTCATCACTTTTCTAAATTAAATAGAAAAGACTGTTCTTTATTATTAAAATAAATAATTAAAAAGAATAACTAGAATAAAATAGTTGTGAATTGACTTTTTCTAAACTTATTCATTAATCAAAACTAAATTGGGTGTGCGTTGCTAAACATGAACCTCTTAATAAACATTTAATAAAATTTAAATTGTGTTAGTTTTCCAATAAAATTAAATCCTTAAAATATATCTCTCCAATGTGCTCTTTTTTTCAACTTTGATCTTTTTTTTTTCTTTCATTTATTATCTGAATTTTATGCCTAAAATTAGGTTGGTAAAAAACTCCCCATTTTCTTAATTTGTCAAGATAACGTTTGAAGATTGATATGATAAGATGCATGTTTTGATTTATTTAAGTAGTTGATTGTCTCGCACTACTGTGGATAGTCTAATATTTGGCCGAGTATGGCTGGTTGGACGAAGAAGACGAGCCGGAGGCGGCGGCGGCGCTCTTTGATGCAACTGCATTGTCTTTTAATTTCTTCATTTGGATATCTAAGTAGTTTTATAATTAATTAATTTTAATTGTAGTGTCAATAAAAATACCTCTTCAATAGTTATTTTCTCAATAAAATAAAACATTAGTAAATTCCAATTGTTGCAACTAATATTATACCCCAAAAAAAAAAGCTGATCACATCCCATGTGCCCAACCGTGTTATATTTCGTGTGTCATAACTAGTTTTTTGTTAATTTATTTTTTGTTTTTTTCAATATACCCTACTTAGGGAATGATGAACCCTAAATAAAAATTTTAAATTAAATTAAATCATGATAAATAAAAAATATTTTTTTTTAAATGAAAGTTTGGCACATGAAATGCCACATAAAATATCACAGGGGATGATCTGATGTGAAAAAGAAGAGCCACTCTCCTGAACAGAAGATTCATCGGTCATGCCCAATATAAAAAAAGTTGCCTAGATCGGGCGTGTGCACGACATGCACTTGACCTATTTTTTATTTTATTTTTTTTCAATTTTTCAATTTTTTTCCCAAAAAATATATACCTAAAATGGAGTTAGTGAAACCTAAAATAAAAGTAAATTATTTTTTTATCTACTAACTTGCACAGTGCACTTGTCCTACATTAATACGCGGGCTCCTGCACTGCTCTCGATAATTAATTATTTTGAAGTAAAATATACCCTAAAATGAAATTAGTGAATCCTAAAACTAAAGTAATTTAATTTAATTTTTTTAATCTGACGACTCACACAATGCACTCGACTGACACTAAAGGGTGGGCTCGTACACTACGTAAAATAAACCATAATTGAGAATAATAAATCATGTGACATCCCATATAATTTCATAAATAGAAAATATCTCATTTATTCAATAAAAGAGAATAATACGGTGGAAGTAATATTTAAAATAAAATAATATTTATTTAATCTTGACCATCATCCTATCTTCACGTCATCGCCCGAGCTTCATAAATTCGACAATATAATAGCTTTGGGGCGATTGCTATGCCAATCATGTAACTCGCAGGTTGAGTAACCTTTTCTGCAACTCATCGACCGAACCTGTAGGCTTATCCCATACTGACTAGCAAATGAGCCCTTAAAGTAGTAGAATGATATTTTGATGTAACACCCAAAATCCAACTGAAGTTACATAAACTGTGCGGAGATAAACATGTTCACAAACATGTACGTGTACATCGTTGTTAACATGCAAGGTCAGATTGATAAAATTGGAGCAGGAAATAACAGAATGATGGTAACCCTATTGAATCAATTGATCTACATCAGGAGGACTTCACAAGTCCGTGACAAAACAATCCACTACTCCGTTGTGAGGTTACAAAGACTATTACACGAAGACCTCCCGTCACTCGACCCCTTTCCTACCATCTACAACTCTTTCGATCGACTGAATTGTGAGATCCCCTCACAACCTAGACTCTCTCTAGTTCTTACCGAAAATCTCTCCCGAGACTCATTTAAAAAGTTTATGAAAGAATTTAAAAACTGACTAGAAAAATAATGCTTCAAACTTGAAGTCTTTTAACTCTCTAATTAGTACTTCTACATTCGTATCTAACTATTATGATTCTCTAGGCTATTTATAAGAACAATGTATAGCCTAAACAAGGTAATCAAATTGTCTTAATCTGAATCAAACTCTAACAAGAAAACTTTCCTAGTTTGATTCGGACTACCCTAGTTAAAATTCCTCCTCGAATAGAACTCATCTTCTTCTATCTTGATCTTCATCTGAATAAGGCATTTTCTATTTTGAGATGTCTATCTTCAATAAGAATTTTTATCTCCTTGAAATCAGCTCAACATGTCTAATAACTGTGTATTTTACATAATTTTTGGACATGAATTGATATATTTTATCTTGATAAGTTGTGTAATTTACGAGCTTTTGTGATTAATACCCTATCATTTGATATTTTTGATGTGTTTGTGAGTTTTGCAGCTAAAGTGACAAATATGTTGAATAATTGGTGCAAAATGATCAATTAAAGATGTGGAGAGATTAAGAATGGTCTAATTAGGATTTGGGTTTAATTAATTACTTAATTAAAGTCTATTAGACTGGATTAAATGATCAAAGCTCATTGAAATCCGAAGCTCGGCTCAAAAAAGCAGTGGGTCGACCCGAAAAGGCTCGGTCGACCCACCCATGAACAAATTCTAAAGGCCTGGGTCGACTGACGCGCGGTCGTTTCGCTCTCCAAAATAGATTTATAATTTTCCTTATGCCCACGACGGGAGTAGCCAGAAGTGAGTAAGGGGTCGATCCCACAGGGAGTTGTGTACCTTTTTTTTCAAAGTCACCAATAACAAAATGGAGGAGGATTTGGTGTGGTCACGCTGCGAACTAATAAAAAGAAACTACAAAACTAAAAGCAATATTAATAGATAACAAGATCCGAAATGAATAAGACTTAGAATAAACCAACAAACTCGATCATGGGCACGGTGATTTCTTATGTGAATTTAGTCATCTAGTTATAGACCCCAAATTTATCTCAACATAGCCAATTTTATAGTCACAGTAGATATAGCTATGTGATTCCTCCAGAATGACCAATCTATCCTTTCAGTTTAGATTAGAGGTGATTTCTCGTCCCCTAAACCCTAACTTGTTACCCAACCCCGATTTCTCATTTGATTGTAAGCAACAAGTAGCTTTATGCCCTAGACGGACCCAGATCTATTGCAGACACTAATTTCTCGTGTGCCCACAATACTCCGTGATGTACCCAGTCCCTTTATGATCAACACACAGTTACGATTCATTGACCATGTATAGATTTAGCATGCCCAATTCCAATTAACGAGTGATCAGCCACATTAATTAGCTTAACATGCTTGAGTGCAACAAAGAAATCAATACACGACGGAAACAAATTCACACAGTGTTATGCTCATTCCGACCTCACAAGTTCATGTTATTTATTCCTCATCTAATTCAATCCGGATTAAAGATTACCAATTAATAAAGTGAAGAACAATAAAGAAACAAAATAAAACATAACTGATAAAATAACTTACTTTATTTAAAAAATGAAAATCGACTCCAACTCCGACTTGAAAACATAAACTAACTACCTATGCCCTGAGGGCACGAGGCCCCCAGGCTATTAGGGAAACCAAGAATAAAAACTAACTATGCAGCATCCTACACTATATATTTGATGTTTTCTGGATATTTTCTAGCATATTTTTTAGATTTTTTCCGGATGTTTCGAACTGATCTATACATCAAGTATTTATACAAGTAGGTCAAGAGTCGAGTTTGGCCCATGGACTGGCCCATCTTCAATTCTAGATCAGATAGCAGCGTGCCCACAACTTTCCTTATCTGACAGATTCTTTCCTTGTGGAGAAAGGATATTCCAGCAGTATTTTTGGGTGGATCTTCGTTGTTGCCTACTTGCAATACTGGAGAGATGCACTTTCCATATAGGGCTGATCCAATCTGGATTTTTAGGGATGTGGTCAACCTTCCTTTTTGACTTCTGTAGTGCCCTCAATAGATCTGCCTTCTTTTTTGGATTACATTTTCGTGGGTTTCTTGTGCCCACAATGGCTCCGTCAACTTTCTGAATTGAACTTTCCTTGTAGGGAGATTCTCTTTCCTTGTAAGTGTAATCAAATCCTAAATTTCCAGGGATTTAATTCTATCTCTTCAGTGCGTGCCCACAGATGAAAAGTTTCTTTTGGAAAAGATAGATCTTCTAGATAACTCAAAATATCTCCACTAGATTTGGTAACATCTTCTTTAATATAATCTTCTTTCCTTAACCAACTAAATCTCATAGATCTTGGATCTTTTCACTGTCTTGAATTTCACATTGTGCCCTCACTAGATCTGTAGTTACTGGAATCTGCGCGAGTCTTGTGGGCACGACAACAACTCTAGAGAGCTGAAGTGTTATGGGATCTTCAAGAAATCTCTTTACTTGGAGCTCAGTACAGTGAAGGTTTCATCGTGCTCGTATCATCATATTTAGGCATCAGAATGCCCTCGATACAGAATTATTCCTTCATCATGCCTTATTCCCAAACCTGTCCTTTTCCGACTCAAAACACAAAAAAAGGGACATCTATTCTAATAAAAAAGACTCTAAAATACATAGAAAAGATGGACTTGTCATTGAATCGACCCAATTCACTTAGGTCGACCCTGTATAAAAATAGTCCTTTGGGTCAACCTAAGTATCTCACTTAACCCATGTTGGTGGCTCACGAATTAACGAGTTTTTCATCTATAATTAGGGTTTTAAACCTAAATATAGACACAACTAGAGAGACACATGAAGGGGAAAAGAGAAGAGATGCTATACACACCTAGAACCACTCTCAATACACTATTCACATTATTGATACATTTCTACATACCCCGAGGAAATCACTAAACTATTGGAGAGGAGGATTCCAGCGGTGTTGGAGATAGTTCATCATAGAAGACATTTTGATGCTATAGTGGATTCTTGGTGTCATCTTTATTTATTTTATGATGTTTCAAACTTCATTTTATTTCATTTTATTTATGTCTAGTTAAACTACTTTGGGGATTCTAACGTTTGCAAAAGTATTATATATGGATTGAATGTTTTAATTTATTGAATTATGTGTTACATTCATTATTGGGTATTTGATTACCTAGTTTGGATTTCTCATATGCATGTTGATGGCCACATCATGTGCACGCAAGCTAATTAATTGGAAGATTCTCAACCGCGAGTGATTAATTAGTGGGATAAAATAGGTTAATCATTTTATGTGATGCTTAGAAGAACTGACCAAGTGAATAAGTGTTGCATAGGAATTTAAGTTCAAAGAACGTGGTTGTGAGTAATAACGTGTGTGAAAAACTGACTTAGTGAAGTGTATGCTTATTATTTCTATGTTATGACATGTGTTCTATGAACAAGTCTGATAACGCATTTGTGATTTTCAACATTTAATGAATTAAAGAAGGTTAAGTAAACAATAAATTAATCAGGAATCTATTGTATGTGCATTATCCCTGGAATCCCCTGTTTCTATTATTTGCTAAGTGTTTACCTTTAGTTATTAAATTTTATGCTTTTGTATTGTTTTACACTTTATTACCTCTTTCCTACTTTAATCGCAGAGTCTAGATATTGATAAAGTATCTGCATTTTAGTTTAGTGATTTATTCGAGCTTCAGTTATTGTGGATACGATAATTTTGCCCATCCGTGTATTATAATAACACCGTGCACTTGTAGTTGATTATTTGTTACTGAAAAAGATAATCCGTGCAATTCGTATTTTAGTTATCTGCTTAAAATCTATTCTATGATATGTATGGGACAGATGCAAGAACATAAAAGAATAAAGCAGTAAATACGCACGAGATGGTTCGGTTCAACCAACCTACTCTGGGGGGATTGCTCCCAAACTTGAAGTTTCGACTATTACTCCTTCAAAAAGGGTATTAAGGATCTTACACATACAAGCCTCCCGCCTTATGTCGCCCGTTCTTCTCCTCAAACTCTTTCGCTAGCCGAAAGTTGTAAGATCTCTTTACAACCGTGACACTAGACTCCCTCTAGCTACACACGACTTCAACTTACAATCTCTCCCGAGATTGCGTACAAAACGGAATAAAAATCCCCTCACGTGTTTCACTCGTAAACACTCAAAACTAGTCTATCACGTTGAACATTTTAATGAACAACTACTAGTTACAAAAACGACCACAAACTGATTCTAACACTAGAATCTAAACAAAATAACAGTGGCACCGATTGCTGCACAAATCGGTCTTCATATATAGTCTTCACTTTAGCTTGGCGTCAATCTCTTGCTTTCCGCCAACTAGGTAAGTGGTTTGTGGCCTTCCAAACGTGTGTAGATACTTCCCATGTGTAGGAGAGTTAATTCAGCACCGGATCTACACCACAAGGCAGTAAAACGAATCTATCTTGACCTTCCAAACTGGTTTGGTGCAAGATCTTTCCAATAAGGAAACTGCCATAAATAGAGTGTCTCTGGTTCTGTCTGGGATATACTCTGGAACAGTTCACCAATTGTTCTTCTTTTCTTGCACAGCGAAAAAAAAACTTCGTGGGACATACCCAGACACACATTGTCGAACATATCTCGCCAATTCAACAACACAAATACTTAGTGCATAATGGTGGCACTAACAGTTACTAAATAACATGTCAAGTTTTTGACGTCGTTATCAAGGACTGAAATATTAAATTACTTTATTAATTCTGGTATTAAATCAGTAAGACAGACTATTTATTTTATTTTATTTGTTTTAATTTGTATTGTTTTTGCAGAGAAAAACAACAACCTACAGAGAACCAAGAAACAACAGGGAATGTCGTGTTGGAAGCACTGCAGAAACAAGTAGCTGAGATGCATTTGATGATGCATCAACATAAAGAAAAATTGAATCAAAACCCACAGAATAATGTGCGAGACATGTTCCAAGCTACCGAGGAACAATGTACCGTGGGAGGTCCTGAATTCACTGTTACACAATTTGAGCTTAAAGTCAGCCTAATCCACATGGTTCAACGGAATCAATTTTGAGGAAAGCGCACAAAAGATCCACACGATCATTTGCTGCAGTTTTTAGAACTCTGTGATACCGTTAAAATCACAAGAGTTCCCCAGGATGCAATCAAGTTATGTCTGTTCTCTTTTTCTTTAAGAGGTCAGGCCAAAAGGTGGTATTTGTCTATTAGTCAAGCAAGAATAACAAGTTGGGAAGCTCTACGCCAGAAATTTCTTTTCAAGTTCTTTCTTCCTGGAAAGACCATTCAAATTCAAGTACAAATCACTCAATTCATTCAAGCAATAGATGAACCATTACACAAAGACTGGGAAAGATATCGAGACATATTAAGCAGATGTCCTCAGGATGGGATCACTGAAGCTCAGCAGGTGTGTCATCTCTACAAAGGGTTTACCACACCTATCAAGACACTGTTAGAAGTTCGACTGATGCATTGAGAATTTTGAAAGAGGTTGTCTCAAATAGTTATCAGTGGCCTTGAAAAAAGAAAACAAGTTAGAAAGTTGTAGTAGTAGAATAGATATACCTACAAGAACTTCAGTCAACTTCTGCAATACTAAGAGAAGAGCCGTGTTCATTAAGCAAGAGTCAAGAAGAAATGAGATGTTTAGAAGAAATTGTACTTGATCAATTCCCAAAATTATTTGAAACCCAATCGGGGGATGAGAAATTATGTGAAGTTTCACACTACAACTTTTTATACTTATGGAAAGCAAAAAAGTTAATGACTTTTGAACACTTTGAGCAGTTTACCATAAGAACTATTGCACATCTTGAGAAAGTAAAAGCAGAGATAGGACAATTGAAACAAGCTATCCATAGTCAAATCAAGATGGCAAGTCAACAATTGGATCAGTTACAAATAGATGTGAGTAGACACAAGAGAGTGATGATTCCCCAAGGAGATTGCTATGCAATAAATTTTAGAAGTGGAACTCATATCTTGGACCACAAATGCCAAATGATGATGAGCAGACAGTTGTGCCAAATAAGGAGAAAGAACAATAATTAGTAGTGCAAAGCAAAGATGACAACCCAGAAGAAGAATATGGCAAAAAAATCAAAGCCTATGTGGACTCAACCGAACCGCAATGAGGTCCCATTTTCACAAAGACTAGCCAAGAAGAAGATGGAGGAAAGATTCTCTAATTTCTTGGAAATTTTCAAGAAAATAGAGATTAATATTCCACTCATTGAAGCCCTACAACAGATGTTGTGATATGCAAAGTTCTTGAAAGAGTTAGTATTTTAGAAAAGAAAAAATGGGAAGGGTGGCTTGAAACTGTTCACTTGTCAGAAATGAAGGAGTCAAGAATAGAAGTATGCCAGAAAAGATGAAGGACCCCGAGAGTTTCATAATCACATGCATAGTTGGAAACATGACAATTGATAAAGCACTTTGTGATTCTGGAGCCAGTATAAATTTAACGTCATTGTATATTTTCAGGAAACTGGATATTGGTTATCTAAAGCCATCTTCCATAGCTATTCAAATGGCAGATCGTTCTATTACTCATTCTACATGAATTATTGAAGATGTGCTTGTGCAAGTTAATGATTTTATTTTTTCTTCAGATTTTTTAGTCCTTGATATGCCGGAGGATAGCCATGCATCGTTGATTCTAAGAAGACCTTTTCTAGCAACTGGGGGAGCAATGATTGATGTAAAAAATGGGTAGATAACATTGAAGATTGATAATGAAGAAATCACATTATCTATGGTGAATGTAATGTCATATCATGAGAATAAGGAAGACGAGTATACTATATTTGAGGGTGTGTTCTATATTTCAACTCAAATACCGAGTAAAGAAGACTCATTGAAGCATTATATCCAAAAATCTATTTATTCACACTATAATTTACTTTTTGACTATGATGAATCATTAGACAGTGTTCTCTTGCTTGAAACCATGCACGTAATAGATACACAAAATGAAGAAAATGAGAAAATCGGGAGAAAAAGAGTTGAAAATCACCGAGTTAAGCCTCGGCCGACCGACCCAAGAAAAAATTATGAAGGGTCAGGTCGACCTAGAGAAATTGCTCTCAGGGTCAACCGGAACCGCCTAACCTGATTCAATCGACCTTAACCCCAGATCCACTGAAAATGGAGCTCAAACCATTGCCCGAACATCTTAAATATGCTTTCTAAAGAGATAATGGAACTTATCCAGTGCTTGTATCTTCTTATTTGGATACAGAGCAACATGAAAAGTTACTTAAGGTGCTTAGAAAATACAAGACTGCAATAAGATGGACAATTGCGGACATTAAGGGAATTTGTCCTTCAATTTACATGCACCGCATTTTGATGGAAGAGAATTACAAGCCAAAGGTGCAACCACAAAGAAGGTTAAATCCAGTAATGCAAGAAGTAGTCAAGAAGGAAGTGATAAATCTACTGGATGCATGAATCATATTTGCTATCTTTGTAGTGAATGGGTAAGCCCGACACAGATGGTGTCGAAGAAAGAAGGCATCACAACTATCAAGGATGAAAGTGACGAGTTTATTTCAACACAAGTTGTCAGAGGATGAAAAGTCTATATCGAATACAGAGCTCTCAATGCATCTACAAGAAAAGATCACTTTCCATTACCATTTATCAACCATATGTTAGATAGGTTAGCAGGTTATAAATACTATTACTTTTTAGATGGTTATTCAGGTTACAATCAGATCATGATACCACCTGAAGACCAAGCTAAGATGTCATTTACATGTCCCTATAACATTTATGTTTACCGTCGAATGTCATTTGGGCTATGTAATGCCCCAACCACATTCCAGAGATGCATGATGACAATCTTTCACGGGTTGATAAAAACTGTAATAGAGGTATTTATGGAAGACTTCTCTGTTTTTGGTTCATCTTTTGATCATTGTCTGGATAACCTAATTCTTGTTTTGCAACGATGTGATGAAACTAACCTTGTTTTGAATTAGGAGAAATGTCATTTTATGATACAAGAAGGAATTGTGTTAGGTCACAAAATTTTAGCTAATAGGTTAGAAGTGGACAGAGCAAAGATTGTGGCCATTAAGATATTGCCACCCCCAACAAGTGTCAAAGCGGTGAGAAGATTTCTAGGACATGCACGGTTCTACAGAAGATTCATCAAAGACTTTTCAAAGATTTCAAAACCTCTGTGTTTGTTGCTCGAGAAAGATGTAACCTTCATTGTTACGAAAGATTGTCATGAAGCTTTTGAAGTTTTGAAGAAAGCACTAGTCAGTGCCCCTGTATTAATCACACCTAATTGGACTAAGCCATTTGAGATCATGTGTGATGCTAGTGATGTAATTGTTGGAGCAGCTTTGGAACAGAAACACAATAAGATCTTCAGAGTCATTCACTATGCTAATAAAACATGATTCCAACGTATACCAATTACACCACTTCTGAAAAGGAGATGCTTGTAGTAATGTATGCATTTGATAAATTCCGAGCTTACCTTATTGGGACCAAATCAATTATGTACACCAATTATGCAGCAATCAGATATCTGTTTGCAATGAAGAATGCCAAGCTCTGATTAATTTGTTGGATTCTTTTGTTGTAAGAATTTGACATGGAGATCAGAGATAGAAAAAGATGTGAAAATGTGATAGTAAATCATCTGTCGCGCTTAGAAAAACCAATGGAATGTGACAACCCAAGAATCGGTATTAATGAGAAATTTCTAGATGAGAGAATTTTCTATCTTGCTGACCAATCACCTTGATACGCAGACGTAGTAAATTATCTAGTTGCTCAAATTATATAGCCAGACTTGTCATTTTATCAGAAGAAAAAGCTTCTACATGAGGTGAAGTTCTACTATTGGAATTATCCATACCTCTTCAGAAGATGTGCCAACGTTGTCATCAAACATTGTGTGCGACAAACTGAGTGGCACAAAATCATAACTTAATGCAACATCTCATAAGGAGATGGCCATTTTGCAGCTAATCGCACAGCCATGATGGTTCTTATCAATGGATTTTACTGGTCCACTATTTTTAAAGATGGTTTCATCATCTGAAAAGAATGCTCCTACACCTAAAAAAGAAAAGTTGTGTACCAGTGCTCAACCATTAAGTCTTTCACTATTGGATCTCCTACACTTGGAGGATCTGCCACAAAGAAAAAGGTCCCTAGAAAGTCGACAAAGGGATCCATCACTGTGTCCACCCAGTCTCCAATCACCAGAAGCAAAGTTTCAGAGAAAATTTTGGGAAGTTTATGTATAGTACTAAAGCCAGAAGACAGACTCGTTCAAAAGCTACTGCTGAGATAAAGAAGGTTAAAAAAGTTGTTCGTGAACCTGTTCGTGGACATTCCCAACAACTGAAAATCATTTAAGAAGAATCTACTTTTTCTACTAGTCTATTTAGATATGTTTTTCATGCCTCACTCTGGGATAATACTAAAAAGAGAAATATGATATCTAAGATGAGAGTAGATACCTCTGTATTGGTGGAGGCAGGTATCTACACTCTGGTTGAGACTATCAGTTTATTACAAATCGTGTTGAAGGTTGGAGGGTATGTTCCTATGGTTGTCAGTGAATTTTGCTGCAAGCTTACAAAAGACATGAATGATCCCACATCTGAGAACTATGATAAGGTTTTTGTGAGAGGATAGATGGTGGAGTTCTCTCCAAAACTTATCAATAAACATATTGAATCTACAATTGAGGAGGAGTATGAAGAAGTTGAAGACAGAGGCACTGTTGCTGCTGAACTCATAGAGGGTAAGTTTGATTATTGGTTGACCAATCCGTATATGATTCCACCAAGCAAGCTAACTCCATCCTACAAAGCTCTGTTCAGGATTGCTATTCACAATTGGATTCCGACCACACATCTCACAAGTGTGAATTGATAATTGGGATTTTTGTGCTGTTTTTATTGCAATACCATTTGTAACAGTCCGGTCCTGAAATAGGGATTAACGAATGGGGATGGGGTGTTATTAAGGGATTAATGAATAAGGCCGAAAGATTAACAAAGAAGGTTTAAGAATAAAGATATACTTTGAAAGATAGGCGACGATACTCGAGATTACTTGATTAAGAAGGAAATATGCTTTAGCGGGATAAAACAGCTAAGCGAAATGCTAAGTTCCTTCTTAAGCGAAATGCTAAGTTCCTTCCTTCCTTAACTTTGGTAGCAAAACCAAACCTAGAGCAACGTCTAGGGGCTAATCCTTTAATATAGCATCATCTCGGCCTATAAGGGATTTAATGCTACCCTAACAAGGCAATCCTTAATCCTTAACTATACGAGTTTTAACAAAGCATAAATATTCAAATACAAGAAAATGAATAAACATAAATACAAATTGTAACTAAAGACAATTCTATATATCTCATGTTAAGCATAACAATACTTAAACATTTCTAGCATTTCTAAACATGATCGAGAACTCAATTAAAACATAATAACTTCCTTTCATTCCTTCCTTGTACAGAGATCAATCAGGCAGAGCAAAATATTTTATTGGATATCTCATTTGCCCTAACATGTTTCTAGAGCTTATTAGCTCAAAATTTAGATGAGTATAGATTTACCCACCTCGAGTACTGGACAGATGAAGCAACGAGTTGATGATCCTTCTCCAAATCCCCACGAGGCTCACTTCCTCCTACAAAAGTCGAATCATCGACTTAGCGGCTTCCTTGGAAGATTTTTAACTACCAACATGAATTTAAACAATACCCAACTTATATACCCTTAACTAGGACTTAAACATAGATAGTACGACTTTAGAACCTTTATAAAACACGAAGGTTTGAAAGACTCGAGTTTAGAATACATTTGGAAACAAAACATGGCGGACGTAGCCTGGCACGGGCCGTGCTAGGCCTCAAGGCGGAAAGAAAATGCCCAGGTCACTTGGCACGGTCCGTGCCATCAGTCCCGCAACTTTTCTGGGCTCTTTGCGCAGGTTGGCACGGGCCGTGCCATCCTTGCACGGTCTGTGCCATTTTACGGACCTCAAATTCCTTCGATCGAAGTGTTAGTCGAGGCGTTACTTGATTGCCTCTCTCTTTCCTCGACGTTTTAAACTTGAAACAATGCTTAGAGCTTTGAATAAAGTGTTGAAACGAACATGCTTTAACTTAAAAAGAAATCGGCATTAAAAAGGGCATAAACACGAAAATCCTTCTTGAACACTTAAAATAATGACGAAATCTTAAATATAACTTGAACGAAACTTCAACGGAATAAAAGAGATTAATTACAAGAATTAATGACGAGAATAACAACAGGAATAATAACGAGTATAATAACGAGAAATATAACGGAAACGCTATAACTTGGAACTTTAACGAGAATCGAAATATAACTTTAGGCGGAAAGTAAATGAGTAATAACGTAGAACATGAAGAACACGAAGAACGGAAAGTAAATATGGAATTAAAAGACGGAAAAGAGATGGAATCAAGCCCGACGAACAAGAATGGACGGTGTTAGGTGCGTCGAAGGAAGGTGGCTAGCTCGGCGTCTCGTCGAGTCGCAACGGCGGCAGAGCCACCTACTACGACCCAACGGAACCCCTAGAACATTCCATCACCACATCTCTTCCACGCCACTCCGCTCATCGTCTTGCAGAACACTCACGAAGAACGCTTTTTTTACTTCGACAGAACCTCGACTTTTCTCTCAGAGCTTTCCCACTCTCTTGGAAGTGAGTTTGGATGAAATGAATGAGCAAATGAGGCAAGGGGGTGGCTTTGTATTTATAGAGGGGAGTTTGGCATCCTTGAGAAGCTACTCTAGCGCGGAAACACTGCAAAAGTTATCCCGGGTTCGGTTAAAAGCTGATTTATTCGATGTCGAGGTCCAAATGACCTCAGACACGAAATCTAAAAATACCGGGAGACTCATTGGCTCGTATACTAGTGAACCAACTTAATTCGTGATAAATACAGGGTCGTCAGAAGAAAGACGAGCAAAAATTCTCTTTTTGGAATTACTTTTTACTATTCATTCAGACTGACAGATTTTACTCCTGAACGTTCGATTGACCTCAGAATGGAAATCCGTGAATGTCAACGGAATCCTTGAGTCATTTTCCATAAGAGGGGCCTAACAGAACTAGACTCGGATCAACGAGGAGGATTTCGTAAATTTCTCAAAACACGAACGCACGCAAAAGTTACTATTCATTCACCTTTTAAATACGTTTTTCATCACCGGGAACTCAAATGACTTCAGAATAAAATTCTGAGAACACCGGCACACTCCTTGAGTTAAAAAATTTCTAACGAGATCACAAATGGCCATAACAGAGTTAAGATCACATCTTTCGAAAAGATGATTTTTACGAAAACTGACCCCTAAAGTCGTGACTGACATCAGACCTTAACTAACCTTATTTAAATTTCTTTCTTAACTAATTAATTACCATTAACAATCCTCTAAACCTTATCCAAAAATCTGGGGTGTTACATCCTACCCCCTTTAAAGAAATTTCGTCCCAAAATTTACTAACCATGATAAGCGATATCAGGGTACTTCTTGAGCAGCTCAGATTCAAGCTCCCAGGTTGTCTCCTCTGAACCGTGATAGTTCCAGATTACTTTTACAAGACTGATCTCCTTGTTCCTCAACCTCTGGATCTTTCGATCCACAATGGCCTGGGGCTTCTCTTCATAGGCTAAGTCCTCATTCAGGATTATCTCTTCCTTGCTAATCACGTGCTTTGGATCAAACACATACTTTCTTAATATTGAAATATGGAAGACGTCATGAACGTCACTCAGGTTGGGTGGTAAGGCCAACCTGTAGGCTACTTCATTCACCTTCTCTAAAATCTCAAAAGATCCATTAAATCTGGGCCTTAACTTGTTTCGTTTGCCAAAACAAACTACTCCTCTTAACGGAGACACTTTCAAGAACACTTTATCTCCAATGTCAAAATTGAACTTCGTTCTTCTTTCGTCTGCGTAAGCCTTTTGTCTATCTTGAGCTTTCTTGATTCGCTGACGAATAAGCTTAATCTTCTGAACAGCTTCCTGGACCATTTCATGTCCAAGTATCCTTCTCTCTCCAACTTCGTCCCAATACAAGGGCGATCTACACTTCCTTCCATACAGGGCTTCGTAAGGGGCCATGCCGATCGATGACTGGTAGCTATTGTTGTATGCAAACTCTACCAATGGAAATAGTTCCTCCCAACTGCTTCCTTGATCGATGATTACTCCTCTAAGCATGTCTTCTAGAATCTGGATAGTCCTTTCGGACTGGCCATCCATTTGAGGATGAAATACCGTGCTGAAATTGAGCTTTGATCCCATTACTTCTTGTAAGCTCCTCCAGAATCTTGATGTAAATCTCGTATCACGATCCGATGTAATCAAGACTGGCACTCTGTGAAAACGCACAACTTCCTTAACATATAGGTGGGCTAATTGATCTAGCCCATTTGTTATTTTAACAACAACAAAATGTGCTGATTTCGATAATCGATCCACGATTATCGAAATAGCAGTATTCCCCCGCTTAGACTTTGGTAAACCTACCACAAAGTCTATATTAATATGATCCCACTTCCATTTAAGAATTTCTAAGGGTTGGAGCAAACCATAAGGTTTTTGATGCAAAGCTTTCACTTGCTGACAGTTCAAACACCTTTCCACGAAGGCGGCTATCTCTCTCCGCATGTTATTCCACTAGAAGTTCTTCTTGAGGTCTTGATACATCTTGGTGCTTCCGGGATGTGATGTATATGGCGTGTCATGTGCTTCTCACATGATTTCCTCCTTTAGTTCTTCCTTGTTTGGCACACAAAGCCTTTCTTTGAATAAGAGCGTGTTATCGGCGGCTTCCGTAAAATCTTGCGAGCTATCTGATCGCGCTTCTAGTCTTTTCTTTTCGAGAAACTCGTCTCTTCTCTGGGCTTCAACTATCATTTGCCTTAGGTCGGGCTGAGTGACTATCACGGCAATTTGGGCTTTAATGGTCTCAGGTGGTGTTAGCACCTCGATTCTCAACTTCTCGAACTCTTTGAGAAGATCCTCTTGGACTAAAATGAGTCCTAACTCTGCCTTCTCTTTCCTACTTAAAGTATCTGCTACCACATTCGCCTTGCCTGGGTGGTAGTGAATCGTGCAGTCGTAATCTTTTACAAGTTTTAGCCATCTTCTTTGCCTCATGTTAAGATCTTTTTGCTCAAAGAAATACTTCAAGCTCTTGTGATCTGAGAAGATCTCACACTTAGCTCCGTAGAGATAGTGCCTCCAGATCTTCAGCGCATGAACAACTGCTGCTAATTCTAAGTCATGCGTGGGATAGTTCTGCTCGTGATTCTTAAGTTACCTCGAAGCATAAGCAATCACCTTTCCTCTCTGTATCAGCACGCATCCTAATCCTTTCTTCGACGCATCTGCGTAAACCACGAAATCTTCATTCCCTTTCGGAATAGCTAACACTGGAGTCGTGGTTAGCATCTTCTTCAAGGTTTGGAAACTTTCCTCACACTTGCGCGTCCACTTGAACTTGGAGTCCTTCTTTAACAGTCATTTCATGGGCTTAGATATAGTCAAGAATCCTTCGATAAATCTGTGATAATATCCAGCCAGTCCTAAGAAACTTCTTATCTCGTTCACGTTTCTTGGAGACTTCCAATTGCTTACAACTTCAATCTTGGCTGGATCCACCTTGATTCCTTTTACCAAAACTATATGACCTAAAAATATAACTTTCTTCCTTGAGCCAAAACTCACACTTACTAAACTTAGCGTAAAGCCTTTCTCTTCTTAATGTCTACAGCACCACTCTTAGGTGCTCTTGATGCTCCTCTTCATCCTTCGAATAGATGAGGATATCATCTATGAAAACTGGCACAAACTTATCTAGATACGGGTGAAAAACCCGGTTCATTAAATCCATGAACACTGCTGGGGTGTTGGTCAATCCAAATGGCATTACCACAAACTCATAATGACCATAGCGAGTCCTAAAAGCAGTCTTAGGAATATCCTTTTGGATCTTCAACTGATGCTACCTAGATCTCAAGTCTATTTTAGAGAAGACACTTGCTCCCTTAAGCTGATCAAAGAGATCATCTATTCTTGGGAGAGGGTATCGATTCTTGATGGTTAGCTTATTAAGCTCTCTATAGTCGATGCACATTCTCAATGTGCCATTCTTCTTTTTCACGAACAAGATTGGAGCTCCCCAAGGCGACACACTAGGTTGGATAAAACCTAGATCTAATAACTCTTGCAGTTGAACCTTGAGTTCTTGCAACTCCTTAGGCGCCATTCTGTAGGGGGCTTTCGAAACCGGGGTGGCTCCTGATTCCAACTTGATGGCGAACTCCACCTACCTGTCCGGAGGCAGTCCTGCCAGCTCCTTTGGGAATACGTCGGGGTATTCTCTTACGACTGAAACGTCTTCAATTCACAGCTCTCCTTCTTCCTTCCTTATCAGGTTAACTAAAAATTCTTGGCAGCTATTCTTCCTCATCATCTTTGCGGCCTTCAGAGCGGATATCACTGGGACTTTGGTTCCCAGCCTTAACACGTAGATCTTCACTTCGGGTTTCCCGGGTGGTCGAAACACTACTTTCCTCTTAGGGTAGCTTATGGAGGCATAAGCTGAGGCTAACCAATCCATTCCTAAGATTATATTGAAGTCCTGAATATTTATTACATAAAGATTTGACTTAAAGGTTTCCCCTTCTATGTTCAATTCTAGGTTAGAGCAAACCTTCCTAGACATCATTCTTTTTCCAGAGGGAATGCTTATCTCTAAAGCATTCTCAGCGTTCTCGAGTTTTATCTTCACTCTTACAAATAGATAAGCTATAAACTAATGTGATGCTCCAGTATCGAAGAGAGCTAAAATTGGCGTCTCGAAGAGGGTAATCATATCTGCTAGATTACCCGGGGCCTTAGTAGCTTGCTGCTGATTGAGAGCATAAGTACGAGCCGGCTGAGGTAGTCTCTATCCATAATTAGACCTTTGATCTCGTCCTTGGTTCAGCCTTGGATTTATTCCCGGCCTTTGACCTTGAGGTCCTCCTTGCTGCGGCCTTGGCTGATTTCCGGGAAATCATTGAAGCGGCTGCGGGTACAGGGGTTGTTGTGGTGTTTGGGATCGCCTGTTGTTTCATTTAGGACACTCCCTCTTGAAGTGTCCCTCTTCACCACAGTTGTAGCATCCATTTTGATTTGCTCGGCAGGCTCCAAGGTGCGTCCTTCTGCACTTTTGACACGACCTAAGGCTAGGGTTGTTGTCAGGCTGACTGCGGGCAATCCTGATTCTCGGCTTTGCCAGTGGGGTTTCTTTCCTCTATCATCTCTCCTTCCTCCTTCCCACTTTCTCTTTCCTTTTGGATCATTAGATGGCTGAGGGGGCTGAACTTTCTCTCGAGGGAGAATGGCTTCTATGCTTAAAGCTTTGGCTAAAGTCCGAGCGTAAGACATGTCTTCTTGCCCAGGAAGGGCTATGCCAATCTCGGATCTAAGTCCATTTTTGAACTTGCGTGCTTTCTTCCCATCTGTGTCCACTAGATGTAGAGCATGCCTTGACAACTGATTGAATTCTCTATCGTACTCCGACACTGTCTTCTTTCCTTACTTTAGGTTCCAGAACTCCATCTCATTTGCCTCTCGATAACAATCCGGGATGTACTTCTGATATAGGTCGTGCTTGAAATCTTCCCAACTATAGTTCTCCCACTGCTCTGGGGTTATGGTCCTTCAAACGAACTCCTACCAATAGTCCGCATCATCCGTCAATATGAAAATAGCGTAACTTAACTTCTCTTCTTCTGAACAAGCTATGAAATCGAAAATTCATTCTAATGAGCGAACCCATTTTTCGGCATCCATTGGGTCTCCTAAACCATTAAACGATGGAGGGTTGTGTTTAAGAAACACACTTTCAGCTCTTGGACCGGGGTTTAGGACTTGCTCGGGATCGTTCTCATCTTCATTCTCGGCTTGACGTCTTCGAGGTGGCATTCTAAAGAACTAAATATTAGTGACGCTTGATTGAATTCACATAAAGTAAGAATGCCTTTTGAGAAGGTCTTTAATTTACGCAAGATAGATCAAACTAGGCAAAAATTTAAATGACATTCAAGCATGATGGGGAAAATTGCCTCATTAGGAGGACTTTGGCATCGATATCATAGAAGAAGTTATGGGTTACAAATGGAATAGGGCAGTCTTCTGGAAAATTCACTGCCACTATTAGAGTCTAGAAAAGTTAAAGCATATATTACATATTAGGATCTTGGTTAAAGCGGATTAAACGGACATCAGAAAAACAGACAGACAAACAGATAGATCAGACAACTAGGTGTTCTAACAGCAACACCTCCTACACTTCCTACTAACGCTTAATCATAAGCCAGGCCCTTCCCCTTCTCCTTGCATGGTGACCCCACTTCCTCTTCGCCCTTCTCCGGATCCTCTTCTTCTTCTTCCTCATTTTCAACTTCAATTGTCTCTGGGATGCTGAACTTGAACCTCCTCATGCGGAGCTCCCTTCGGGATACTGATGGGGCATACACTGTCCCAAACCCTGAGAAGCGGACGCAGGGGTCCACTGGTTCATTTGAGGAGTGCGGAAAAATAAGGACTCGGTGTGATTCACGATCCGGACGCTTGAGGGTCCCGCTCCTGAGGTTCCTTCATCGTGAGGGCGTGGTGCTTGAAATCCAGGGGGACTGTTGAGAGTCGCCCTTTGCAGTTCTAGTTCTACCACGAGGGAGGGGTTTTGCTCGTTTACTTGCTGCTCGACTAAGGCGTGCATGTGGTCATACTCCGACACCCAACAAGCCATCAAGGTTGAGGAGAACTCTGTCAGATTCCCGATCTCAGCGTACGTCTCGGGATCATGAGTGATCGTGCTTTTCAGGATGCGGTACATCGTAGGCCTCCAAGCGGATGGCGCGTGCTCTCCTCCGTAGCCGTTCGTCCAAGCCCACCTTTCAAGGTACCTCGCCATATAGGATAGCAACTGCTCGTTGCCATTCCAGATTTCTCTCATGAACCTCTCGACCCTCTCTTGCACAGGGCAGAAAAGAGGCACACTTTTCCTAGCTGTCGAACGACGCTTAACCATCTAGAAGAGAATAACTTAATCAGTCTAGATTTTAAAAGGGAGACCTAAGGTCCTCCTGAGATCATACTAACGTCTAGATTATATCTTGCATGCATAGCCCCTTTTAAAAAGCAGTTGACATTTTTATAAAAAATTTTGGTGCCCAAAGTCTTTAAACATACATATCTACCTTTTTTTTAAGTCTAAAATTTTGAGAATGAATTTAAACCTTTTTTTTTATCGAGAAATCTTTTCACAAATTTTCCATTTCAGAAATCATCTTACCCGAATACCTTTTACTTGGAATTACATTCTCACGGTTTTTCTCTTATCCATAAAACATGTATGCTTGCTCAAATCTTTTCCTTTCCTGTATTCCAAAAATCATGAATCCGACATCCAAAATCTCTATACTATCATACCTTGATTTTTGGTTGAGAATACGAGGGTGATAGCAAGTTGTGGGTTGCTGCTTTAACTTATCAAAGAATATCTTATATGCACATAATCACTTAGTTTAACTTAAACAAAGAGACAGGTCTGCAGAGTTGTAAGCCTGCTCTGATACCATCTGTAATAGTCCGGTCCTGAAATAGGGATTAACGAATAGGGACGGGGTGTTATTAAGGGATTAATGAATAAGGATGAAAGATTAACAAAGAAGGTTTAAGAATAAAGATATACTTTGAAAGATAGGCGATGATACTCGAGATTAATTGATTAAGAAGGAAACATGCTTTAGCGGAATAAAACAGCTAACTAATCAGATACCAACAAGCATAGACCCATTCATAGGTCAAAGTGAATAAACAGATATCAATGTAAATAAGCCTCTTCATAGGTGAAAGGAAAATATACTTGTGAAGCAGGGATTAAACTTATAATGCATCTTTATATATAGATAACCATGTCTGGGGAAATATTCATAGAATCTCGATAAACATAATAGAACTTGAACGGAATTAGAAAGAGTGTATCAGAGTAGCAGAACACATAATGAGATTTCAAAAGAAACTTAGACAATAGCAAAACAATCTTGGCAGCCAACCCACATCCACAGCCACCAACATCCTCAGCATCTCAACCTAAAAACATTTGAAAAAGAGGGGGCATGGGCACTAATGTACTCAGTGGGTTTTAGCAAAAACACTTTAATAACTTCAAGATATCCAATAATTAACTGACGGTATATGGAGAGCAAAACGCAAAAGCCCTCTCCATATCCGTAAAACCTTTTCTTTTCTTTTTGGGCCCATCCTGGCTCAAACCTGATGTCAACTGCACCCTTAGGCATGTCATAGGATAGAGAGAGGTTACCTCAAATATCCAAACGAGTTTGCGAGGGAATTAACCCAGCAGTGACTCACTTAAAAGTTCATAGATCCTCTGAGCTCAATTCCTTCTCAAGCGAAATGCTAAGTTCATTCCTTAACTTTGCTAGCAAAACTAATCCTAGAGCAACGTCTTGGGGCTAATCCTTTAATGTAGCATCATCTCGGCCTATAAGAAATTTAACGTTACCCTAACAAGGTAATCCTTAATCCTTAACTATACGAGCTTTACCAAAGCATAAATATTCAAATACGAGGAAATAAACGTACATAAATACGAATTGTAACTAAAGACAATTCTATATATCTCATGCTAAGCATAACAATACTTAAATATTTCTAATATTTCTAAACATGATCGAGAACTCAATTAAAACATAATAACTTCCTTTCCTTCCTTCCTTGTACAGAGATCAATCAGGCAGAGCAAAATATTTTATTGGATATCTCATTTGCCCTAACATGCTTCTATAGCGTATTAGCTCACACTTTAGATGAGTATAGATTTACCCACCTCGACTACTGGACAAAAGAAGAAGCAACGATTTGATGATCCTTCTCTGAATCCCCACGAGGTTCACTTCCTCCTACAAAAGTCGAATCATCGACTTAGCGGCTTCCTTCAAAGATTTCTAACTACCAACATGAATTTAAACAATACCCAACTTATATACCCTTAACTAGGACTTAAATATAGATAGCACGACTTTAGAACCTTTAGAAAATACGAGGATTTGAAAGACTCAAGTTTAGAATACGTTTGGAAACAAAACATGGAAGACGTAGCCTGGCACGTGCCGTGCCAGCATGGCACGGGCCGTGCTAGGCCTCAAGGTGGAAAGAAAATGCCCAGGTCACTTGGCACGAGTCGTGCCAAGCTGGCACGGTCCGCACGCGCCCTGGCACGATCCGTGCCAGCTTGGCAAGGTCCGTGCCATCAGTCCCGCGACTTTTCTGGGCTCTTTGCGCAGGTTGGCATAGGCCGTGCCATTTTACGGACCTCAAATTTCTTCGATCGAAGTGTTAGTCGAGGTGTTACTTGGTTGCGTCTCCCTTTTCTCTACGTTTTAAACTTTAAATAAGGTTTAGAGCTTTGAATAAAGTATTGAAACGAACATGCTTTAACTTAAAAAGAAATCGGCATTATAATGGCATAAACACGAAAATCCTTCTTGAACACTTAAAATAATGATGAAATCTTAAATTTAAGTTGAACGAAACTTCAACGAAATAAACGAGATTAATTACAAGAATATATGATGAGAATAACAACGGAAATAATAGCAAGTATAATAACGAGAAATATAACAGAAACGCTATAACTTGGAACTTTAACGAGAATCGAAATATAATTTTTGGCGGAAAGTAAATGAATGATAACAAAGAACATGAAGAACACGAAGAACGGAAAGTAAATGCGGAATTAAAAGATGAAAAAGAAATGGAATGGAGCCCGACGAACAAGAATGGACGGGGTTAGGTGCGTCGAAGGAAGATGGCTAGCTCGGAGTCTCGTCGAGTCACAACGGCGGTAGAGCCGCCTGCTACGACTCAACGGCGTCCCTAGCACATTCCATCACCGCATCTCTTCCATGCCACTCCGCTCGTCGTCTTGCAGAACACTCACGAAGAACGTTTTTTTTACTTCGACAGAACCTCAACTTTTCTCTCATAGCTTTCCCACTCTCTTGGAAGTGAGTTTGGATGGAATGAATGAGAAAATGAGGCAAGGGGGTGGCTTTGTATTTATAGAGGGGAGTTTGGCTTCCTTGAGAAGCCACTCCAGTGCGGAAACACTGCAAAAGTTACCCCGGGTTCAGTTAAAAACTGTTTTATTTGATGTTGAGGTCCAAATGACCTCAGACACGAAATCTAAAAATACCGGGAGACTCATTGGCTCGAATACTAGTGAACCAACTTAATTCATGATGAAGAGGGGTCGTCAGAAGAAAGACGAGCAAAGATTCTCTTTTTAGAATTACTTTTTACTATTCATTCAGACTGATAGATTTTGCTCCCGAACGTTCGATTGACCTCGGAATGGAAATCCGTGAACGCCAACGGAATCCTTGAGTCATTTCCCATAAGAGAGGCCTGACAAAACTAAACTCGGATCAATGAGGAGGATTTCGTAAATTTCTCAAAACACAAACGCACGTAAAAGTTATTATTCATTCACCTTTTAAATACGTTTTTCATCACCGGGAACTCAAATGACTTCAAAATAAAATTCCGAGAACATCGGCACACTCCTTGAGTTAAAACCTTTCTAACGAGACCACAAATGGCCATAACAGAGTTAAGATCACATCTTTCGAAAAGACGATTTTCACGAAACTGACCCCTAAAGTTGTGACTGACATCAGACCTTAATTAACCTTATTTAAATTTCTTCCTTAACTATTTAATTACCATTAACAATCCTCTAAACCTTATCTGAAAATCTGGGGTGTTACACCATTATATGAATTAATTGCGGATTTTTTATGTCTAAATCCCTTTTTAATCTAATTGTAAATTCCAAGCGTGAACCGGATGAAAATGAACACTTTGAGGATCAAATGTGAGTTACAACGTAGTACGCAGCAAGAGTGATCACTCATACCCTGTGGCGCATGTTGCAGCCCGACCTGAGGTACGATCGAAGTGCTTAGACACATGGGCCATTTTTGCAATTCAACGAGCGCGAGTTACAGCGCGACTAACCATACGAGTGAGCGATCATGCCCAAGAGCATGATTTATAGCACAATAAGAGGTACGATCGGGATGCATTGACACATGGGAGGTTTTCCTTTAGGGTCGGTGCGACCCCGTGTCGTGCCCTGGAGCACAGTTTCATGGATTTTAGCTTTTTGATACTCTTTTTGTAATTTGGAGACTTTCTACTTCTAGCCTAGTATATAACCGCTCTCCCTTCTATTTTTAGGGCAAGCCCCTATTGTGTGTAAAGAGGAGAAAAGATAGCAAGGGAGGAGTTGATAGCAAAGTGTAGAGAGGAAAGCTCTTGAAGGCTTAGAGCAAAGGAAGATGTTGGGGATTGTTATACATCATTTTGGGTTTAATCTAATCTTTATTTATGTTTCCATTTTATTTGTTTGTTTTTATTTTGATGATCATGAGTAGCTGATCTCCTTGCTTTGTGCTTGATGTGTTTTGGGTAAAAATTATTTTGTATGAGTGTTTGATTTATGACTCCATTTACTTGTGATTTTGAGAGAATGATGAGTATTTGGGAAGGTGGATGTGATTTGGAGCCTAAGTAAGCTTGTTGTCAAATATTCACTAGAGATAGGGATATTCACATTAGCCCAAATGTTTAAGTGTTTGAGAAAATGTTTAGATTAATTATTGTCTAAATCTTGTTGAAGGAGAGAAGATATGTGATTCAAGTGATTATTAAGAGCACCATCATCTAGGATTTAGCACCCTAGAACCCTTTTAAGTTATCATTTTAATCCAAACTTGAAATTCTTTATATTCTACATTGGTGTAGAATTTGATTTTATTGCTCAAGTAGATCACAATTGTTCCATGAATTGTTGATTGTTTAAATAGTGAGTTTAACTTAGGTTAGCAATACTTGCATTGTTAAAATATAACTCTTATTCCTTATGGTTCGACTCGTATCATTGCTTGCTACATCCGTGTACACTTGCACATGACATGATTAATATTTGAGGTGTAAAATATCACATCAAGTTTTTAGCGCCGTTGTCGGGGAATATATTGTTATGTTTTGGATTTATGCAATATTGTTCAAATGGTTATCTTACTAATTTAGACATTTTTATTTTTATTTCTTTTTGAAGTGGCTCACCTTGTATTCTATGATAGGTAGTGCATGCACACCAGGTCCCGAAGCGAGCCACTCATCAGTTTGGATCTAGAAATTGAGGTGACGGTTCGCCATAACAACGCACAAATGGAAGTTTCTATTTCATGTGGGAACAAAAAGATCATTTGACTTTGGACAATTTGTCTTCAACCAAGTTGTTTATTTGGCTAAAAGCAAGCTAGTGAAAGCTCTCATTGTTTATTATGTTCTCATTTATGGGATTATCAGGAAATAGAAAAAGAATGTTTCTACAAGAATGGACTTTGTTGTTAAGCCTAAGAAACCTTTAGGTATGAAGGTTTTCTATGATCTGTAAGAGAACATCTTCGAGCTCAAATTCAAAAATTCATAAGCTCCAAGAAGGATTCAGATCAAGCATCAGCACCCTCCACTCATACATTCTCCATGCATCAAAATATTATCTCATATTAGCAAGATTATGTTGCTTTCCATGCCCAAAAAACTCTTGAACATGCAGCTGAGAGGAAAAAGGTTCAAGGACTTCTTAATGAACTTCTTCAGAATGAAGAATTTGCAAGGCCTTCTACAGAGAAACATCAACATTTGCAAACGTTGGTTGAAACTACAGTAAAAAGAGTGAAGATATTCAAAAGAAAAAAAAGTCATCTCAACAAGTCAGCCGAACCTGAAGTTGAAAAAGAACATGATGAAGAAGGGGTTGAACATGAAGAAGAGTATGTAGGAGAGCAAAAGAAGGACAAGAATGCAGAAGCAGGGGGTTATGCTGAAGAGGAAGCTGATGCAGAAGAAGATGAAGTTGTAGAAGAAGAAGAAGAAGAAGAAGAAGAAGAAGAAGAAGAAGAAGAAGAAGAAGAAGATGATGATGATGATGATGATGATGATGATGATGAAAATGGGGAAGAAGGGGAAGAGGAATTCGAGTCGGCACATGAAGATGATCAATTTGATGCAGACAATTTTGACTGATAACATCACATCATGATTCTCCTTTGTCTTGATCTGCAGGAAAATAGGGGGAGTATTCGTTTTCAAAAAATTTATCTTGAAAAAAGTCATTTTTTTGTTTGTTCTGATTTTTACAAGACTCTTTAGTTACGTCTTATTTTTGTTTAAAGCTCTCTATCTTGAGCTTCTTAATGATGTAATCTATAATCACCTCATCTCATCTCAAAACATTACATCATTCCGCAGTCCTCCACCCAGTCACTTATGTCTTTATTGCTCAGATACTACGTTAATGATCTTTAATGCTCTAATAAAAATGAAAAAGAAAAAAACATAAAAGAAAATAAAATAAAAGAAAGAAAAATAGAGCTAAAGTTCATAACAATATTCATAAAGATCTAGGTGAACATCCATGTTGATGAAGGAGTTGCACTTGGAAAAACGAAGGCGTTGATTTGCCAACAGATAAAGACAAAGTGGGAGATTGTTAGTGCTATGCTTTGCACTAAGCTTATTTATCAAGTGTTGTACTTTGCACTTGCAGTAGTGATTGATTGTCATTAATTTTTATGGTATAAAATCATCACTACGTATTTATTTTTTTCCCAAGTACACATGATGTTTTGGACAACGTTCCCAAAAATATACAAGAACGTGATCTGAACTTCATAGAAGACAGCTCAAGAATGAAGATAGGATTGAGCTGAAGATGAAGATTGTTGTGCATCAAGACACAACTAAGATTGTTCAACATACTTAGTACTTCCAGCTAGCTTGAGTGATAGCCAGAAGTCAGTTTGTGACCATACAAGACATACCATTGTGCTACCTGATGTGAATGTTTAATATCAATAATGTTCATAGAAATGTTCATAAACGTTTGCATGAACATTTTTGTCCAGATTGTTCTTCCAAAATCATTGGAGTTGTTCGAAGTTTGTCAACCAAGAAGAAAATTAAGATCGTTCTAGAAGATGTCTTAATCAACTTGGAGAGCACGTGATTGAAGATAAGACAGAAGTCTAAAGATGGAAGAGTTCTAACAAGGTTGTCCTCGGATCTAGGATTTGTCTAATTAAGGAAGTTTCCTTATTAGATATCTGATGGGATTAGAAGTTTCTGGTTACCATGTTAAGGCTATATCTTTATCTTATAAATATCCTAGGATCAGAACTTGTTAGATACACCGAAACAGACCAAAAAATCTGAGGTAGATATAATCTGCAAGAGCTCTATTTTGATTAAGAGCCACATTAGTTTCGGTTGTCAAGGTTATGCTAGATATTAGTGTTATAGTCATCGTGTAGTGAAACACTTTTCATACACTGTCAAAAAATTTCTCGGGAGAGAATACCTATGGGAACTAGATAGAGAGTCTAAGTTGTGAGGGGATCTCACGATTCAATTCTTCGAAAGAGGGCGTATGGGTTTCGAGTGATGGGAGGCCAGCTGTATGTAATATCCCAAGTAAATGTTGCATTGAAGTAGTGAATTATTTACCACAGACTTGACAAGTCTCCCTGACGTAGATCAATTGATTGAACAGGGTGACCAACTCTTTGTGTGCTTTACTTTCTACAATTTACATTAAGTTTATAATAATGTACTTGTACTTTATTGTGAACTTTATCCTACAATGTTCAAGCACTTTTCTGTGAATGTTTGCAGAACAGGTACTTCATTCATCGTGTGTAATTTCAGAGTTATAATAGCTTGATAGGTTTTCATTTGTGTCTACTAGTGTTGTTCTTATGTTAAGTTCAACGTGAAGTTCTAGTAGTTTAGTTTGTCGAGTACAAACAACCTTTGGTACCGTGTTGTTGCTGAAGATCGTGACCTTGCGGAGGTTGCAAGAGAGATCAAGTATGGGCACTTGGGTCGTAGGTGGTTCATGCGGTTTCAGTTCATTGAAGAAGGATAGTGTTTGAAAGGTTGTTCAGATAGATGGTCATGTTATACAAGTCCTTGTCGAAAAACTAACTTTGAAAGAGTGAATTGTTTCTCCACTGGGCGAGGCCCCAAATGTAGGTGTGTGCACCGAACTGAGTAATCATATCTTGTATCATCTTTATACTTTCATATTTTATGTTCTCAATTGATAGATCACACAATTGAACATCATAAGGGAGAACAAGATATTCAATTAACACAGATTATATTTTCTTAGAAATATTTTATATTTAAAGGGAAAAATTACTACATCAAATGGGGAGCCAATACAAACAACAAAGAAAACTTCTTATAGTCACTCAATTCAAAGTTTATTAGAATCAATATAGAAGATGCTTCAATTTATTCAAAAGAATTCAACACTCTATTACTTTCGCGTTCACACACTAATAATTTCATCATTTCATACTTTGTCCCATTTTTATGTCAACTCACATAACTTATACCAAGAATCGAAAAAGATACAACTAATCCACTTCCATTAATGATCATATATGATTAATCTGTAATCCTAGATTTCTTGCAAACCCATTTGGTGAATTTGGTAATCACATTTAAACATAGTTCTATAGAACCCATTTCGTTGTATAGAACTTGGAAGTTTTTGTGCAATCTGAAACATAATCCTGATGATTTAAGAGAGAAGGTGAGAATGGAGAGCTCTCGTCTGATGCTGACATCATTTAAGGAAGCTCGCTTAGCTTGTGCTTCAGAACTTTCTTTGGGTGTTTCGGTGGGAGAGAAGAGATGGACTCCTCCTGTTAAAGGAGCCTTCAGACTCGATATCGACGCTGTTGTGAACGAGGAAATTGATAAGTACGGAGTGGGGGCTATAGTTCGAGATGAACACGGCAAGCTTCGAGCTGACCTCGCTAACCCAATTCAAAAACCGATGTCGGTCCTTGATGCTGAAATAAATGCGATTCTCTATGGCGTTGGATTATGTTTGCAGGAAGGGCTTGGCCCAATCGTTGTTTATTCGGACTCTTTATTGGCGGTGCGGTTGCTTAACAAAGAGTATGGGGGTGAAAACTATATGGAGAAAGAATTACCTATTTTAGCTGATCTTGTTAATTCAAAAGTTATTTTGGGCTTCCATCATATGTACAGGGAGACTAATAGTGTGGCTCACTCTTTAGCTCATTTTGGAGCAGGGTGCATGTCTATGCGTATTTGGAACAATATTTTTCCTCCGTGAGTGAGGAACTTGGTTGATTAATATAAGTATTGGATCTTTTGTTCAAAAAAAAAAAATTCATTCATATGTGATTATAAATACTATTTCATAACATTCCTTAAAGTTAGTATTTAAAATCATCACCGACATCATCCTTTTTTTCATATTTCAGTATAATTTAATTATTTATTTTCCATTTAAATTTCCAGAAATGAAAACCTCCACAAAAATTAAATTAAATGGAGAATCCAAGCTTACAGCAAAAGCTTCACTTTGATGACAAAATCTCGATGAAGAAGATGATCAGAAATCTCCATTGCTATCTTCACCGACTCACCAAGTGCAAGGAAAGGAGAGGGAGAGAGTAAAATTGTGTTTAGATGTGAATGAAAATGGATGAAAATAGAGAGATAAATGAATAGTAGTATTGGGTAATTGAGAAGACCGAATGGAGGGACATAAATGAGATCTACACATTGAGGTTGCACTTTATTTTATTATACATATTAAATAGTGGGGGGTTACATATCAAGGATTGTATTTTATTTTACTATACTTTAAATTAGTTGGGATTTGTATTCTATTTTATTATATTTTTAAATTAGTTGGGATTATAGGTGTAAAAAAGTCTAACAAATATATATTTATATTTTAATTAATTTAGGGATGTCAACAAAATTACCCCTCACGTTATAGCTTACTTTATTTACAGGCTAAATTATTTTTTATCTCGGATTTCATATTGATATAACCTTTTTTTTTTAGCTTTAGTCTATTTACAGCTAAACTATTTTTTTTATCTCTGTTTTCATATTGATATAACTTTTTTGTTTTTTGCTTGATAAGATTTAGAAATAAGTGCTGAACGAAGAGGATGACCTATATATAATAATATATAGCAGGATTCTAGTAGCAGTCCGGGTAAATTCTACTGTGGAAAAGTAGCTTAAATAAGTGAAAATGATTGTTTTCCATGAAGACACGCACACTCATAAGTCATAACACATTGACCACTATGAACTATTTTCTTACAAGCTTTCTGTGGCCGGTTGAATTCAAATAAATCTATGTCAAAGGATGTCTCCAAACTTAAATCTTATCCTCTTTTTTACTGTAACACATGTATAAATAATTATACCATTATTAAGAAAATTACTGTGTGATTATGCCAAAAGAAGAATGACACTTTAAAAAAGGACATCTATTAAAAGAGTAGATGAGACAAAGATAACCATCTAAAATCTAAGTAAAAAAATTAATTTTCTTTAATAAAATAAAATATGCTACTACTGTATATAACAAACACTACTGTACAAATCCTGCCATCGGAATATCGATGAATCCCACAACTCCGCCGCCGCTAATCGCCGTATATTTTGTTCGTAGAAATTAGCAGTAGCAATTAGTAGTGCGTTTGGACGGCACATCTATGGCCACCAAAATCTGTCGGCACGACGGGCAAGACGAGTGCGATCTCAGCCACGTGTCAACACAATCTATGTGGAATCCATGCCCGCACTGCGGCAGCACCCTAACCTCGTCGCCGTCAGCGTACTCCGCCAAGCATATGGCGCACTCCGCCGCCGCTCCCCCACCGGAAGAGGAGTTGTAGGTGAACTTCGGCAGCGTCCGCACAACCTTTTTCTTTAGACCTCTGTGCGCCGATGGTTGTCCGATCGTCCGGCTTCGGCGGCGGAGCCAGGCGCATCGAGCCACCGAAATAAGACCGGCGACGGAAATAATAGTGCAGAGCAGAGCCGCCAGAATAATTACGAAGTCAGATTCCACGGCGGCGGAATCCGGCGGCTCTGCCGCCTTCTCAATTGGCGGAGATGAGTTCGTAGCTGAGAGAAAAATTGAGTTTGCAGCTGTGCGCGTCATTACTCATCACCTCTCACCTTATCCCATCCCAATGAAATCTGTTTTCATTTTCTTGTGTGAGAGAGAGAGAGAGGGTTTAACGAGTAACGAAGTTCCCTAAATACGCTTTTCTTTCAGGAGGTTTTAGTGGATTTTAATACTTTTAGTGGATGTCTATGTTTCCATACATCTATATTCGTTAAGCTATTATAAATTCAAGAGATAGTATGTGTGAAATATGTTGGAAAAAATCTATTACATGGGCTTACATATTTAAAATAAAATATGTATAGATGTTTTAGGAAAATTCAATTAAAATGATTGATTAAAGTTTAATTATAAACTATTAAAAGCATCAAATCATCATGAAATTAATGTGTATATTTAATTATTGGATAATTTATTAAATGTATCAGATAATCATAAAATTAATGTGTATATTCAATTTGCTGGGTGATCAAATTAAAAATCACACATATACACGTTTATATATTAGGATTATGATCAGTAGAAAATTTGGAATATCCATAACAAATTAAACATCAAATTCAACAATAAATATTTAAATATTTAAGATTCATGTACACTTCCACATTCAATTTAATTATTTTATGTCTCAAAAATTTTGACATAGAGATTTCAAGTTGAAAATATAATTAAATAAACATATTTTCATTTTCCAAACATATAACCATAAATGTTAAATCATTCATCATAACAAAATCATTACATTTTTTTAAAAATTAATATACCTCGTAAATTGAACTGAAAATACTGAAATCTAGAAATTGATGTTTAAAATAAAAACAAACATGGCCTAAATTTTCCACTGTTCTTCAATTTTTTCTTTTTTAAATGATCAAAAGTAAACACAGAAATCATATAAGATACGGAAAGAAATGGAAAATCTAAAAAAACAGAACTTTCCAATTGAAACAATATTTATCAAAATGTACACAAAAAAGCTATATCTAATCACATTTGCTTCCTAATACTGTAAAATTTCTTCACAAGAAATACAGAAGCAAGTAGAGCAAATCAATCCCAAAAAAATGGTAGTAGGCTTTAAGAAAATCCGGCGGCACAGCATGTTGCCACCATCCCTCACTTCTGGCTGACCGGAGCCGGACGGACAAATGAGAAGTCGTCTTCGTTTCTCATTTCCTGTCCACTATGAGCTAACTCCACCTCATGTTCTGCATCAAGATGGTGATCATCATCATCATGATCGTGATCATGATCATGTTGCATAGGATCAGATCGTATGATCAAGCTGGCTGTAGGTGGTGGAGGTGTGGATGGATCTTCCAGATCAGATGCATCCTGGTCTTCATAACCAAAACGAGTTGAGTGGCCAGTGGTTTTGAAACGATGAAGTGTTGCACCTGTAGGGTGGAAAGGTGAGCCCATTGAAGACGTCGGGCTTGCATTGCCACCCAAGGTTCGCGTAGGAGACTTCCCTCCCCGCCCTTGCTTCTTCTTTACAGCCATATGCCACTTCTTCAGGGCCTTTGATGTTTGTTCGTCGAAGATAGTTTTCTTCATGTGTGAGCCCATCTGGATATTTCAATCAAGAAATGTATATAATAAGTAGTTGTAACTTTTGATTTGCATTTCGTTTAGAGATGAGTAAAACTGCGTATTACCTGAGCAATCAAGGAATACAGCGGAAGTGTAATGTAGCTGCACAAACATAGGACTGCTACCCTGTAATATCAACAGAAGTTTGTTTCGTTAATTGAAGTCATTACAAAGACAACAGAGGATAAAAGACTTTTGAGTGTTACTTACCCCACACCGATTTTAGCAATCACAAGTCCAAGATTATCATGTATGCAAGAATCTATCCCAAACTCATACTGCATATGAGAAAAATAAAATGTTAGCGGTGCTGTATAAGAGAAGTTCGTATTATTCACTGTTAACAAGGTTGATGAGAATCATTACCCAAATCCACAAGAAGTACGTGATTTGGAAGGCATTCTGCGTAGATAATTAAGCTTATTAGAATACAAGCAGAATTTGAATTATATGCATAATCATGAGAACTGCAACATAATCAACAAATTATTTTCCCTAGTGTATTTTGCAACAGGAGACAACCTTCCATGAGTACTCGAAGCATATCTTATTTCTCAAATATATATGCAACATCTAATATTTTGGGCGGGAAGCAGCGTTGAAAAGTTCAAGTAGCTCGCCTTATATCAGTTAAATTTATTACAGTAACCGAAATGCGGGTTGTCAATGAAATAAAAGCTGCACCAGATTCAATGGCAATGCTTTTTATCACGAACAATTCCTGGTTTCCAATTCCTTTTAGGCTTCGCCATTTGTGAAAAGGAAGTCAATGATATGTTGGTAGAACAAGGTGGATATTTTGTTTTATACAAACTGAATATGAAAGTATGAACTTAGAAAGATCAAACCATGTTAAGCAACATGCTCAGTTCTTTACTAGTTTAAGGATGTATTCACTGTAAAAGAGAGTATTGAATACCTGAAACAATGCGAAATGTATAAGATGCAGCACCAACCGAGGCCGGCCAAACCAAAAATACTTGTCAGAGCCTTGAACAAGAGGTATACCCTGGACTACTGCATGTCTCTCTGTTATCTCAATGGCCATCTTTGTCAAAATAGCTTGTAGCTTTGTGCCAACGGCCAAGATTATCTGATGAAATATAATGTCAGCTTGTTTTTCTTCTTATGTATTTGTAAACTTGTATTTAGTGATAACTGATAACTGATAAGGATCTTACAATCACAGGAATTAAGGATGCCCAAAACAGTGCTTGCCACCCTGAAATGGTTCAACGAATAAAACTACATGTCAAGAGACTAAATGAAATCCAAACAGTAGCCTGGGGTCGGGGGTGGAATCCTAAAGTGATATTGATATAATCTCAGGAGAGCTCAACAGCAACAGTAACATACCGTGAACATTTAGGAGCAAGAACACCACAAAAGATCCCCACAACACCGGACTGCCAACATATAAACAAAGTGGAAAATGAAATTAGCCATGTATTTGTGGGCAAGAAAGAATTCTGAACATTTTAAAGAACTTCTCAGAACTTATGCATTCAATCAAGAACCTTCACCTTACTCCCACAACAGTCTTAAAGTCATCTTCTAGTGACCTTTTGATGTATTTTTGGAAGTTGAACTTGCTTCCGGGGGCCAAATGAACCTAAAAATGAAGTAAAGATTTAATAAAAAAGAACCAGAAAAGCTGACTACTTAGGTCAATGTAAACGACGATAGAAAAGAGAACTCACAGAAATGAACCCATTGCGCAAAGTCAAGTAATCAGATTTGCTAACGGACCTAAAGAACTGTCGAAAAAAGCATCCCTGTACAGAAGATATGCTCCACTGGTTAATAAGCATAAGCAAGCTAAACGGTATAGCAACCACAACATTAAAGCATATTAAAAAAAAAAAAAAACAAGTAAATGGCATAAAAGTTATATCTCACAATTAAGAAGAACAGTGGTATCCGGGTCCAGAAACTAGTGTGTGCCCTCACAAAAGATGTCTCGTGAGTAAGCCTGAATCTCGAAGGATCTGTAAGGTCCACAGGTCAATTGAAAACCAGTAAGATTGCCTCCTTGTGTAAGGAGATAAAGTAAGAAATCAAAATTTACGACAAATGAAGCAAACAGAGTACAAGCAATTGTATACCATTAGAAAACTCATAGTCATGGGTTGAAGTCTCCTGCTCCCATTGTTTCCAGCCACGAATCTACACGACATATAAATATAATATCTGAATATATGGATAACCAAAGTTAAATGTGAATAAAGCGAAGTTTATAGCTTTTGAAAGAACGCCTCTTAGAGTTAGCAAATTACTTATGTTCAAAGCTTACACATGGAGTTTTTGGGTAAATTGTTACAGTAATAAGTGAAATCTTGACTTTTTGCTTGGTCTAAAAACCGTAACAAATGACGACCAACACTTCCAATTTCTTAAAAAGGATAAATCATTTAATATTCAACAGCCCTAAAAATAGTAAATATAACCATGATGATTCAATTAACCTAGTTGGTGTTTGACAAAATTCATGCACAACATGATAGTTAAAAGGGAAATTACTTGATCTAAAGAAAGAGATGCACAATCATCCAAGAGAGCCTATGCTAGATCTTTTTCACTTCTAGGCCAAAACATAATCCTCACAAGACAAGTTGCATGAAGTTATTATACCATTTATTCATAACAAGTTGAAGAAAGCGTTTGATAGAAAATCACTTTCATAGATGACACAGAAGAGCAGATACAAAAACACACAGATAAATTAAATGTTCAAATGTACCTTAAGTCTTCCAAGAGCCATAGTGATAGCACTGTAAAGCACGTGCAAGACTGCTAAAAAGAATATGAGAATATGTATCTGATGGAGTCCATCCACCGTTATAAGCGGTACACGCCCTTTCTGAAAATGTCAGATTTGGAAAGCAATCAGGTTGTGGCTTTAAACCTGAGTTAGAACATGGACCTCACGCAAATGCACAATTTGGATACTAAAAAATCCAATATATGCACCACATTTACGAGCTTTAGTGCAATATCCTTCACAACACAGAAACTTCACCAAATAACAACTACCAACAAAGTCATTGCTGAATACATTTTATCCTGCACTATTTTCATCTAGGATAAAGAGACTATAAACTCAATTCCTTCCAAGTAATTCGGTGAAAAAGTGTTACACTCAGGTTTAATTGACTCAATAAGGCTTGCAATTTGTAAATAACTTGTATTAATTAATATTTTCATACTTTGTAAAGGAGTTTCAATGAAAATTTACAGGAAATAATTTCAATATGAATTCCTTCTGTGATTGTAGAATGTGGGACTTGATCAATAATTTATGAAAATAATTTCTCTAACTGCTATGAGGATATTTCTAAGGACGCTATTTGTTTGAACAGAACCACACATCGTTACTAGAATGTTAACACTTAAAGTGAGAACCAAAAACACTGAAAAGCAAAGGTTCAATAAGAAGGCCGTGATTACCGCAGTGCAACTGGAAGCTTTGCTGGCTAAAACACGACGTTCATATGACAAAAGTCTGCGACGATTCTTTTCGTCATCTTTTTCGTACTCTTTATTAGAACAAGGCAACATGGTGTCGGCAACACTAGGTGGTATGCATATTTCAGCAATGTAATATTGACTGAACACAAGGGTTAGCGAGATGAAACCAAGTATCATCAACTCTGCAGCAAAGCAACAGATCGAGTTATAAAGCAATGAAATTATGTATTAAAAGAAAACGAAGTTACTGCTACTGAATCGATGATCTACCAGCTTTGACCTTCTCCAGCGCCTCATACAGAGCTCTCTTATGCCTATTTGTTAACCACTGCAAAATTCAGCAGTAGCATGTTAGGAGAAGGAATTCAGCAACATAAATTAAGCCATATTAAAACGAATTGAAAAACACAATGCACGAGAAATGAAGAGGAAATAGCTTCTAAAACAACCAACACATATAAACAGAGTCTTGTAGCATCACGAATGCAAAACTGTGAAAACAAGACAAACGAGAATGCTTTTTTAACATGGCCAGTATTAACAGCATTAATTAAAAATCAAACAAAAGCAGATATGGTAAGAATCAAACACACAAACAGGATCAACCGAATCAATTTTAATACAGCCGTCTAGGTTTCAGAACTAAAATATGGATCACAACAAATAACAAACTAACAAGAAACCAATTTCATTTTACAAAAAGAATAAAGTATTATTATTCATAACAGCCGCCACAATTTCATGGCCACGGACAGAGAGCATAAAACTCATCAAACAATTCCCTAATTAGGCCAAACCTTAACAGAAAGAAACACTACTCAAAACCAAATCAAGAAACAATCTTGCACAACTAAAAGTCACTAATGAACACCATAACATAGACAGCCCAAACAACAGAAACCAAATCAATTAGTCCAACGAAGATAAAAATGGTCAACGGTGTGGATTTTCTCACCGTTCCAACTTTGTGGAGAAGCTTTTCTAGGATAATAGAGATGAGGATAATCACAAAACAAACACCAGCAACTGCCCATGTTGCTGTCTGCTGAAGATCTCTCTCTTTCTCCCCCTTACTAGCCTCACCAGCCATACAAATTCACACACAAGCCCTCCTTTTTTGCACTCTTCACAAATTTCTGCAAATATTTTCAGGTCCGACCCTTTAGCAACTACTAGCTCTTACTCTATGCGCGAATGAGGTGAAATAATATTATTCAATAATAGCAAGTCATCTTGTGTGATTCTTATATCTAAGAATTTATACACTAACAAATACGTGTTTTTTTGAAAAAAAAGTAAACGAAAAATCACTGTAGTTGGAAGCGACAGCCCATATATTGGACTGTTCAGAAAAGGAGTGCTAGTAATTCTTCTTGTCTTTTTTTAATCTTTCCGCACTTTCTTGAAAAAAAAACAATCTCTGTTCACAGAAAACAATAGAGCCTTTTTTATGTTCTTTTCTTGTGTTAGTCGTTGGTTTTTGAGCTAAGACTGTTAATTATATAAGTTCACGGTTTTTTACATCTCATTTACTGGTCAAATTAACGTTAATTAATACTATTAAAGAAGTCTAGATCTGATCTTTGGACAGATTAACGAGACTTTTACCGTGTATAAATCTCATACAGTCGACCTCCTTTATTTTATTTTTGTAAGTTGAATAATATTAAATTAAAATATGAGAGCTACTACGTATGTAAATCACCAATTATATATTAACCGCTGTTATATGCGATAAATTTCATATTTCTGTGGATAAATATCTATATTTTATAAAAGATTATATTATATTGCAATTGTGAGTCTACTCGATGGGCTATTCAATATATTTATTGTACTTCACAAAAATATATGCTATCAATTTTGAGTTATATGACGACTGACTAAATAAACACAAATTCAATCCACACCCGTTCAAAGTAAGGGTAACAGACGAGTTTTTTTAAAAAACGAATTTATTAGCATTAAATAAAAACGAAGTATATGTTCTATAAATGTTGTATTACGTATGCACTAGCTAAAATAGTCGATTATCAATCAATTATTATAAATAAATAACATAAAAAGAAAAAAGATACGCGTGTAGGAAATAAACAATAAATGATACACGTAAATACTTAATAGAGCAAGAAATACATCATTAAAGACGTAGGTTTCGTCAAACTTTAAGTTACCATTTTAGTTAATTAATCGTTCAATTTTATGTTGGTCGGTTGGTCAATTTTTTTGTCAATTGGTTTGCATTGCAATTTAAAATTTGTAATATTCTTGCTACGTAAAAGAATCGAAAAAAAAAATGCGAAATTTGATATCCGAAAAAAAAATAGCAACAACAATAGCGTGTAAGAAGAATGGGAGGAAGTCAAGAAGGAATGAACCGTGGAGTCGTGGACATGCAAAGATTAAGTCAAATTATATTTTATAATAGTACGTAGTTCAAACGGAATTAAATAATGTTTCCATATGACTTGATCGAAATGATGGAGGAAACTAATTACAGCGTTGAAAATTTCATATGGCGTTAATCAAGGAAGTTATTGCAATGCTTATTTATTTATTTATTTATTGCAATGTTAGTAATTAAGATAGTGTTTTCTCTTGGTCATGGCAACTTGGCATGTTCACTTGACCTTTATGGTTGTGAATTGTAGTGCCTTTTTAATAAATGAATTGAATGTGAGCCCACCACATCCTTGTCACTATTATATTTGGTCGTAATCAAATACTAACGACTATTATAATTTGTTTTGTTTTTCTATTTTAGTCTTGTACGTCGTCATTGGCATTATAAAGATGTTCAGAATTTTGATTTCCTCGAAATCTTTAGTGGCTTTCTCTGGATAAAAATGATTCCAACTTCATTGACATTGTATTACCGAAAATTTATCGTGTTTTTAGAAAACATGTAAATTTTTCTTATGTTAATTGTTTTGCCCAAAATCCATTTTCAAGCAGAAAATTAAGAGTTCGAGACCAATTAAATAAGAATATTTTGATCCCAATTTTAAAAACTGAAAAGTTATGCATATTTTTTTTAAATGAGTTAAGGGTCACATATCCCTAGACTATTTTACAAGGGTCACATTGTCCCCTTTTTGACTATTTGATTCATTTAACCCTCTAGACTCTATAAAATGACTCGCATTGCTTCTTCTATGGATGAAAAAGTTAGCACCATTAACACACACACACTAACACGCATTTTTCTCACACACTAAAATTTTTCACATACTTTTACATATAATTTTACAATAAACAAAACTGCTACAAATTAATAAATTATAGTTAATAGTTAATAAAATAATAAATACTCGTAAATTTATTGATAAATTAATTAACACTTAATAATAATAATAATATGAAAAATTCATTATTTATAATATATATACTATAATAAATACCCATAAATTGATTAATAAATTAACTAAAATATAATAATAGTAATATAATATGGAAATTTCAATATATATACATATATATATATATATCGAGTTCATTTATAAAATTAGTTTGAATTTTAAAATTTGATGATTCGATGATGAATTCTACAATACATATATTGAGTCTTCTTTTATGATGATTTAATGTTTTGGAAAGGGAGCAAGATTTATGAATTTCAGATTTGCTTAGAATTTCAAAAGTTATTATGTAGTGAAATTAATTGATTTGTGGGTCCATTTCACCATTGAAAATAAAGTCGAACACTTAATTGCAATTTTGAAATACACAGATGATGGTTTTTAGATTAAAATAATTTTATGAATTATCTCAATATATATATATATATTAAATAATGAATTTTTCATATTATTATTATTATTAAGTGTTAATTAATTTATTAATAAATTTCAGAATATTTATTATTTTATTAACTATTAACCATAATTTATTAATTTGCAGTAGTTTTGGTTAATTGTAAAATTATGTGTAAAAGTATGTGAAAAATCTTAGTGTGTGAGAAAAATGTGTGTTAGTGTGTGTTTGTTAATGGTGTTAACTTTTTCATCCATAAAAGGAGCAATGTGAGTCATTTTATAGAGTCGGGGGGCTAAATGAACTAAATAGTCAAAGAGGGAGCAATGTGACCCTTGTAGAATAGTTGATGGGGCTATGTGGCTCTTAACCCTTTTTAAAACACAGAAAGATTTGGTACAAGTTAAAAAACACAAAAATATTTCGTGCAATATTTCAATTTTTGATAATACAGAGGGGTTTAATAAATTTTATTAAGAATTTCTCATTGTGTGGTAGAAAAGGTTAGTGATGAACTGGTGTTCTAGTTTGTGTAGTGAGTACGAACGCGGGCGTACTACGTGACTATGTCTTAAAACTTTAAAACCAACGCGTATGTGTATATAAAGGGCTATTATCAGATTTTAGTCTGACCTTTCAAGTAATTTCCAAAATTATCATGACTTTATATAAATAATAATTTAATATCTGATGTTTTTAATATACAACAAATTTAGCTTGAAATTAATTTTCGGGTTTTTAGTTGCCCACATTTATCTTTTTATCTACGGTGTCGGTGTGGAATGAAATATAATTTTATTTGAATTCTATTTGATCAATTGACATTGCACAAATATTTTCCACGTCATTAAAAAATTCGGCTAAAAAGACACGTGTCAGCAACTAAAAATCTGAAAATCAATTTCATGCTAGATTTATTATATATTCAAAAAGTCAGATATTAAATTATTATTCATAAAAGATCATGATATTTTTATGAATTACTTAGAAAGGCTAGAATCTAATGATACCCGTGCTTCTAGATTTTCTTATTTTTAACTTTTGAGATCGTAATTAAAGACCCATTCCCTGATTTGACGTGTTACAAGTCACATTTAATATTGTACTTTCGTTTCTGCAACAACACTTATTATTGTCAATTAAATGCGGGAAAGGAAAATTGTAGGTATAATATTCTTAAAGAACATATAAATATACGCGCACATATATATATAGAGAGATATAGAAAAATGAATTAAATAAGATATTTTTACCTTTCCATTGGAATTGTAAATATATTTACACAATACAATAAAATTATTTAATGATTGAGATTTAATAGAAAAATTGTAGTAAACAAAAATTAATAATATTATATATAATATTTTTATCAATTTTTGTATATTTATTTAATTTTGAAATCTTATGAAATCCAAAATTAGATAAAATATTTAAATAATAAAGATATTATTACATGATAAACATCAAGAGCCTTTGACAACAAATAAATATCTTTAAAAAGATATATATTAATTTCCAAGAGCCAATGAGATCGAGTCACGTCAGCCCTAGATCTCTCTCCTTACAACTATAAATAGGAGGCCTCCATATCAGTTGAAAATCACACCCTAAGGCCTCGTTTGGTTAGCACGGAATCTGACTTGGGAAAGTAATCTGATTCCCTATTTTAACATTACTGTGTTTTGTTCATTTTTTATGTAATATGGAAAGTAATCACATTCCTCAAAACAAGGAAGATTGTGCAACTTTCCTGAATTCTAAATACCTACTCCAAGTAGGTATTCTTTTTCCTTGTTTTTGGGAATCTGGTGTTAAATGATTTCATTGTTCGATTTCTTCATTTATTATTATTTATTTTTTATAAATTATTATTATGTTTGGATTCATATTTTTTAACTAAAAAATTAAAAAAAAAAGGATTTTTTTAAAATTGAAAAAATAAGATTTATTATTATATTTTTTTATTATTAATACTAAGTTTGGATTAAAAAATTTCAATAAAAAAGTGAGTAAAATAAATAAAATAGAAAAAATGGAAAATTTTATAAATGAAAAAAAAAGAAATTAAAAAATGTGATATTTTTTATTGAAGAAATTACGACCAAAATTCGACTATTTTATCAATATTTTTTTTGCATTTCTATCAAAATTTCAATAATATCATTTTTTAGACAACATTGCAGACTAAACGACGACGACCATACCATTGTCAATATAGATAATTTTGACTTCCAATTCAATAAAAAATATTTATATAGATAATTTTGATTTTCAATTCAATAAAAAATATTTGGATCACCAATACAACATTTACCTTAATTGATTATTTTTTAATCATATCATTTTATTTAAATTGAAATAATATGTTGCATTCAATATCTATAGTACCAATGCAAATTGAAAAATTACACATTATATGGTTCATAATTTAAAGTTATAAATATTGATAATATGAAATAAGATACAGTATATATTTTAAATATTTAATTATCTACTCTTGTTTAAATTTAATTCGATAATAAAAAGAGAATCATAGTAATTTTCTTGTTGTGTTCCAAACAGAGAATAAAAATTCTGTTAGTAATCATTTTCCTCAGAATCACATTCCCAGAAATCATATTCCCAAAAAATTTTACTTTCCTGCTAACCAAACGAGTCCTAAGTTATTTGGAGAGTTCAAGAATTTGATAAAAAAATTTCATAAGTGAAATTCTCTCAAATATTCAAGAGGTTCTTCACCAAATTCATTCTGAAGACGACGTTTGATCCATATGCAGGACAGTCAAATATGTTCTTCATGAAATTCATCCCGAAGTTGATATTTCATCTGGAAACAAGGCAACAACCCGAAGACGGCATTTGATCATCAAACTTATCCCAAAGTTGATGTTTGATCTGGAAACAAGGCAACAACCCTTTGGATTAACGTTATCAAGTCTAAATACCAAGTCAAAGAAGACCAATGATACAAATCTTTCCCGAAAACTTCAAAGACCAAGTTCAAGCAATAAATCCGAGAAAATCAAAGAGACAAATTTACTCTGAAGATTTTAAAGATCGTTTGAAAATCAAGTGTTAAAGAGAAGAATCAGAGAAAAAATAGAAATTGAATCCGTATAAATATGTTTTGATCCGAAAATTATTTTATTTGTACACTATTTTATATTTTACCAAATTAAATATAAAAAATTGTGTTACAAGGATGATGGCAATTTCATAAATAATAAGGAAAAAAACGAAGAAATGAAGGGTATTGTCGTCCAAACCTTTTAAAAATGATGACCTCATTTTTTATAAAAAAAATATCTAAAAAACTTTAAATAGTCATAAATTGCTCATTTTTAATTCAATGCACGAAAAAATATATCAAATTAAAGCTCTCTTTATGCAGAAATGCAGACGAAAAATATAAAAAATATATATTTTTACGTATGCCCAGTTCAAAATGCTTTCATTAGCTTATAATATTAATGTTTCATCAACACTGTGAATTCATGATAACGTATACTAATGAAGCATTTGTTATATGCTAAGTTAGTGTATTAACTATGCTAACGAAGTATTATCATACCGATAATGTAATACTCTTATATTAATATTGAATGTATTCAGTCTTATTTAGGGTTTATCCATCAAATTAAGATTTATTTCATTCAGTTATGGTTTATTCTATTTCCATTAGAGTTTATTACTTCCAGTTAGAGTTTATTTCATCCAATAAGAGTTTATAATTATTTTTTAGAATGTAATTTTTGTTAATAATATTAGAAAACTTTCATCAGCATTGCAATAATTCTTCTTTAACATGATGATAATGTTTCGTTAGCATGACGATTCTATTATCAAACACTTCATGTTTTTATAGAAATTGTCTAATTATATTAAGGCCCAACAAAAAAAAAAAACTTATTAAATATTACATAATTGTCAGTAAAATGATTATAGGATTATATGGTGTAAAATGATTCCTACACTAGGGTGAATTTTTACCTACCCCACACACACACATATATGAATCACATTCATTTGTGAACATTAGTTGGGTGTGTAATTTGTGGATAAATTCTATTTATTAGTGGGGGATAAGTACAAATTTAGATTTTTTTTATTTTTATTTTTTAACTTTATGGTTGTATGCATGTCAAATCCTTATTATCACATGGAGTAGATGGAGTAGGGTGTAAGTAGAGCTATAAACGAATATAGCAACTACTCAGAGCTCGGCTCAAAAAAACTTGTTCGAAGCTCATTCATTTTCTAAACAAGTCGAGCTCGAATAGAACAGTATTGGCTCAGCTAGCTCATGAACATGGTCATGACTATTATAAATATTTTAAACGGGTAAATTAAATCCTTTTTTCAAGCTTTAGCTCGAACAGTCGAACATGTAAATTAAATGAGCTTTTTTCGAGCTCGAACTCAATTAGTAAATTTTTAAGCATTTCACGAATCAAGCTCAAGTATGACAAATATTTATCGAGTCGAGTTCGAATAAGAAAAAAAAATATCGAATCGAACTTGAACATTAGAGTGTTCGGTTTGGGTCCGTTTTGTTTACAACCCTATGTGCATGTATTGATATGATTGTATATATGTTGAAATTCTACCCCATGTGGCCATGTGGGAATTACCACAGCGGGGTAAGGTGGAAATCTCCAATTTGTACATGTATTGATAAAAAGAGAAACAAAAGAACTTTGTACATGTATTGATAAATTGATGCAAACTTTCGAACCGCATCAAGACCTGCTAATACAATGAAAAATTAACGTTTGGCACTGAAATTGGAATTGATATTCAATTTATAAAATAAGTTAAGTTTGTGTTTTTGGTAAAACAATTTAAAATTCATGTTAAAAAAAACTCATATAATTCATGATTTTAAAAGTATTTAATCCAAATATTATTGATAAGTTGAGAAATAATATCAAACATGAAAATTGGGCGTTGAGTGCGAAATTGCGAATCTCCTTGTGTGCATTCTAATTTCTATAATTTGATATGCGTTAGTTCCGCCGTGGGTCTGCTTTCACCCACGATTACTCAATATTTAAAAAGTTATTTACTTTTTCCATTTATTGACATGCCACCCAATATTATATAACTTTTTTTAATGCAAATATTTAATTATTTTCACTGAAGCTTGTCCCCATTTATTTTGTCCCTCTTGCATTATTTGCCAATGTGTATATTATTATTATTATTATTATTATTATTATTATTATTATTATTATTATTATTATTATTATTATTATTATTATTATTATTATTATTATTATTATTGGGATATGATAATCATAACCCCCACTCAAGACGAATACATTAATCTTGAAGCAAGTCAAAATTGAATCGAGATTCAAAAAAATAATCTAAGCAAACCTGGTTGGATTTTAGATCAAAGCTAGTAGGAACTAGTTACATATATTCTCTAATTCTAAATTGAAGTTGAGCATCATAATATTGAATCTTAGGTTGTCATCTTATCATATCTAACCTATATAAGTATATATTTCTAACGGTCTAATATAATTTACGTATACTTTAATTTATTTTTAACTATAACGGTTGTTAAGCTTTTTTTTTAGGGTGATAATGGTTGTTAGACTAGAATAGTTGTTAATCGCTATATGTATAATTGTATTATTAAATAAGTTAATTTCTACAGTTTTTTTTTGTCCCCATTTAGATGACTTCGTCAACCAGTCTTTTTTTCATTGTATTTTGAGTTTTTCCAATCAGCTGTTTTGATTTTTGATGGAGACTTCACTTACAAGTTGGTCACATTAGACTTAGTTTCTCTCTTTTTTTTTCTTTGAAATCAGGCAAAAACTTGCATGCACTAGATGTATATAAGGTTATATCAAACGGTCAACGCTTTTGACCGGTTCAAACACGAGTTGACCCGATCAACTCACAAAAAAGAAAAATGATAAAATAGGTGATACTTTTTAATGATATAAATGATATTTTTTGAATTTTGAGTGATACTTTTTAGTGTTACGATTGATACTGATTTTAATGATTTTTTTTATTTATTTATTTTGGCCAATACTTTTTAATAATACAAGTGATACTTTTGGTTTTTGAGTGATACTTTTTAGTGTTACGGCTAATACTAATTTTGACGGTTTTTTATTTATTCATTTATTTTGGCCGATATTTTTTAAAGATACAAGTGATACTTTTAAGCTTTAGAATGATATTTTTTAGTGTTACGATTGATACTAATTTTGAAAAAAAATTATTTGAATTAATCGGATCAACGCATTGACTCGGTGAATGCGCCTGATGATGCACAAAAGTGCTTCTCTTGAAACCAAAACTTGTCTATCTCAGGTATGTTATATTGGATTTTTGGAAATTATTTTTTGGGGATAGAGTTATTGCGATAAATTATTTACATAATAATAATAGATTCTCAAAAAGTTTACAAGGTGATTGTTCGTTTTGTTTTTTGTAATTATTTTAAAAGTCACATCATTATACATTCTAGAGGCAAGATTCCTCGCATTTATGGTACATGCAGATTGAATAAATCCACATGTCCTCTTTAAATTTCATAAATATCTCATTTTTGGGGTGCACACAGGCCACAGCACACGGGTTTAGAAAAGTCATAGGTTATTAATATTTTTTTTAATTGAACAACTCAACCCTACTGTTCACAAAGATATAGGAATTGGCTTGGCTTCGTCGGATTGTGATAAATTTTAAATTGAATTTCTAAACACTGTTTTAATTGTCTTATTTACGGGTTCTATCGAAGAATCCTGTCCAATTCGTATTCTTTTCTTGTTCTTCTTTTTTTTTCCTCAAAGTCGGTGCATGTAAAATTATAAAAGATCATTTATTCAATACAATGTTAAAAAAATTACGGAGTGTTTGAGTTAAGATAATCAAATAAATGCATATTGGCTGACATGAAATCATAAATATAAGATTATAATTATATACATTTAAAATTTTACATATATAAAAATATATTAACAAACTGAATAAAACGCAACGGGTTAGTTTGGGTTGGTCTAGATCGAAACCTTTAAACCCGTGAGCCGACTCATTAAGATCGGCATATAAGATGTATGGATCAAAATAATTTCAGTTTGTTATCATAATGAGCTATACAGTTCAAATTCGATTTGGGTTGATCAGATTGGTCGGTCCACACACGTTTATGTGCACCCCTTCTCATTTCATATTTATGATAATATAGATGTTGCCATTCTTAAATTTTAACCGCACCCTCTGAATTCTCCATATTTTTGCTGAATTATTAGGAAGAAGTATTTGTGCATTTTTTTTTGTGTATATAATTTCATCTGCACCAAAAAGATTCTTGCCCTTATTTTTTTTAATCTGTCCAATCAATTATGTAACCACTACTCCCTCCGTTTTTATATAATAGTCATTATGAATAAATACACACAAATTAATAAAATAATCAAATTATGTGATATACTCCTATTTAATTTATGAAATCAAATTAATTGCATTGAATTATTCATTGACAATTAATGTCCATATACTTCTATATTTTATCTTAATCTATGGAGCTTCGGAACTACAATCTATGGTGTCAAAGTCGTCTATGAACTTGTTATCTCTTGTTGAGTAAACGTTATAATCTCATCTCCACATGTAGGTATAAAAGGTGGTGATCGATCTTGTAACACCCCGTCCCAAAATAAATCTATGAATTACTTCAACCGTATAGGAAGTATGTGTTGATTATAGGATGCTTTGAAATGATTTTAGAAAATCCCAAATATAGAGAAAATGACTCCCAAAGTTGGCTCAATTCTATTCTTAAAATCATGTTGCACTCTAATTCTCGATCACATATTTTGTTCCTCGTGACGAGACATTTCCATGAGCTTTCTTCATTCGTCATTTGAACATTTATTAAATCATGGGTGTCCTAATTATTGAAAGACCGTATTTTTATCCCGAAGATAAAATTCTACCACTTTATGTTTAACTCCGAAATTGGTTTCGTCTTTTGACTAGGGGTCACGAATCTTTTCATAATCGTGTGATCATCAATTTCATTAAAAACGGAGTTCGTTTGACCTTCCAATTAAATGTTATTCATTCTCTATTTCAACCTAATACCATATATTAAAATACTGTACATCACAAATTGATTGCCACCACTCAACCTTACCATGCTCCAAGTGTCAACCTTACCTTTCTCCAAGTGTCACCATGCATTGCTACATGTGTCGCCATGCATGACAAGTATACTCCAAGTGTAATCATCTACTCCACCTAGTTTGATGCATGTCCTACACATGTTCATCAAAGATATTGGCTGAATCAAATAGATAGAATGAGCAAGAGCCCAACTTTCTCCTACATTCTACGCACCTTTGGCTTCTCTCTTCCCCACCCAACAGCAGCAACCTTTCTTTCTCTTCTAATTTCGACCCTCAAACCTTAGCCAACAATTATGAAATTTTACAGAGAGTTTTCCACTTTGATGTAGATGATGTTAGCCAAAGAAATAATCTAATTTGGTTCTCATATGGTCAAGAGCAAAGGAAAACATTGCAGTGGTCGCTGTTTTTCGCCAAGCTGCAGCAATGATTGTATTCTGTATATTTCGACCTTCAAATCTCTACCAAGATAGCTGAAATTTTGATATATTGTTCCTCTCTTCACTTAGTTGATGTTAGCCACTAGAATCACTCGATTTGGTGTACGGAAAGTCAGAAACGAAGACATGCAAAATTTGGGCTTCTAGTTGTAAGTTTTATCATTAGTGTAGCAGTCGTATTTTACCATTTTCGTCCCATAAATCTCATCCATAAATTCTGAAATTTTAGTATGTTTTTCCTCTAATTATGTAGTTGATTTTAGGCTCAAGAATTTCTCAATTCGGATCTCTGAAGCTCCTAAACGAAGCTCGACTATTTTCTTGGTAGTTTAATTTTCATAACTCATTGAAGTCATTTCCAACATTTTTTTCCGTAGATCTAGCCATTATCTTTCTATGAGATCTATATCATTATAAACTTCACTCTTCAAGGTTTCTAGAATAGGTCTCGGATTGTTGATACGATATCGTTTGGTCTATCAAAGATACGTCACAAATCGACACGTCAAATCTACCGCAGAAATCGTTGTGTTGCGAGTGCAACTTCGGAGGCTATTTTTCATCCATTCCTCCATCCTCTTGACTTATTTTTTGGACTGCACAATCTTTTCATATCAAGATTTCCAGACATATTTTCCAATCCATGATCTGATGTCATTTGTTCTTCCGAAATCGAGTCGTAAGTTTCCTGAAAATCAACTTGTTTCCGGCAGATTGTCTTATGTTAATAATGCTGAAATTCATGCTCATTTACAATCGTTATACATTATAAAATCTAAATCCGTTTGCTACATTGAAATCTTTGTTTCCTCTAGTATCAAAAATTGTATTTTTGAGCGAAAATCCGTTGAGTATCGAGCTCGTTTGAGCCTCAAACTTTTTGATGAAAAATTTGTTTAGGGAACAGTAAACAGTATCTTTTCCAGCCGATTTCAGGCTAGGATGATCGGAATTTGTCTCCGACTCCTTCTAACGAATTGTAGGACCCGCCGTGGTGAACGCGTGGCCGCCAACCATGCCTCGATCAGATTTAAATCGAATTTTCTATGATTTTTTAAAGTTGCTGTCCTGTTTTGAATAATTCTATTTTTTGTCAAAATTATTTCAAGTTAATTAAAGTGTATCGTGAGATCCTATTATAGAGTCATGTTAAGTTTAGAACCCGGATATTGCACATTCCTAGTTGAAGTAAAATTAATAAGGCTCCAATTAAATTAAAGCGAATATTAGATTAATTCTAGAAGTAGTTATTCATCTTGAATCAAGGATTGATCCTTGTAGGATTTGCGTGACTTACGAGGAAGGTGAAGGATTGAATCTCGAGATGGTTAAAGCAGTTGAGCCCTAGGGAAACTTGGAAAGGAACTCCGGACCTTTGCTCCGTCTCCAGTACCGTGATCGAATTTGGATCCTTGTTAGGATGCTTGTATCTATAAGGTGGGCTACTATACTATCTTTGAAAATTTTATCTTTCGAGTTATTTAAGCTCTGCTTTGTTAAAATTGCATATGTGACTATCTGTGTTAAATATCTACGTGCTACTGTATGTTGTCGGAGTCTCATAAACCAGCGCTATGTTAATGTGAGTAGCTACAGTATGCATGCATTATTCAGCATGCCCTACTCCTTGTCGGTGAGACTAAAATGAAACACTTATTGGGTATACTTTGGCCATACTCAACTTTACACGTTGGTGATGTAGTACGGGTTGCGGGTAGTGACTGGTTATACTCTTAAGCACTTCACGATAAAATGTTTTGGTGAACTTAGGTTGCTTTCAACTTTAAAATCTCATAAGTCTCACTACCTGCATGGACACGGATAGATTACTTTTAGAAAATGATTTGCATAACTTAAATTGTGAAAACTTGCCCACTGAGTGCATTAGTACTCAGCCCAAATCTTTTCAAACATTTTCAGGTCAGTAGGCTGGAGCGTGGAGATAACGAGGCTGAGAGATGGACTTTTGTTATTTACCTATATCCCATTATCTCTTTTTGTTAAAAGTTATGTTGCGAATTAAGCTTCCGTACTTATGATATTCTTTTGCCAAATGCTAAGAACTCTGATCTTGGTATTATGGACAAATATATGTATTAAAAAGCATGTTTGGTTGTTCTGAGTCTTCTCTTAAGGTTTCATTAAGTAATTAATTAGCCCCTTTCTTTCCCGCTTCTTAATTCCAACCCCCTTGGCGTCCATTTCCATGATCTTTCGGGATCGGGGCGCTACAAAGTGGTATCAGAGCAGGTTTGCAACTCTGCAGACCTGCTAGGTCTTATTTCATTTCTATTAAATTCCCGTGTGATATTATATAATCCATCAGCTCGTCACTCGCGCAACAGCCTAAAGGTACGCATGTTTTTATGCGGATTTTAGTTTTTAAAAGTTTACATTATTTGTTGAAATGTTAAGATTGTCTTAAAATGAAAGATTAAGATTCGTCGTGTTGACGGGAATTCCTCGAAAGATTGATTTCTATGTTGATTGCATATTCTGATTAACTGCGCTGATTGCGTACTCTGTTGCTATTTTGATAGCATACTGGTTTTGAAATATGTCTGTGAGCATATTGATTTATATATAAAAACTATATTGATTACATAATTGTACGAACTTATTTATCTATGCCTTGTGCATACTTGTGATGTTGGGAATGTGCAGAATGCATATACTGTGAACTGTGATAGCCGAAAAGTGTTTGTTATATATACTCTGGAATGAGAATGAGAACTTGAAGGCTTGATAACATAAGATAAACTTAGCCTATAGTTGCTGAACTTAGGCTGGATTTGTAAACACTTATGAGATTGCTAAGAACGTAGTTTGACTGAGGAAACGTTTCATTTTCACAAATGAACATAAACTTATGGCTCAGAGGAACTCCCACACATACATCATGATTGATTAGCGGATTACGAGATTTAATACGTATACCGAGAAAGAGATCGATTCAATATTCGAGTTTATTAGAGAAATAATTTACTCTATGGGAGTCGAGATTGAGGTTGTGTTAAGGTTGACCAAGAGTTTTTTTTTCCATGGTGCTAGAAAGATGGACATTTTTACCATCAAAATTTAAAAAAAAAATGTAGCTTAACGATCTCTGCAGAGACTAGGAATTCTCGTGGGTGGATATGCTAGATGAAGATGGCCGCTACAAACAAGGTTCAACATCAGATTGTCACATGAGCAAGATATCGAAGCAGACCGATCACCACCTTTATACCTACCTGTGGAGATGAGATTATAAAGTTTACTCAACAAGCGATAACGAGTTCATGGAAGACTTTGGCACCATCATTTGAAGTTGCTGCTGATGTATTTTGCATGTGTCAAGTTTGAACTTTATCGTTGAAAGCCACCGGGCCATGAGCAGATAGACAATGTTGAACATACGATGGCCATAGACGATTGTGTGATGTTGTTGGGTCAAGTTTGATAATTTTCTGTTAGGTCAGCTTGGTTTTTTGTAGATCTAGAATGTTATGTTCTTTTGATAAATCTATCCTGGTGTCACGTGCAAGAAGAGATCGGAATCTACCACCCTAGAGAGCTAACAAGATAACAAGTGCTATGAGAAGAAAATGGGCAAAAGAAATACTCGAATATTTTATAGTGGACCAAGAGATTTTTGCAGGCAACAATATATCATACCAATCAAGATAGAGATGGAGTCAAACAAGCTATCTTAGCGATATGTACAAGTTATGGTGCATCTATATGGAATTCTTATCTTAATCACATCAGATCGCGAAACGTAATTCCCATGCACGAGAATTGAACTTCACATGCAAACGAAGGGCTAAATTGAACGAACGATACAAAATAAGAGTAGCATGCTTCAAAGAGATTTCTTAGATGAGAACACAAGCTGGAAAAACATCCTACAAAAATATATCGACAACGAGAGAAGCTCAGTGGAAACAAGGTGTGGATGGTGTGTTAAATGTATCGATCCTAAGGAAGTATGTGTTTGACCCGGACCACGTGCTCAAGGATGACAAATTGATCTTGTGTGCATATAGAACATATGATAGGAGTCTCGCTAGATAGAACCGTGAAGAACAAGCAACATCAAAACATTAAAAATTGTGAGACAACAATAAACTTGAGTGTTTTCGGATAAACGAAATTTCGAGGACGAAATTTTCTTTAAGGGGGTGGAATGTAACACCCCGTCCCAAAATAAATCTATGAATTACTTCAACCGTATAGGAAGTATGTGTTGATTATAGGATGCTTTGAAATGATTTTAGAAAATCCCAAATATAGAGAAAATGACTCCCAAAGTTGGCTCAATTCTATTCTTAAAATCATGTTGCACTCTAATTCTCGATCACATATTTTGTTCCTCGTGACGAGACATTTCCATGAGCTTTCTTCATTCGTCATTTGGACATTTATTAAATCATGGGTGTCCTAATTATTGAAAGACCGTATTTTTATCCCGAAGATAAAATTCTACCACTTTATGTTTAACTCCGAAATTGGTTTCGTCTTTTGACTAGGGGTCACGAATCTTTTCATAATCGTGTGATCATCAATTTCATTAAAAATGGAGTTCGTTTGACCTTCCAATTAAATGTTATTCATTCTCTATTTCAACCTAATACCATATATTAAAATACTGTACATCACAAATTGATTGCCACCACTCAACCTTACCATGCTCCAAGTGTCAACCTTACCTTTCTCCAAGTGTCACCATGCATTGCTACATGTGTCACCATGCATGACAAGTATACTCCAAGTGTAATCATCTACTCCACCTAGTTTGATGCATGTCCTACACATGTTCATCAAAGATATTGGTTGAATCAAATAGAGAGAATGAGCAAGAGCACAACTTTCTCCCACATTCTACTCACTTTTGGCTTCCGTACTTATGATATTCTTTTGCTAAATGCTAAGAACTTTGATCTTGATATTATGGACAAATATATGTATTAAAAAGCATGTTTGGTTGTTCTGAGTCTTCTCTTGAGGTTTAATTAAGTAATTAATTAGCCACTTTCTTTCCCGCTTCTTAATTCCAACCCCCGTGGCGTCCATTTCCACGATCTTTCAGGATCAGGACGCTACATATCTACCTCGATATTTCACTCAGGTGATGATTTTGATATTGAACCTTGTTTTTAGTGGCCATCAGCGTCTAACATATCTGTCCATGAAAGTTCCCAGTCTCCACATAGATCGTTGAGTTATTTTTAAAAAATATTTCATTGATTAATGTGTCCATCTTTCTAGTACCAGGGTAAACTCTTGACCAACCTTAACACAACCTTAATCTCAAAGACTTCTTCTAACCAGATGCTGACTCCCATAGAGTACATAGAGTAAGTTATTTCTCCAATAAACTCGAACACCAAATCAATCTCTTTCTTGGCATACATATGAAATTTCGTAATCCACTCATTAATCGTGATATATATGTGGCAGTTCTTCTAAGCCATAAGTTTATGTTTAGTCATCAAAATGAAATGTTTGTTCTGTCAAACTATGCTTTTCGTAATCTTACAAATGTTTACAAGTTCAGCCTTAGTTCAACAATTATAGGCTAAGTTAATCTTATGTTATCAAGCTTTCAAGTTCTCGTACTCATTCTAGAGTATATACAACAAATACTTTCCGACTATCACAATTTTACAGTATACATTCTGCACATTCCTAACATCACAAGTATGCACAAGGCATAGATAAACAAATTCATACATATATGTAGTCAACATAGTTTTTAGATAAAAACATGTATGCTTACAGGCATATTTTAAAATGCTATCAACATAGCAACATAGTACATAATCAGCGCAGTTAATCAGAGTATGCAATTAACATAAAAATCAATCTTTTAACAAATTTGCGTCAACACAGCGAATCTTAATCTTTTATTTTCAGACAAACTTAACATTTCAATAAATAATGTAAACCTTTAAGAACTAAAATTGGCATAAAAACATGCATACCTTTTAGTTGTTGCATGAGTGACGAGCTGAGGGCTTATATAATATCACATGAGAATTTAATGAAAAATGAAATAAGTTGACCCAACAGGTCTGCAGAGTTGCAAACCTGCTCTGATACCACTTTGTAGTGCCCTGGTCCCGAAAGACCGTGAAAATGGACGCCGCGGGGGTTGGAATTAAGAAGTGGGAAATAAATAGGGTAATTAAATTAATGAAACCTCAACAGAAGACTCAGAACAACCAAACATGCTTTATAATAACATATATTTGCCCATAATACCAAGATTAGAGTTCTTAGTATTTATCAAAAGAATATCATAAGTATGGAAGCTCAATTCTTAATAGAATACTAATAAAAAGAGACAACGGGAAAATATGTAAATTACAATAGCCCATTTCTCAATCTCGTCACCTCCACACTCCAGCCTACTGACGTGAAAATATTTGAAAAGATTTAGACTGAGTACTAATGCACTCAGTGGGCAAGTTTTCACAATTTAAGTTATGCAAATCATTTTCTAAAAGTGATCTACTTATATTCATGCAGGTAGTGAAGTTTATGAGGTTTTAAAGTTGGAAGCAACTTAAGTTCACCAAAACATTTTCATGTGAAGAGTTTAAGAGTATAACCAGTAACTGCCTGCAACCACTACTACATCACCAACATGTAAAGTTTATGAGTATAACCGATGAGCATAGCCAATGAGTGTAACCGTTCATTTTAGTCTTTCGATAAGGAATAGGGCATGACGAATAATGCATATAATACTGTAGATACTCACATTGACACATGGATAGTATATGAGACTCCGTCAACATATAGTAGCACGTAAATATTTAACACATAACTGTCTGCAACCACTACTACACCACCAACACGTAAAGTTTATGAGTATAGTTGATGAGTATAACCAATGAGTGTAACCGTTCATTTTAGTCTTTCGATAAGGAATAGGGCATGAGGAATAATTCATGCAATACTGTAGATACTCACATTGACACAGGGCTAGCATATGAGACTCCGACAACATACAATAGCACGTAAATATTTAACACATATCGTCACATATGAAATTTTAACAAAACAGAGTTTAATAACTCAAAAATACAATTTGCAAAGATATAGTAGCCCACCTTATAGATACAGAAATCCTAACAAGGATCCAACACTCGATCACAATCATGGTACTGGGAACGGAGCAACGGTCTGAAGTTCCTTCCCGAGTTCTTCTAGGGCTCAACTGCTCTAACCACCTCGAGATTTAATCCTTCACCTTCCTCGTAAGTCATGCAAATTCTACAAGGATCAATCCTTGCTTCAGGATCAATAACTACTTCAGGAATTAATCTAATATTCACTTTAATTTAATTAGAGCTTTATTAATTTTACTTTGACTAGACATACACAATACTTGGGTTTTAAACCCAACACAATCGGTAATAGGTTCTTACGATACTCTTCAAATTAACTTGAAACAAATTCGATATAAAATGGAACAACTTAAAATAGGGCAGCAACTTTGAAAAATAATAGGAAATTCAATTCAAATCTGATTAAGACAAGGTTAGCGGGGATGCGTCCGCCATAAAGGGACTTACAATCGGTCTGAAGGAGTCAGAGATAAATTTCGATTATCTTGGCCTGAAATCGACCGAAAAGGTAACTGTGACTGTTCACCCGAACAAATTAATCAACAAAAAATTTGGGTCTCGATCGAGCTCGATACTCAACGATTTTTTATTAAAAGTACAATTTTTCATAGTATGGAAAATAAAGATTTCAATGGAACAAGCCATTTAATAATACAAAGGCTACAACAACTGTAAATGAGCAAGGAAATAACATCTTCAACATAGATGAAATGTGTCAGAAAATAGTGTGGTTCTCGGGAAACTTATAGCTGGGATTCGAAGGATGAAATGATGTCTGATTTTAGATCGGACACAAGGGATTAAAATAATATAAGGAGGAGTTGCTATATACCAAAAATCAAGTCCATACAATGGAGGGAACAACGGAAAACAACCTTCAAAGTTTCTCTCGCAACACAACAATTTCTGTGACAAATTTAACTCATCGACTTGCGATGTATCTTTGATAGACCAATGATATCGTATCGATCATTCGAGACCTATTCTAGAAAGCTTGAAGTGTGAGATTTACATCAACGCAAATCTCACAGAAAGAAAAACATCCAGATCAATGAAAAAATACGTCGGAAATAGCTTCGGTGAGTTATGAAAATTCAACCACTCAAAAACTAGTTGAGCTTCATTTAAGAACTTCAGAGCTCCGAATTAAGACATTCTTGAGCCTAAATCATCTACATAATTATAGGAGAAACATATTCAAATTTCAAAAATTATGGATGAGATTTAAGGGAAGAAAATAGTAAAATACAACTGTTACACTCATGATAAAACTTACAGCTAGAAATCCCAATTTTACATGTCTCCGTTTCTGAATTTTTGGACTCCAAATTGAGCGATTCCAATGTCTAACTTCAACTACGTGAAGAGAAGAACAACATATCCAAATTTCAGCAATGTTGGTAGAGATTTGAAGGTTGAAATATACGGAAGAAAATTATTGCTGCAGTTGTGGCGGAAAACAACGACTAGTGTAATGTTTGCCTTCGTTCTCAATAATATGAGAACTAAATTGGATTATTTATTTGGCTAACATCATCTACATGAAAGTGGGAAGGTCTCTGTGAAATTTCATAATTGTTGGATAAGGTTTGAGGGTCGAAATTAGAAGAAAAGGAAATGTTGATGCTGTTGGGAAGGGAAGAGAGAAGCCAGTGAAGAAAAGAATGTGGGGGAAAGTTGGGCTCTAGCTTATCTTCCCTCTATTTGATTCTACTAATAACTATGATAAACATGTGTAGAACAGACATCAAACTGGGTGGAATAGATGGTGACACATGGAGTACCCTTGTCATGCATGGTGACACTTGGAGCAAGGTATGTTGACACTTGGAGCAAGGTAAGATTGAGTTATGGCAATCAATTTGTGATGTATTTTAATATATGGTATTGGGTTGAAATAGAGAAAAATAAAAATTCAATGGAAGGTCAAACGAAATTCATTTTTACTGAAATTGACGACTACACGATTATGAAAATATTTGTGACTCCTAGTCAAAGATGAAACCAATTTCGGAGTTAAACATAAAGCGCTAGAATTTTTAAAGATGAAAAAAAAGGTCTTTCAGTAGTTAGGACATTCAATAAACATCCAAATGACGAATGGAAAAGACTCTTGGAAATATCTCGTCACAAGAAACAAGATATTTGATCGTGAAAGATTTAGAGCACGACATGATTTTAAGAAGGGAATTGAGCTAACTTTGGGAGTCGTATGCTCTGTGTTTGGAATTTTCAAAAAAATCATTTCAAAGCATTCCTATAAACAACACATGTTTCTTATATGGTTGAAGTAATTCAAAATTTTTATTTTGGGATGGGGTGTTACAATACAGATACAACGGTATATGCCGAACTAACGGTATATACCGAAAAAATCGATATATCATCGGTATCGGTATAAGTCGGTATAACTTGGTTTTAAAATTCCATATTGTTACCTTACCGAAAAATCTCGGTACGGTATCATACCTAACTGAAAATACTGGTATACCTTAAAGTTCGGTATTCTGATATGATAAATACGGTATGACGGTATTTTTCCCCAACCCTATGTTCGCTACACTCGTGGATGGCGATTGGAGTTGCAGCTTGGGCGTGCTGAAACAACGAGAAGAGATAAAGTTTTAAGTTTCGGACTCTAGGGTTTTCAATTTATGTTCTAATCGCTTTTGGATTCAATGTTAGGTAGATTTCATCTCATTAAAGATACATATCTTGCTATAAATTTTATTAGATGTTTCCATATCAGAGAATGCACATAATATCGGAAATTAAACCGGTCCGAAATAATTTCGGGTCGAATAAAATCCGTATTTTCGATCAAATCGAATGGGAGTGGAAGCGGTATAAATCAGAATATAGATCGTGATATAAGAATATAATATCTATGCAAATTAAATTTATTTAATACTAAAGAAGAGATAAAGAAAATACATTTTTCTTAAATCTCCTTCTTCTTCAATCAACCTTTGAATCTTGAAGCTCGTAAACACCACAATCTTCTGATTCGGTCCTCCCTTTGAACGGTAGTGAGTGGGCACCGGAATAAATCTATTAAGTTCCTAACTTAATTTTTCTACAATTATTTCAATACATGAAATCGTAGAATTGGACTGTAGTATTAGGAAGATATTTAATCAAAATTAAATATGAACACCAAGAGAAAAGAATTAAAAAATCAAAACATTTTGATTTATTAAAACATCATTGCCATGAATCATGGATTGATAATTGTCAAAATCAATTCCTTGCTATTTCTCTATTGCAAATTCACGTCGCACGTTTGATTGGCGTGAGGATTAATAATCTCCAGTGACTCTTCCATCTTTATCTTATATTTATAATCAGATTTAGGTCAAATCTCAATACATATCAATTTTCTATCTTAAACAGATTCAGAATCGTATAAGATAAGGAAATAAATTGATAATTATCTCAAATAATTATTAATTATTACTAATAAGGAAATAGTATAAATGTCTTATATTTATTTAATTCCTAACAAAGTCAAACTGTGAAATATCATATATTCCCGAAATTAACTAATATTTATACATAAACCCAAACTTTATGAAAATTTATTTTTCATAACACTTTAGGAACTTAAATATTATTATTAACCCGTCAATAATATAGGAAGGCGAATCGGGGACCATGGACATATAATCAAGAGCTCTAATAAACCGAATAAATAATTAAACTCTTTAATTAATTTATTTGATTTATTAATTCCGATATTATTCCACTAAAAATTCGGAATTGCACTCTCTTTAATTATAGAACATATTTACTCTACGAATTTGAGCAGTCCATTGATTTAATCATTTCATATGAACTAATCCCCCATAGATAATTCATAATTGAAGACAGGTAATATCCGTTGACCTCTTCAATTATTTCTTTTCCTCATTTATCATTAATTCACTAGTGAGCGATTAATTTATAAACGATTTATAAATTAGCTAGAGATCTCAAATCACTCAGTTCCAGAATTAAAAAATAAGAGAATTTTCTTTCTACTTCTCAAAAGAAGGAATGTATTCCATATCTATAAATTACATTCCCAGCTATTTAATTCAAACGTGAATCTAAAATGCAAGTTTAGAGAATGTTGGCAAATAAACTTTAACGAGTAAATTAAGAATCACATTGAAATAAACAGGAGTTTATAATCACTCAGGATTAAGATTATTCATATATGATCATCTTTGATTTAATTTAATATTCCTCTTCTTTAACGGATTTTGAAGGAATAATTAAGTTAAATCGGTCCAAGTCCTATATGATCATATCCTATATGATCATATTATATATGAATGCACTCAACTGGATGTCTCCACATCAACGGTTGGATAAAACGGTCACATTCATAATGTCATCGGGCTGCATTAGTGACATTTTAATTAAAGATCCCATACTTTAATTAAATTCGTTACGGACTTCATTTTTAGTTTATTTTCCATAATATTAATCCTCTTGTATATAATACTTATATACTAAGATTATGGTAACATTAAATAAACTAGGAATTTTCTGTGATGTAAAATAAATGCATACAAGAAGAATATTAGTTCGAAAATAAATGTCGCTTTTATAAATGAGATAAAAACAATTCACAATTGCTTTAAGGGCACAATCCCCAACACATAATTCCAGCAATATCCCTCTATTTATAATTTTACCTAAAATATTATATTTATTCTACTTTCTCAAATTTAATCTCAACCATCAATATATACAAATTTGATGCTTATGATTGATTCTTAATTTTCACATAAATCTTAATTTTTATTATTAGTTGGGGTGAGAAATGAGAACAAATATTGAATATTAGTTCTAATATGATTAACGGTTCAGATGATTTTGGCTTATTATTTTTATTTAATTTTATCCATTACGTTTGTTATTTTATTTAATAGTAAGGGTTATGGTTGTAATTTTATATAATGAAATCCTTAAATCATGTTATTCCAAATATAGCTTGCACATACCATTTTCTATATCCATTGACTATTTAGGAGTAATTAGATTTTTATCTCCATCGACTTTTTCATCTCCATTGATGCTCCTCCACTATTTCTCACCATCAACGTAAAATGAATTTTTGCAAACAAACACCGGCTCGCAGATGGAGGATATAGGTTCAAAGCTTCCAATGCGTGAGGGAATTTGCTTCTCATGTGAATAAATTCTGTCATTATTAAGTGCTAAAATATGTGGTTTAATTTAGTATTATCTTCCCTTCATTTTTTATTTTTTTTATTTCTTTCTTTTACGATTATAGCTTCCATTAAAAATTTGCATCAAACAATAGGTTTATTTTCATAACATGGTACTTTTATTGCTTAATGTATAGTCATTTATTGCTTTTTAACGTATAGTTTATTGTTCATTTTATGTGACATTAATTGTTGTATTCACATATTTTAATTGCTTAATATGTATTATGGTATTGCTTAACTGAGTAATTTTCATTGGGTGCTATACATGGATCATTTCATATATCGTACACTATTGATTAAGCAAAGTAATTATGCAACAAAATATTACCAATTAAGCAATAAATTACAATAAGATAAGCATTTTCTCTTTTCTCTCACAAACGAATAACTATCAATAAATCCATATACATTAAGAAACAAAATACTATACATTAAGCAAAGAATTCATATACATTGTTTAAGTGATTTTTTAAATACATATATTAAATACTTAGTTCAGATCATGTGAGAAATAACATTTGTGCAATAAACAAGGACATTGCTTACCCTATTGTATATTACTGTTCAATTCACTTGGTTGGTCCTTCCAAGCACACATAATATGATTTCTATCTTTCCATCATTAATTATTTTCTGGTCAGTGCTTCAAATTAATGATTAGCATGCATAAATGGTGATCAAGCATTCATACAAGATATAAAATAATACATAGAAATCAAACTCTGAGAGATAGCAGGAAGAAAGGTAATCAAATCATATATTAAAATCCATAATATCGAATCCCTAAAACCTAGCTATTAAATTAGCTAGAGTATTGGTGTTCATGATAGAAAAAATAAAATAACCAAAAAAAATAAGTAATTCAGTAGTCTCGTGACGTCTTCTCTGCAGTGGCACTCCGTCTCTAGCAACCTTGTCGTCTCCTTTTGAGTAGACGACAACTCTCCGTCTTCTCTCCAATATATTCTAAGTGTTCTTCACTGAATTGGGCGTCATCTCTCTTTTTATTAGTGTATATCCAAATAGGAGTTTTTTTTTATCTAGGTTAAAAATTCTGAATTACAGTAAGAAAATCATATTCCCGCAGACCTGTATGTGTGGGTCGATTGAGCCACTTGGGTTGACCCAAAGCCCTATTTTTGCACAGGGTCGATCCTAGTGAATAGGGTTGGGTCAACCCATCCTTGTGTAATTTATACTGGGTTGTGTCGACCGGACCTTTCCGGGTCGACCCAACCCTGTTTCGAACTGGGCTTAGGATTTCTTCAGTTTTTGATTATTTAATCCAGTCCAATAGGTTTTAATTAAGTATTTAATTAAGCCCAAGAGCCTAATAAACACCTCTTTAACTCCTCTTGTCCATATTCACCTGTTCTGCTTCAAATATGCAACGAAATCACAACAATTACTGCAAAACTAGCAAACACATCAAAAACATCAGATGATAACAATATAAGCTCAAAATCTATATAAAATACACAACTCCATATAATAAATAGCATCAATTCATATCCAAAAGTTGTATAAAATATACAGCTGTTAACTATCAAACCATTTATTAGCATTACAGAAAAAGAAATATAAACAGTGTGTATATTAACATTATACGAAATCAACATTTTGTACTAATTGAAACACGTTATCATTTGTCTCTGTGAATGACATATTATTTTCTCAATTTTTGTTGCGAAACCTATAACCTCATAATCTTGCATGTGTGGCCTCTATCACTCTTTGATATCTTTCGTGGTCCTCTCGGAAAATTAAAGATCAGAAACACATCAGAAGCTTCAATCTGTAATCTTCTTTCGTGCTGCAATTGTATTTCTCTTGAGCCTAAGTCAAAGTTTCCAAGCAGCTATAGTTCATCTTCTCTAGGAAATAGTTTATATTCAGGTGAAGAATGCTGCAAAATCCCAGTTTTATTATTGCTTCATGTTGTGCTTTATTAAATTACCTAACTGCTTCTGAGAGAGTTGATGGGCATGTTGTTACGTCTAATGATGTATATTTGTAAAATACGTCATTGCTTCTATCATCTTCATGAGTGGGGTAGTTTTAACTTTTGTTCTTGTTGTTGTTTCATTTTCCATAGCTCTTTTAACACTTATATTTTTTTATATAAAACTGTTAAGTAAAGAAAATAACAATGCTAAAAAACATAATTGAATGATAAAGATAAAAGTAACGAATAATAGTGTCAAAGATAATATGAAGAATGGCAATCATAATGCTAAGAATGACAATTGACGCATGGTCGTTTCGCGCTCAAAATATTATTTGTAACCCCTATGTCCACAGCGAGTGTAGCTAGCTTATGAATACGGGTCGATCCCACATAGAGTTGTTGTGATTCTACCTTCGGGTCACCACCAATCACTAAAGGGTTTGGTTTGTGTTATCGCTATACTGAAAGTAAATCTGCGAAATGTAAATGGAAGAAAATATCAAATAACAAAGGTTCTAGTGTTTGAACTAGAATTTAGTTTAAGTTAATCTACTCGATCATGGGCACACCGATTTTCATGCATTACTAAGTCACCCAGTTATGGAGACCGGATTCCTCTCTGCATTTCCTTATTCATTCTTACATTTTAGGTTTAAAAGTGATTTATCGTCAAGTAAACCTCTAACCTATCACCCACCCCCTGATTTCCCTAAAAGATGTAAATGAATAGACAGCAGTGTGCCCTAGACGAACTTAAGTTTGTTATGTTTATCGATTCCTCGTATGCCCACAACAACCCACCGATTTTCTAATTACTATATGAATCAACTCACAATCACGATTTGCTAATTCAATTAACATTGGTGTGCCCTCTATGTCTAATGAGTGATTAGCCACATTGAACATTTCGGACACACACTCACATGGAACAAGGCCAAAAATCGGCATAAACATTTCATGCATTAATATGCCCACTCGGTCTCACGAGTCCAGTTTTAACTTAAAACATTTTCTGTTGCTCAAACATCGGAATCATAAATCTAGCCAAGCATGCTAGATGAAATTAAATATGCAAAAATTAAAGACATAATTTAAAACAAAAACTTACTAGATTATATTAATAAAATGCTCAACACCAACGTCAAGCATAGAAACAATTCCTAAATCCCAAGAGCATAAGGCCTCTTGGCTTGTTCTTGCTGCCTTAGCAGCTTCAAAAATAAAATAAGAATTTAAAGTGCAGAAAATGAAATATTGTATCAGTGTTTTCGAACCCCCTTTCCAGAAAATGGAACTAGCTTAAATAAATTATAATCCGAATTCAAATTCCCCCACAGGTGGGGGCCTTTAACTGCATTCCAGGTCTGGCCTGCCCCCTGCACCTGACTGGATAAGCCTTATCCAGTGGTTGTTGAACAAATCTCCATTTTTCAAGGATTGATCTTATCTCTTCAACTCCAAACCTCCCAACAGTTCAACATCACACAACCTCTTTTCGGATTTGTATCTATCTTTCAAGCCGCCTTGTTTTCAATAAATTCCCAGAAAATCCGTATGTGCCCATTCCAGGCTTTTGGTCGAGTCTGCACGAGCAATTTGGGCACGACATCTTCTAGTCAGTTCCATCCTTAGCGTTATGTCCATTCTGCTTTCCGAATATTAGATGAATGTTGAAGAAGTTCTCATGTGCCTCTAGCTGCTATTTATGGCATTTAGATAAGCTTGAATAATTTGGCATAAAATGCCTCTTTCGTCAGACTCGACCTCTGAAATGCTCTTGACCACAATATGGTTCTTTTCGACTCAAAAACAGACTAAAAAGGACATTTATGGCAAATAAAATACCCATAAAAACATGAAATAAATAGACTTATCACAATCATAATGCTAACATCTGACACGACAATGCCAATTCAACAAAATGTAATAACTTTTTCTATTGGTCGGTTTGTAATGGCAATGGCAAGTTTTTTATGCTAATGTTAATGCTAATAAAGGGTTATGTTAATGCTAAAATAAGAGATGACAATGCTAATAGTTGGTGCACTATATTGATAATTGAACAACATGTTATGGCTTTTTTACAATGCCGATGGCATTCTTTTTATGCTAATACTAAATAAAAGTCATGCTAAACAAAAAGTCATGCTAAACAAGAGTCATGCTAGTGCTAAAATAAGTCATGACAATGCTAAAACTCTAAATTGAAAAATATACACATAAATCATATGTACATTGCCAATATTGTTAGGGTTAACATGTTCATACAAGTTTTTCGTCATCAACAAAACAAAATGAAACTGATAAATTATCATGGGATACAACGAATATAGTTTCTTCAAGATTAGGTTTTGTGTGTTTCGGAAAGTACTATTATGTTAACAGAGGGTTTATGATATTGTTAATTCAACAAACTGTAACAACTTTTGCTCTTTGTCGGTTTGTAATGATCATGACAAGTTTTTTATGATAATGCTAATAAAGGGTTATGTTAATACTAAAATGAGAGATGACAATGCTAATAATGGTTGCAATATATTGATAATTCAACAGCATGTAGCAGTGTTTGTTCATGACTTTTTTACAATGTCAATGACATTTTTTTTTACGTTAATGTTAAACAAGAGTCATGCTAGTGCTAAAATAAGTCATGACAATGCTAAACTAGGGGAATGACAATGCTAAAACTCTGAAATGAAAAATATACACATAAATCATATATATATTGTCAATACTGTTAGGGTTAACATGTTCATACAAGTTTTCCGGCATCAACAGAACAAAATGAAACTGATAAATTATCATGGAATAAAATGAACAGAGTTTGTTCAAGATTAGGTTTTGTATATTTTCAAAAAGTACTGTTATGCTAACACAACATGAAAGAAACTACTAAATCATCATAATAGAATGCTAAATGATTTTTTCTACAAAAAAAAAAAAAATAACGAAATTTGAAAAAATAAAATTGAACGATATATTACCTTGACTTTTCATGTTTCCTGATTTGAAAATTTAATCTTTTGGCTGGTGTCATGTTCCTTCAGAATATTTGAATGATCTATCGAACTGATTTTGCGTTTCTATTCGATTTGTTCCACCTTAGTTTGCGTGAGTGAGCTTTGTGCGACAGCAGTTATGGTGAAAGCTTTCTCTGCAAATTCTGCAAATCGTATATTTTCAAATTTTTAATTTTACCTTTACTAAAATTCACGGACAGTGAAATTTGACCTTATTACAATAATGTCACCGTCACAAAAATTCAATCAGAACTGTTGATCTAGGGAATTAGTTCTCACTAGAACCACTCCATATATATATATATATATATATATATATATTCGCGAGAGCTCGAGTTTTCCCATATGTTCTCATTTGATAATACATATGTATAGGTTTCACATTTAGTGGGAAAATTCGTTAGACATTTATTAGGTATAATGATGTTATTATTTAAATATTAACTTTAATCCCTTTTTGGCTTTTTCTTAAGCAAGTTCTACATATTATAAATATAAATATTAGAATACTTCTCTGAGTAGTAATTTGTAATTATAGCAGAGTATATAATGACATTTTATGTAGTTGACACACGCTGTGTTGGCCCACTACAACTTCATCGCCACACATTATATGACAATTCACAAAGACTTATTCTTATCCATAAAAGACGGATCATAAAAGACTCACCCTATACTCAATTTAGAGGGGTGTATTGGATTGGGATTTTGTTGGATTTCATTGGACTTTTAAAATTCTATGGATTTATAAAATTCATAGACTCCACATGGAGTCTCCCAACTCCATGCAGAGTCTGGCGGATTTCGTGTATGGATATCGGACCGATTTCGAACGATTTCAGTGGATCTGAAATCCATATTTCTAGCGGTCGATGGAACACAACGAGCGGTGGACACGTGAAAAAATCGAACCGAACGACCACTGGGAGCCAGCGGCGGCGGGGAAGCCGAGCCGAGACAACCCAGCGGTCGCTCGACTCAACGGCCGTTGGCAACATAAATCATAAATCACAATTAAGTCTATTCATGTAACATAAATGATTGTGCATGTGCATGAATATGCATGAAAACTAAATGCATTTACTTTTGTACATTAATTTCTTCATAGTAGAGCATCCATATTACTATCTCCACTTTACCAGATAGACTTTATCAGATTTGACAATTGAGCGACGTCTGCTTAGTTTTCGACCAGGACCTCCATCGGGATTTGGAACAGTAGGTGAGAAGAGACTCTAAAGTTCAGATATGTCTAGCTCAGGAGCTCTGAAAAGGATTTTATAAGAGAAAATAGTATCAATATCAGTTGCATAATCTGATGAGAGATTAAGGTGGAAAACATAAATGAAGAATTTGTAGTAATATACTTTGAGGAACCCAGCCACGGCTGGTACCTAGCGGCCGCTGGGGTGTCATCATCAGCGACGCTAGCGGTCGCTGGCTTCGGGTGACCGTTGGGGTGCCAATTTCATCAACCCACCGGCCGCTGGACACAGGGCTTCCCGAATTTTCCAAATCCATCAAAATCTCGTGTCCAGAGGTCGGATTTCATCCTTCGTAATTTTCACGTGAAATCCAGCTGAAATTCAACGAAGTCAATGACTTTTTAAAGTCCGTGGATTGTTGAATACCTCATAATTTTAAAGGACTTTTAAAAGTTTGGATTGAATACACCAGGATTCCATTGGACTTTTAAAAGTCTGGATTGAATACACCAGAATTTCATTAGACTTTTAAAAGTCTGGATTGAATACACCCGGATTTTAAAAGTCCAATGAAATCCACATCCAATACACCCCCCTTATACTTTCACTCACCCAAAATTAGTTACCTTCTATTTTTTACGTAGATTAAAAGTACACTTTCATTATGGTATACTTTTAAAAAAGTAAATTGATACGCTTTTTTTTTAGTTTCTAAATGCACCACTAAAATTACTCTTTGCACTACACATACTTCATGCACTACTGTTTTTACTCTTAGCACCACGCACATTTACATTAATACCCTTTTATTTTAAACTTAAAATTAATTTCTTTTCTAAATTAATTTAACCTAATTAATAATTAAAAAAAATAGCTTCATCCCAACCTTCCCCCGTCGACACCACCCTTCTTCTTCCCCACCCGTTCAGCCAACCTTCCGCCGCCACCGCCACTTCAGGCAACCTTCCACTGCCGCCGCCGCCGCCGCTAAGTTGACGACTTCCACCACCGCCATCAGCCTCATCATCTTCCTCACGCTCCTACTCATCCCTTCCTCACAGTTGTACAACGGCCCCCACACCCCTACCTGCCGCCGCCATTGCCGCCTCCCCAAAAAAACCCCAACACCCCCAGGCTCAGACACACACACACACGCAACCCGGTAGGCCGTGCGCGGCCGCCCCGTCCCCATCTCATTGGACACACGTATCTCATAGCACCACCACTTGAGGCAGGTGGCGGAGGGGGTGAATGCACAGGCAGAGGAGGTGGTGGGTAACCAGGAGGTGGCAGTGGTGGTGAGCTTATACAGGGAGGATAAGGTGCCGGAGACACTGGCGGAGGTGGGGGCGAAGGAGGGGGGAGATGGAGGAGGTGGCGGTGGCGGTGGGGAGTAGACAGGTAGAGGTGGTGATGGGGGTGGGGAAGAAAGAGGTGGCGGTGATGGGAGTGGAGGAGAACGAGGTGGTGGTGATGGAGGAGGTGGTGGAGAAGAGTATACATGAGGAGGGGGTGATGGCCGAGGGGGAGAAAGTGTGGAGGAGATGGTGGGGGAGGTGGAGGGGAATAGACAGGAGGTGGCGGTGGGGGCGGCGGTGGCGGAGGAGGAGGTGAATAAACTGGGGGAGGTGGAGAGTAAATTGGTGGTGGAGGCGGTGGTGGGGAATACACTGTTGGAGGTGGGGGAGAAGAATACATAGGCGGTTTTTTTTTCCTTTTTTTTTTAAATTTATTAATTATTTTGATTTTTTATTTAATAAGGATATTTAAGTAATTTTATAATTAATTATTTTTGTATTAATTCATTTTGTGGTGCAAAGAGTATTTTTGGTTGTACAAATAGAAACTCCCTTTTTTTCATATTTTATATACTATTGTGTCCATTTGAACATATAGGAGCATGTTAAAGAAAGAAATTAAATATCTGAGATTGACTGAAAATGAATAAATTATTATTTTTTCAACAATCAACACGGAGGAAGTAAATCGCGCCTTAATCACTCATTTAAATAGTCAGTCTTTAATTAGCTTTGATGATAGTGTTTAGATAGAGTCTCGCGTAATACAGTCATGTAAGTCAAAATTCGTAAGACAGTGTAAAAATTTCGATCCAAACATAATCAAACACCAATAAAGTTACAAATGTGACATAAGCATGAGTTTGGATCTAAATTTTGACGCGTCTCACAAATTTTGACCCATTAAACAGTCTCATATAAATTTTTATCTAATTTTTATGATTCGTTGATTTTATGTGATTCAATTGGATGTATTAATCTGTCAAATTACGAATCTAGATTAATACATGATCATCTAAATAATTACACCAAATAACACGAGTTTATTTGGACAATCTTATGTAATTTAATATTTCACGTTCAATTACAATTTTCATATCATGAAGAAATTAAAGTAAATAGATCCGCGATGATGAGATTTGTTGATGCAAAGGGCTTTGATCAAATGGGCCGATGGAGGAGACGAAAAGGAACTGGCCCAAATACAACAATTCCTTCTCCTCCTCGAGTTTATGATTAGTCGTGGAGGGGTGCGACACTAATTTAATAAGAAAATATATATTTATTATTTAGCTCACGCTCTATTAATATTAATAATTTATAATGTATACTAAAAGATGATGTTCCTTTATTATTATTGGGCACTCATAAAAATTCCAAACACAAATCAAACACCAGTAAATGTTGGTACTGACGGATCTCAACTCATCACATTGTCACACACAATTTATTGTAGTTATATATTAATATTGCTAAGAAACCTCTTCTTGTTTTAGAAAAAAGAAAAAAAAAACACACAAAACACTGAGAATGTAATTTTTTTTTTTTCTTTTTTCTGATGAAGATAAGAGAAAGAGGTCCCATGCCTGTAAAGGAATATTGAACTGGCCTCATGTTGCTGGGTATCGAGTCAAGTCGAGTCGAGTAATGTAGGGAGAGATCAAAGAACCGCAGTACAAATGGTGACTGATCTTGTTGCAGCTTGTGGCCATGGAGAGGTTTGGATCATAATAGTGTGCACTCGGTTTTCCATCCAAATCAACAGCAATAGTCCCTCCATTTTTCTCAGTTTTAGGCCGCCCTATATATTTCATCACCATACCAATCACCTTCCTAAGCGAGGGATATTTCTGTAGCACCTTAAACAAACTCGATTCCTATTAAAATAAAAATAAAAAGTAAGCACAAGAAAATCTAGGTATGGACAAATTGATTACGTCATCATCAATACATATCATGTGTATTATTATATATTACCGTGCCGATTGCAATCCAGTATAGGCCTTCGCCATCGTATCTTATATTATCGGGCATTCCAGGCAAATTCTCAATGAACATTCCAACAGATCCTGCCTGTGGGCCTTGTATGTAGTACTTCTTGCACCTCATCCTGCAGTTTGAACATCTAACAAGTAGAAAAAAAAAATTTACAAAATTTGTGCGAGACTGTCTAACGGGACAAGAACTCACATTGGTGTTTCACAGATAATGACGAAAGTCTGATCAGCAGAGACAGCAACACCATTAGCAAAGTAGAGGTCTTTCAACAGAACTCGTGTTTGTTTCGTTGATGGATCGTAGCTCAAGAATCTGCCGTGAGGCCTGCCTTCCATCAAGTCGAAAAAGGCGTCGTGCACACTGTGTTTGTACGACGCATCGGTGAAGTAGAGCGTGCCGTCGGGGCCGACATCAACGGCGTCGGTTAGCTTGAATTTTAGGCCTTCAGCCTCATCACTCAGCAATTCTATTACACCATCTCTGCTTATGTTCAATAGCCCCTACAACAAAAGTTGACAACACAACGGTCATTGTGTTTCATCTCGTATTTTATTATTTTTGATCGATAGTCATTCCATTATAGACATATACGTACTACATCATCATCGGATGAAATAGCTATAGCTACATCTTTATTCAGGTTCAATAATTAGAGTTAGGCCTCGTAATAACTTGATTAACTTCTCTCTAATTATTTAATTTTCATATTATCTATTTTTTAGTTACCATTAATTAACTATTATACAGTAGCGAAATCAGCAAATGAAATCCTCTACCCCACTTTTCTCTATCTCATTTGGTGTCCCATTTTAATTTTTATTGATTTTCATCAATTTTTTCTTCAATTTCAATTTGTTATGGCTTAGTTTAATTTTATAATTATTATTTGGGGTTCATTCCACCCAATTAGGGTTTATATTTATTTCTTATTTTTTAGTTAATATAATTGATTAATATGGTTGATTATTCCAAAAGTAGGGTATATAATTTTTTAAAATTTTAATTTTTAGCAATAAATGTTGATTATGATTTGTAATACTATAATAAAATTTATTTTTGTAATAAATATTTTTAAAATATTAAAATTTAGAGTGGGACACAATAATGAGACAGGAAAAGTGGACTAGAGGATTTTATCCCCGAAATCAGAGTTGGGCTTCATAATAATTAACCATATTATTGAGTCGATCAAATTTGCTGTGCCGTGTAAATAGTCCGCCTCGACACAACCGGATATTTTGCATGATTAGACTTTCATATTTCAATATCTTTATAAATAGACTTTCATATTTTGATGAAATTGAAATCTAATGCTATGTATGTTGTTTAATTTTTGGCCCACCACAATAATAAAAAACAAAAAACGGAATTTAAAAATTAGGACGATACATTGGGTTATTTATTTGAATAAGAACAAAAATTTAGATCATTTAAATATAAATATTTCAAATCTCTATCATGCAAGAACTATCGGCTAGTTACGCACTGGACCAAAACTTTGACCAAGTTTTTCAATCAAATCCCATTTCACAATTGATCATTTTCATTTCTTTATATATCTTTGTTTCCAGAAAATAATTAACATGAAATTTACAAGCATTTAAATAAATTCACCAGCCCTACATGAACATTCAAGAACAGCCGAGAAAGAAAACACACAAAATTCATGTTCAAATGCTTAATTAGTCTTTCTTTTTTTTCTTGGAATTAATGCTCAAATCTTAATAGATGTTAATGAAATTTCTAAGAGATTAATAAAAGGGTTGATTGAAAAAAGTCCAAGGACTTAGGATCAATTTCAAATTGCCACATAAACTTTAATATTTTTTTCAATAACTTTAAAAAAGGTCCAAGAACTTTGGATCAATTCCAAGAACTTTGAATTCATGATTTTTTTTTTAGAAAAAATATATTTTTATGGAGGTATATATATTGTTGAAATATTGATAGTTATAGAGTCATTTTATATTTTAATTAATTAAAATTATATATGTATATATATATATATATTAAATATTACGTGGCGACATGTCCCTTTTTCTCCATGCAAGCAAATATCCAACAAAAAGTATTCACCAATATTTATCAAATTACAAAATAAAAAAATCATAAATAACATTAAAATTTTAAAAGTTTATGTTATAATTAAAAAAAAATAGAGTAGTATTCGTGGGCATGAACTGGACATGTTTAGATTAAAATCTTGATAAAGCCTACCAAATAGCGGTGATATATGGATATAGTTGAGAAATAAAAAATGTCGTTTTACTTTTTCCTAGGAAAAAAAAAACAAAAAAGAAAAAAAGAAAAGTAGTATTTTATTAATTAGTAGGTCACTCACCTTGTAAGAATCTGCAACGATAAGTTCACCGTGGAGGCCATGAGCGATTCCGAGGGGCCTGCCACCGGTGTTGACCCACTTCTCCACCACCGAATCGGCGGCGGAATCGTTGAGAGTGACCCGGCTGATCCACCCATCTTCACCGCCGGTATATACAACCCCAGCTTTGGGGTCATAAGCAATATCCTCGGGACTCACCAACTTCCCTTCTCCGATCTTTTCCGAACCTTCTAGAAATCTGTTGTTTCTCTTTGGAACCTTCAACGGCGGTCCCATCTGAGTCAACTCGTGCTCCGGGTACGCAGCCGGTTCAAAACTTTCTGAGCGGTAGAGGAGCACAGCGGCCAAAACTGGTATCACGGCGGCGATGACGACGGCGGAAGACGCCGATATAGTTGCCATGGTTGATCTCTTTCTCTGAACCCAAAAACAGACGTACTACTTCTTCCTTCTACCTTTTTCTTGGAAAGTAGTATGAATATAACCGGTGGTGAGCCACACACATTGGTCGGGCCCAAATTCATAATGTAAAAATTTCATAAATAAAACGATACAAAATAAAATTAATACAAGTATAATATTCTTAAAATTACATTTAAAAATAAAAAACTAAACACGGCAACTTCATAACATTTTTCTTATATTCTTCATATTCTAAAAAGCTAAACAAGGCAACGTCTTAAAAAATTACATCGACAGCAACAAATCAATTCTTACAAACCTGATCCCCAGACCAATCATTTTAAACTTTTCCCAATTAAAATTCATCACATTGATTACCCGATGGAATAGTAACCCGTACAACTAGAGAATAAGACGAGAAATCAACAAAAAAAAAGTCTCTTCTAACTTTACTTTCTTTACCAAATATATGAGTAGTAAATCCCAGAAAAATCTATGCAACATCTGATCATTCAAGTAAACTAGGAAAATAATATAATACAACATTCTGATGAATTAACAAGAAACAGCACAAGACCATCTTCTTGTGCCTCTAGCAAAACTCTTTATGGTGCAAACATTGCTAATTTTGTCTGAATAAGGGAAAATAAATATCTTATAAAATTGGTCATCTGGTGACACACTAACTTCAGCAAGAGAAGGCCAATCTTTAATGAGACTCCTACTGCTAAACATAAAACGAACCAAGAATCTCAAAATTATCTATGCTCTGCAAACTATACATTCAACTTGTAATTTGTAAATGTATACAACTGTGACAACAAATCAAACAAACCATGCATAATAGGTTCTACAATTAAATCAATTCAACAAAAAACAAATTATAAATGCCAATGTAAAGAATATTACCTTAAAAAATTCAAAATTTTGATTTTTGTAACCTCCGGTACAAATCTTCAATGAACCCTAAAGTTTAAACATCCACACTAGAATGAAAGAATTGAAGAAGAAAATGGGAGAGGAGATTGGAATCGAGATTCATGTGTTTTGGAAAATTGGGGATGAACTTATCGACTGGAAATTGAATTGGTATTTTTTGGGAAATTGGGGATAAAATTGCTGCAGGCCGTGAGTTAACTTGGAGAGAAGAGTAAGTTTTTGAATTTTTTTTTAATACTACATTAAATATAACTACTATATTAATTTATTTTTTTTAAATTCCAGGGGGGCCCATACCCCCGGACCCTATGTAGCTACGCCCCTGAATATAACTAAACTATTCTGAGGACTGAGGGTGCGTGTTACTTTACTACCCAAAGACAGACTATAATATTGATAAGTGGAATTGCAATTTGCAAGTCATATTATAGAAGTCATAAAAGAAAAATATGTTTGAATAAATTCTATAGAAATCAAAGTAAAAAAGATTTGACATTCTAAACATTGATGAAAATTGGTCATGTGTGTTTAATAATATAAGTTATACGAAGATGTAATTTAATTGAATTAAAGTAATTTAATGACCATTGCTTGAAATCTATAAATGAGATAATCATAAAAAAAAAAAAACTCCTAAGAATATGCGGCAAGTGTAAAAAGATGACATACCATATGTTACAGTATTGTAGGAATTGATTTTTTATTTTTATTTTAGCATAATATTGTATTCATTCAATCATCATATGTTAATACACTTTTAACATAATGATATATAAGTTTTAGCACATTATTTTTGTAAAATTATATTACCATTGTATATGACTGCATATTTTTTGAATTATATTTTATTACAACCCAATTAGGATTTATTAATCTCAATTAGGTTTATCATAACCCAATTAGAATTTATTATAACCCTATAAAAATTCATTACATCATGTTAAAATCAAAGAAAATATCATACTAACCAATGAAATATAATGTTAAAGTTGTGTTAACATCCCAATTAAAATTCTCAATTATGGTTTAATATATCATTCTAAAATCAAATAAATATTATGTTAAAATCGCGTTAGCAGCCCAATTAGGGTTTACTGATTACACTTAGGCCTTGTTTACTTTGGATGATAGGGATATCCCACTAATGCAAGGCTAAAATTATACAAAGTTTTGTTGAAATGAATGTGTATAACACAAACATTTACATATTTTTCCTTGTGAATAAGGACTAATTGAAGGATTCATATCCTTTCATAACAAGTGGGTTATGAGTTATCCTTCATCTCCTTCATTTTATTCATATGTTTATATATTTTATCACACCATATATTTCATGTTTTATAAATTTAACTTTAAATTCATGGGATATCACACCCAATCCCATCCACCGAAGTAAACGAGCCCTTAGAGTTTTTTGTTTTTTTTTTTGTTTTTTTTTTGTTTTTACTCACACATCCGATCTGGTAGTATTAAGGAGATTCGAACTCGTGACATTTGGTCTCCAAGTAATCTCACTCCACTACTGGGTCATCCCCACTAGGACACACTTAGAGTTTATTATATCAGAAGTAGAATTTATTAATCTCAAGTATGGCTTATTACATCTTACTAAACAAAATATCATGCTAAAATCAATACAAATATTATGCAAAAATTAAGAAAATATCATGGGTCGTGCTAACATCTCAATTAGAGTTTATTAATTTCAATTAGAATTTAGTAGATCATGCCCAAATTAAAAAAATATATAATGCTAAAGTGTCGTACTAACATCCCAATTAAGGTTTATTATTTTGAATTAGTGTTTATTATAGCATAGTTATGATTTATATATTAATTCTAATTAGAGTTTATTACATCATGCTAAAGTCAAAGAAAACATCATATCATGTTAAAATCAATACAAATATTATGCTAAAATCGAGAAATATCATCCTAAAGTTGTGTTAACATCCCAATTGGGGTTTAGTAAATCATGCTAAAATTAAGAAAATATCATACTAAAGTCGGGCTAACATCACAATTAGGATTTAATAGATCATGCGAAAATATAATGACAAAATCTTGCTAACAACCATACTAGGGTTGACTCCATCCCAATTGGAATTTATTATATTTCATTTAGGGTTTAATAATCACAATTGTAGTTTATTACATCATCCTAAAGTCAAAAGAAATATTATGATAAAATCAATCAAGCATTATGCTAAAATCGAGGAAACATCATGTTGAAGTCATGTAAACATCCCAAATAGAGTTTATAAATCCCAATTCGGGTTTAATAGAACATACTAAAATCAATGAAATATCATGATAAAATCCACCTAAAACCTCAATTAAGGTTTACTTAATTCAAATTAGGATCTATTAATCTCAATTAATGTTTATCACATTCCATTTAGGATTTTCACAACCCAATTAGGATGTATTAATCCAAATTAAGGTTTATTACATCATGCTAAAATCAAATGAAATATTATGCTAAAATCATTACAAACATTATGTTAAAATCAAAGAAATATCATGCTAAAGTCATGCTAACACGGTAATCACATTTCCAAAATACAAATCACATTAATAGAGCTTTGGTGTTATTCTTCTCCTCAACTTCGGACGTGGATGTTTCTGTTTTGTTATACGATTTCGTAACCACATCTTTTTCAACCCGATTAAGGAGGTCTGCTCTCATTTTCTTTTGCGATTGCTTGTCATCTCTGTCATTTCCTTTATTTATTGCCTTTGTTCTTCAATCTTCAAGTTTCATTTTAATGTCATTTCTTATCTTTGCCTTCTTTCCGCTTGTTCAACCTGACTTTATTTATGTCATCATCCGATGTTTTTCATTTTGTAGTCGTTGTATAGTTAGTTATAAAAAATATTAGCAAGATATTAAACTGCAGTATACTTGTTTTTATAAATCATTAGGTTGTATGTGTAAAAGTCTTACATGCTAAAATATGTATCTTGTCCATGCTAAAATGCATCATATAACATGTTATTATGAAGGTTCTTTTTTTTGTTATTACGGAACAAATATATGCTTAAATGATTTTTGTTCACATCCTTACAACAACAAAAATGCCTCGACATCACATCATTCCAATCTAATAAAAACACATGCTAAAATGTATACAATAACATGCTAAAATGAGAATTTGTTCGTGTTAACATGAATTTTTCCACATGGTAATATGAAACAAAATATATGCTAAAAATGAGTTTGTTTATTAGTACAACAACAGACGCCTCCACATTTTTTCATCAATTTAACAGATATACAGATTGATGCTAAAAACTTTATTTGTTCATACTAAAATGACAATTTTCTTGAAAATCAACAAACGAGTCATGCTAAAATGTGTACTGATAATTTTTTTGTATTTCGTGGTTACATAGTAGAACGGAAAAAAAAAAAGGATATATTGGTATCACATCCAGTGAAATACCACAACATTATTATATCTCAATACAATAAAAATTAGCATTGTTTACATGCTGAAACTACTATTGTTTATATGTTTACAACAGCATAAATGTATCAACATCACTTCATCCCAATTTAATAATGATGCTAAAAGTTTTATTTGTTCATGCTAAAATGATTATTTTTTCTGGAAATCAACAAGTGAGCCACGTGAAAATTATTTTGACAATTTTTTGTACTCCACGGTTACATACTAAAACATAATCGAAAAAATTAGGATCTTTTGGATGAATGACTTTTTTTACCTTTTTATAAATTCGAACTGTAACTAGTTTTATTTTCTGTCATGGCTGTTTGATTCGAACTTGTTGCAAAGCTTCGTCAATCTTCAACAAATTTCTTTTCTCTATATGGTTTGAATTGCAACGCTTCGTTGATGCTTTGGATTGATTTGGGTTTGTAGTTGTAATTTCTGCCATGGTCAACTGATTCTCTCTCGTCTGTTTAATTCTCTAAAAGATAGTTTTTTTTTCTATTTCTTCCAATTTTGCCCTTAATGAGGAGCGATGATATAAGTTTCTTCCAATTATTTAGAATTCTGCTACTGCCCCAATTTTTTAATCTACTATTAATTTTTTTTGTTGATTTTGTGTCATGAGCAAGTTAGGGTTTTGGGAACTGGAATAAGTAGACAGACAAGTGTGTGTATTAATAGGATTCCTTGTTACACAATCTATTTTACACACTATGATGTTCCACTATTAAATTATGTGTTTTTATTCTTTTTTTTTTATTTAATTTCAATTTCTTATACTTTAATTTAAATATATAATTTTTTTGAGCAATTAATTTTATATTTATCGATTATAATTCATTATACCCAGTTAAAGTATATGATTATTTTTTAGTGTTTAATCTTCAGTTCTTACATAATAATTGGTTATCATATCGCATAATTATAGTTTATATTTTTTAATTCATATTTTTTATGATAACATTTTGATCTGAGTTGATTATATTGTTGTAATCAATTAAAAATTAATTATCAGTCAAGTGGTGTCATGTGTAAATTAAAATGATAAAATAGCAAATTAAGTTATTTTTTTTTAGGAATTTGATTAAAGAAAAAATCTTAAATAAAATAAATAATAATTTGATATTTTATATATGGAAGCTTTTGACCAATGAGGAATAGACAAATGACGAGCTCACATAAGAAATCAATACATTGATGTAGGTGATTACAAATTACAAGTGGCCAATGAGATCATGCTACATAAGCACTGATTCACCTCATACTCTCTCTCCATTTGCCTATAAATAGAGGGCTTTGGCCAAAGGGGAAGATACGATTTGAAGAGCTCAAGACTTGGAGGAAAGTTTGCTTAAAAAATTCTCTCTTGACTTTCAAGGCGTTCGTACAAGATTCAAAGTGTTCTACATCAAAATCATCACAAACTTGAAGTTTGATCCAGAACCAAAGTGCTACACTCTCCGATCAATGTTTCCAACTTTAAATCTTCAAGTTGTTCTTGAAGATTCAAGACGTTCTTCATCAAGATCGTCCAAAATCATCATTTGATCCAGAATCAAGGTCTCGCCCATTCGAATCAATGTTATAAACTCCAAAACATCAAATTCGTGAAGATCGAAGAGGCAAATCCACCTTGAAGATCTTAAAGAACACAAAAATTAAATTTTTAAAGAGAAGAATCAGAAGATCAAATAGAGAATCGAACCACAATTGTAATTTCAATCCAAAAATATTTATTTGTACGTTTTTTCGGTATTTATTAATATAAATATACAAAATTTTTGTTACAATTATAACTAGTTATTATTTTTATAATAACTATTATTAAACTCATAAATTAATATATAGAGCATGAAATATAATACAAAATGTGTAAGAGGGTTCCAAATTATGATAATAGTTGTGTTGGTTAGTTTTGTAATTTGGCCGCCAATAAAAAAACCATACGGACAATCCATGAATACGTAGCTAGGGGGTGTATTCAATTAAGATTTTGATGGATTTTTTTGGATTTTAAAATGTTCATGGATTTTTATGGATTTTTAAATCCATAGACTCCACATGGAGTCTCCCAAAACTCCACATGGAGTATCCCAACTCCACGCAGAGTCTGGCGGATTTCGTGTATGGATTTCGGACGATTTTAAACGATTTCAATGGATTTCAAATCCATCTCGCCAGCGCTCATTGGAACACAACGATCGGTGTATCCGAAAAAAATTTGATCCCAGCGACCGCTGGAGTGCCATCATCGGCAAGGCCAGCGGCCGCTGGGGTCGGGTGACGGTTGGGGTGCCCGATTTCAACTCCTCACCGACCGCTGGGACACAGCGCTCGTGGAGTTTTCCAAATCCATCGAAATCTCGTGTCCAGATGTCGGATTTCATCCTTTGTAATTTTCACGTGAAATCCAGCTGAAATCCAACGAAGTCAATGAGTTTTTAAAGTCCGTGGATTGTTGAATACCGCAGAATTTTAAAGGACTTTTGTAACGACCCGAATGTTTTTAAAATTGGTCGTTATCGTTTTATAAAGTGTGGTTCGAAAATATTATTTATTAGTGCATGTTAATTTAAAATATTTTGTTACGTTCCTATAAGTCGTGCCCACATTATTATTTTTTTTCATTTGCCTATTATTATTATTATTATTATTATTATTATTATTATTATTATTATTATTATTATTATTATTATTATGATCATCATCATCACTATTATTTTTTAGCTTAGTGGAAATTTTATATCTTTTGAAATTAAAATCTTTTACATAAGTTGATCCATTTTTAAAGTTATTGCATAGTATTATTACATTGAACAATTATATAAAAGTGTACAATGTTTATTTAATTATTTATTTTATTTTTGTTAAATTAAATTGGGTTTTAAAGGTTTTAAAAGAAGTTATTTGAAAGATCTCTTTTTCATGTGAATAATGATATGAGAGTAAATATTTTTCCATAACATCATAGCATTTATTTAAGTTATTTCAACTTCATTAAAAAAAATAAATTTGAGAAATTAAATTGGTGACCTTTTAGTTTTCTTTTTCACATGAATTGACAAAAATGTGAATTGAGAAATTATAAAATATCTATTGCATTAATTTACATCTTTCATTTTCTTAAATAAAAATTAAAGTTTGCTATTTAATTTGAGACCTTTCATTGCCTCAAGTTTCACTATAAATAGAAGCTTTTGTTTCATTGTAAAAACACACCAAACATTCATTTGTTTCAATCATTTTTTTTTTCATGCATAGCATTATGCATTGTGTGGGAAAAATAAGGTTAGGGAGAGAGAAGATGTAAGAGGAAAATGTGAGAGAGTGAGTGATCATTTTTATTTTTAATCTAAATTGTTGGGGTTGGTTTTTCTAAAAGAAGGTTTGTGAGAAAGAAATAGTTATTTTTTTTCCAATAAGGAGATAGAAAGACAAGTTTATTTATTTGTGGAGGAGATTAGTTGAGTTTGAAAATATAAAAGTCATGCATCATTTTATTCATTTCATTAAACTCTTCGTTTATTTATTTATTTAAATAAATTTAATTTTATGTAAATTAGTATTTATTTTATTTATATTAATTATTTATTATAATTAATATTATTGATAGGCGGCGCGCGTGGATCTAACTTGTTTCATATATTTTCAAACGTCGAAAGTTCAAGTTCAAGTCAAGGTTAAGGTGGGGAATACGATGTGACGCACATTATTATTTATCCTTATTATGCTTTTATGCAGGTTCATATTATTAACCTACAGGTTACAAATATTATTATTGGCTGACGAGCTGCATATGTCCCGATATATTATTAGCCGCGGGCTACCCATATTATAATTTGTTATAATTGTATAACCTGGATAAATGTGTTCACTACTGAGTCAATAGCACTCACCCTAAAGCTATTATTTATTTCAGGTTGACGATTTACTCGGGCGATGTGCGTGGTGACGTGTGATGATGGATTTCAAAGGGATTTTATTATTTAGCTTCCGCTGTATTAAAGTTAAATATTTTATAATTTAATAAAAGTGATGTCCCTTCTTTATTATTGTTATTATTTTATTTTATGAAAATTGGGGCGTGACAACTTTTAAAAGTCTGGATTGAATACACCAAGATTTCGTTGGACTTTTAAAGGTCCGAATTGAATACACCAAGATTTCGTTGGACTTTTAAAAGTCTAGATTGAATACACCAGAATTTCGTTGGATTTTTAAAAGTCTGGATTGAATACACCTGGATTTTAAAAGTCCAACGAAATCCAACGAAATCTCAATCCAATACACCCCTTAAAATTATTGCAGCAAATATTCTTAAGCGCTATTTATGCCGCCATTATTTGTCACTAGACATTTAGGGGGTGTATTGGATTGAGATTTCGTTGGATTTCATTGGACTTTTAAAAGTCTATGGATTTATAAAATCGATAGACTCCACATGGAGTCTCCCAACTCCACGCAGAGTCTGGCGGATTTCGTGTATAGATTTCGGACCGATTTCGAACGATTTTTGTGGATTTGAAATTCATATTTCCAACGGTCGATGGAACACAACGAGCGATGGACACGTGAAAAAATCGAACCGAACGATCACTGGGAGCCAGCGGCGGCTAGGAAGCCGAGCCGAGACAACCCAGCGGTCGCTCGACTCACTCAACGGCCGTTGGCAATTATGGATCAAAAAGGGGTAAACATACGAATTGTCGCCCAGATTGAGTACACGTGATAATTAGTAAGTCAATGTAATTAAGATAAAGATCGATTAAGTTGAAACCATAACCAATACAATAGCAGAGGCTTATGACTCTCGTAACCACACGTGCATATAGACCTTTTGAATGATAAGATTACAAGTACTTATTTTACGATATGCCACATGCATGGCAGATGATCAGGATGATTTTATTTTTTTTACCTTTGTACATTAATTTCTTCGTAGCTAGAAAAATGATGATATAAGAGAAAATAGTATCAATATCAGTTGCATAATCTGATGAGAGATTAAGGTAGAAAATATAACTGAAGAATTTGTAGTAATATACTTTGAGGAACCCAGCCGCGGCTGGCACCCAGCGGCCGCTGGCTTCGGGTGATCGCTGGGGTGCCAATTTCATCTACCCACCGGCCGCTGGACACAACGCTCCCCGGCTTTTTCAAATCCATCGAAATCTCATGTCTGGAGGTTGGATTTCATCCTTCGTAATTTTCACGTGAAATCTAGTCGAAATCCAACGAAGTCAATGACTTTTTAAAGTCCGTGGATTGTTGAATACCCAAGAATTTTAAAGGACTTTTAAAAGTATGGATTGAATACATCATGATTTCATTAGACTTTTAAAAATCTGGATTGAATACACCAAAAATTTATTGGACTTTTAAAAGTCTTGATTGAATACACCCGGATTTTAAAAGTCCAATCAAATCCATCAAAATCCACGACCAATAATTTAACAATAAAAATATACACATTGATTGGGTGAAAAGCCGCCAGATAGTTTTGTCGCTGTGAGCTGTGTGACTAGTCTGAAGTCTCTAACAAAAGCACTCAATCATCAGATGAAAAACAAATTTAATTCAACATAAATAAAGATTGTGTGCAAATAATTATCTTCCAACACTCCGTAAATAATATTCAACAAAGGCTGGCCTCATAATTAGCCTTCATAGGAACCAAAATTTATTAGCTAAATTTGTAGATGTTGTGGTAGACTTAGCTTACATCCAACTATTTTTATGTTGAGAATTATATTTTTATTAGGGTAATATAGTGTTATAATAGGCCCGACTTTTTTTAATCAAGATATTGGGTGTTATTTTTTTATTAGTACACCTGTGTAGATGAAATCAAATTTGAGCGAAGAATGCATTGATATCATATAAATGTTAAATCCACCAAAACCTCTCAATAAAAAAAGGATGAGATTGCTTGGAGACTAAAGTCACGAGTTCAAATATCTTAAATACCACAAGTCGGGTGTGCGAGTAAATATATATATATATATATGTACAATATAATAGTTAAAATGAACCACATTTAATTTGGACTAGCACATATTTAAGGAAAAAAAAACTTTATAAATGATTCCAATGACATACTGTATGAAAATGAAAGTTTTTTTTTTTTTTTTTGAAAAAAGACCTGCCATTATTTTATAAATAAACAAAAAGACATTGTTATTAGTCCCCTAGAAAAAAGAAGAAAAAAAAGACATGGTTAAATTAAATTAAAATGATAAATCTGAAATCGAAATTATAACGACAAACAAACAAGGAATTAGTGTCATCTGGTGAGAGAAACAATCATTTTTCCCCCAATCTCCCCCTACCCTCTCTCGATTTTCTCCGACGCTTTAGATTCTTCCACGGCGCCGCCACCCACACCTCCTCCGCCGCACCGGGGGTTCTCAGACGCCGTCGTTCCGGCGGAATTCCAAAACAATTCAATCCTTGCAGTCGATGCACTGTGCTGTTGAGCACCGGAGCACTATCCGTACCCAAAACCTAATCTAGAGATCCCGCTGGTTACACCGCCGTGCATCCGACGTAGAATGCTTTGCGATTAATTTCGATCTGCGCATTGATTCATCGATCGGATTCGTCGGCGTCGCGATTCTCATTGGAATTGAGGGAAATGGCGGGGCAGAATCCGAATATGGATCAATTTGAGGTGTATTTCCAGAGAGCCGATGTGGATCGGGATGGCCGGATTAGTGGGATTGAGGCCGTTAATTTTCTCCAAGCTTCAAATTTGTCCAGACAAGTCCTAGCTCAGGTTCTTCTATTTTCCGGTTTCATATCTATTTTTATCGCGATCGATATTGCTTTTGTGTCTGAAATTATTTTTTAGCACTTGCTTTTTCCACTGTGCTATTCCTTGCGATCAGTCACCAACGTTAGCCATCTTAAGATTGCTGAGTGGTATGTTGGCATGCCATTCTTATCACGGGTTAATTTAGTTGAACACGTGGGGTTAGTTTATCGTGGTAGTGAGTTTCACAGTACTGATGTTAAATTGTTTTAATTGATTGGGTAAGTAAACCAATCTCTCTGATGTGAAGGTTAACTTTGTTGATCCCCTAATCCTGCAAATCACATATCTTTAGCGTTGTGCGAGGCAGCTGAAACAGTGGATCTAAGGTTAAACTTTGATGGGTCAGTTTGGTTCCCTTTTTCAAGCTGTATCATCCATGGGAGTTAGAAAGAGAGCATTAAGTGCGTTTTTTTTAAGTTGGATAGGAGAAGGTTTAGAATTATGCTTCTCTGCTTTTGTTGTTTGTTTATTTAGAGTTTGTTTCTGATGCATGTGTACATTATCCAAAGACGTATTTGATAGTAAATAGATCTTAGTTGGATAGAAGCAGGTTATGTAGAATTATGCTTCTCTACTTTGGTTGTTTGTTGTACAATCAAAGGCAACATAGATAGAGGTGCAAGCAGATACATTCAACAAGTCCGTGTTATTAATCTTGAGGAGAGGTAGGGTATCTCAGATTTTTCTGATGCTGACCTCTGCCATAGTCCTCTTTTCTCATAAACATTATATTGAATTTTTATGTTCGTAATTTGTTCATGTCACTTAAAATAGTTCATATGGGGAAAAGGGTTTCCGTTCTTGTTTATAGTGTTTTGGTACATACTGTAAGTCTGTAATCAACCATCTTGCTGCTCCTATTTGAAATGAGAAGGTAGTTATTGCTTCAGCAAGAACAGTTGTGAGTTGTGACGATTAGACTGACATGTATACGGTATACCTTAATTTATTGCAACTTTGGGGATATTACCTTGGGATGTGCTTTGAATAATGAACCCCAAATAATTTATTTATTTATTTTTTTTGTGGTTTTTGTGCAGATATGGACATATGCTGATCAAAATCGGCTTGGTTTCCTAGGTCGTCAAGAATTTTACAGTGCTCTTAAACTTGTTACAGTTGCTCAAAGCAAGCGGGATTTGACTCCAGATCTCGTGAAGGCTGCTTTATATGGTCCAGCTTCATCCAAAATTCCTCCCCCTCAGATAAATCTTGGGCTATTGGGTCCTCAGTCAAATGCAAAGACAAATCCATCGCCCGCACAACCTACTGGCCCTCCACCCCCCTTGCCAGGTATTGGTGTAAGTAGCCAGCAGGCACTTTTAACTCAGCCAAACCAAATGACAAGGCCTCCTCGCCCTTCGCTTCCTAATTCTGGATTTCAATCTCAGCCAATTGTTGCATCCCAAGGTATGCCTGGGACTGGTTTGATGTCCGGATCTCCTTCCCCTAATTCCTTTGATTCTCTTGGTGGGAGTGTGGATGGATCCCGAGCTGGAATTTCTTCTCAAGTGTCCAACAGAAGCTCGATTCCTTCTGCAACTCAGGGTGACTTTGGCCAAATGGCATCACCTAGTACTCAACTGAAAGCACCAGAAATCACTGGGTCATTGCAATCTGCTTCCTCCAAACCGAATGATACAGGTTTATTGAGTGCCCAGGTTGGGAAGAATGACCCCAAACCACTTTCAACAACGGGAAATGGTTTTCCTTCAGACTCAGTGTTTGGAGATGTGTTCTCTGCAACGTCATCTCAACTGCAACAGAATTCCACTGGACCTACATTTCCTACAGGCAGCATACCTGTCTCATCGACGGGGAATTCTGTATTATCCAGAGACCAGCCTACAGTTAGGCCAAGTGGTGTTTCTCAACCTCCAACTGTCCAAGCTCATCAGCAATTCCAGTCCGCTGGGAAAGCAAACCAGCATGTTTCAGCACAAAAACCCCCTATGTTTCCTGCTGCCGCTGGACCACCTCCATCTCCATCTCCTTGGCCAAGAATGACCCAGTCTGACATTCAGAAGTATAGCAAGGTGTTTGTGCAAGTTGACACTGACCGAGATGGGAAAATAACCGGTGAACAAGCACGCAATTTATTCTTGAGTTGGAGGTTACCACGAGGTATGCTGTAATCCCTGTGGTTTGTTTTTTCTTTGCTAGTAACACCTAAAACATGGTTAGCAGGAGAAAAAATTTGGTGCTTGGTTATTGCTGTTGCATCTTGTTTGCAAGTAGTTTCTCTTATCTCTTCAGCAGGTAAAAACTGATTTGAAGGGTAACAGTCTCTTATCGGTCATATCTGCCTTCTGAAATAATTTATGAAAAATGAGATAACCATGAGTTTTGGAGTTTATCTTAATCTACTCTTCTTGTGTTATAATTTTTGTCAGGAAGCAGTATTTGGTTTTAGTTTGTGTTGTTAACTCCTTAACTGATTGTTGTCAGTAAAGCTACGTGTCAAAGCTTTCATTCAAATTGTATGTTGATATTTTTATAGAGGGGCTTAGTTATTCCTCTGTCTATTGTGGCTTCTTTAGATGGCTGAAAGCTTTAAGGAGGAGGTGAACAGACTTCGCCCATGTTAAATATCATAGGCCTATTGGAGTTTCAGATTTAATATTAGCAGTATGGTAATCATGAAGTTTCCAGTGCAGTGGACTATCCCTCACTCAGTGTCTAATCCGATTTTATCCAATTTGGGAGGTTTCATTAGTAGAAAGGGTAAAGTACTAAAGTCCTGTAGGGGTTTATTGTCCCTGCCCTGTGCTGGCCCCTTTGGCTTGAAAAAATGAAGTCTTAAACTTAGACGACTTATTTTTAAAATAGTATTTGCTGGCTACATTGCTACAATGAGCCTGTCACATTCCTGGATCCTATATGATTGTTTGCAGTCATTTAAAAAACTCTGTTAGCAAATGGCTGCTAATTTTCCTGATATCAACTGTTGTATTTGTTTTGTTAGAGGTCTTGAAGCAGGTCTGGGACTTATCTGATGAAGACAATGACAGTATGCTTTCTTTGAGGGAATTCTGTGTTGCTCTTTATTTGATGGAGCGATCCAGGGAAGGGCGCTCTCTTCCTACGGTGCTTCCCCACTCTTTTATATTAGATGAGACATTGTTTCCTGCACACGGTCAACCTGGTCAACCTACTGCTGCACATGGCATTCCATCTTGGAGACCTTCTCCTGGTTGACATTTCATTCCGTTGATTTACTATGTCTATGTTGAAATCTAATTTACTTAACTGATGATCTGTCTATGTTGTATAAGGCTTTCAACAACCCCAAGGGACTAAGAATGCAAGACCCAGCCCTTCTGCTGGTGTTGGAAGGCCACCTCGGCCAGTCCCTGTTCCCCAGCCTGATGAGCCCATTCAACAAAAGGCTAAAGTACCAGAGCTGGAGAAGCATCTTATAGACCAGCTTAGCTCAGAGGAGCAAGATGCATTGAACAAAAAGTTTGAGGATGCAAAGGATGCGGAGAAAAAGGTGACTTATTGATGTTGATATTGATTGGATATTGTTCTCCTTTTCCAGTAATTTATTCTTGTAATACGGATATTCAATCTTTTCGTGGTTTTTATGCTTAAATTATTTTGGTTTACAATACTGGACGGAAAAGTTAAACTAATACAGTCTCATAGATTGCAATTGTGGCCTTTTGGGTTTGGCATGTTGGTTATAATTTCTGTATGTGTGTCTATTTCTACTAAAATAAATAAAAAATGCAATTGTTCATGCATACGTATCTGGACTACCTCTGCCATTCAGTCCATCCTTTCATTTCCTTACTTTTTAATTCTTGTTAAAGTCACACTTCAATAGCATGGCGTTGTCAATGCCCAAAACTTGGAAAAACCAACCTTTAGAAAGTGATGCTAAGAAGTCTGTTTTTTATTCAAAGAAAAATGCTTTAAATTACAGGTCAAACGAATATATTTTGCTTCTTAGTTTTCTTTGCATTTCTTCAATGATTTTGAATTATTTAGTAACTCATCATGGTTAGGGCATTGATTCGAATCTCATGTCATGTAGCATTCATAATGAAGCTACACATTGTTGCAGCTATTTCAGACACATCAAATGTCATTTGTTATAGGAAGCTGTTTTAAGCCCAAGTCATTCAACATCCTTCCATCTCTCTCTCTCTCTCTCTCAAACGCTCTGAAGTAGAAACAAAATTTCAGAGGTTCACTGCAACTTTCAGTAGAATCACAGAATATGTAGCTTGAAGACTGTATAGGTGTTCTCTGTTCATTTGATATATGCATTTCTTTTTTCTAAATTTTAACTTCCAAAAATTCCCTATAACGAGCTTACTTTTCTAGTACAATTATAATATAAATTATTCAGGTTGTCTATGTAAAATTTAATAAGCCAATTTGTTTGGATCCACATCCTAGAATTTATTTGTTCTCCTTGCGAGTACCTTGAAATCAGTACTCATCGTTCTGGATGGTTGACAACATAGTGTAACATCAGGGTCAAGGGCCTAAACTTTCACTTATCATCAACTCATGTTAGGGGTATTGTTTGCAACTTTGCATTAACCATAGTGGCTAAATTTGTGATATTGAAACTTTTATGTGTTACAAAATTCATCATCCTAGTATCTCATTCTAATTTATAAGTTCCAATTATTGCTTTATTTCACTTAAACTATACTCTTTGATAGTTGACTATGATTGTACCTCCAGATGATGGCTCTGGATATTTAGAATGCTAAGCTGTGGAAACTAGTACATCAGAAAAATGATAAAAATAAAAACTTCGAGAAGAACATTGTAGAGAGTGGAGAATTTGTCTATTTTGCACGTGAATTTAGCCTAATGTTTGTCTAGATTTTGTTTTAGTTTACTTCTGAATAACAGTAAGGTCCCAATAAGTATTAAAAATGGTAGGCATTGTGTGATTTGATGTCAAGCATGTAAAGTCTTTCCCTATCTTTTCTAAGTAACTATCATCTGTTCACGACTGCAGTCTGATTCTGTTTGTTTTGATGCCTTTAACTACAATGTTAAGTGTCTGAGGATTCTGTTTGTTTGGTTTCTTCAACCACCAGTGTGAAGCGCACTGTTGCACGATCCTTCTATATATCGGTCTTGACCTACCCCTTCTCCATGCATTGCAGTTTTATATTCTTTCTTGTGGATTTTATGATGAACTAATTGTCCATTGACTTCATTCTGGGTGTGCTTTATCCGGGAATTTACTGTCAAGATCACTTAAGTTGCAATGATTGTGCTTTAAAAAGGAAACATTGTTTTCCTACAAAGGATCATTTATCTTTTATGTTGGATGGAGGTTGGGGGCAATACAATCAAACCAAAGGGCAGATAATCATATATCAGTCTTCTCCCCTTAACCCTGGAATCTTCATTCGTTTTAACATTCTATCTCTTCTTATATAGGTAGCAGAACTGGAGAAGGATATTCTGGAAGCTAAACAAAAAGTTCAATTCTACCATACTAAGATGCAAGAACTTGTGAGTTCGTTGTTCATTTTATATGCGAGAATGAAAATACTAGCATAAAGACACAAATTATGTGTGTGGGATCTACACCTGTCAATCTGTCAATTTTTAATCTTAAAAGTTGGCTTGTTCGGGGTCTTTTATATGTAATGCCTAGTTGCAAAAGCGTTCATTATATTTCATAATCTTTAGGTCAATTTTTACCGGACCAAATTTCTTTCAGCTTTTTTATGCTTTGTCCCAACACAGGAAAAAGAACAAGAAATTCTCTTTTGCTTTCTAGTAAAAAAATATGACATATCTGCTTCAAGTCGGATGTACTGTTTGGTTTCAGATTCTGTACAAAAGCCGATGTGATAATAGGTTGAATGAGATCTCTGAAAGGGTTGTAGGCGACAAGAGAGAGGTATATTCTTGAAGATGACTCTTTCATGTCCACTTTTAATTGCTATTTGTTGACTCACTTGGCTGAGCTGTCATTCCTCAGGCTGAATCATTAGCAAAGAAATATGAAGAGAAGTACAAGCAGGTTGGAGATGTAGCTTCAAAATTAACAATTGAAGAGGCCACATTTCGGGATATTCAGGTATCCTCGTTACGTTCGGTTTCCGGGTGATCTATAACAATGTTATTTGCATGGGGATTTGTGATTTGCTTGCTTTTCAGATGTCAGATGATGCTATTTTGATTTTTTCATCTGTAGGAGAAAAAAATGGAACTATATCGGGCAATTGTTAAATTGGAACAAGAGAACGCGGATAGTGTTCAGGTAAGTTCTACCTCCAGTGGATTCAATGAACGCTTGTGAGAAATTTCTGAGCGAAAAGTTCTATTGTCCACCAGGATCGAGCTAATCAAGTCCAATCAGATCTGGAGGAACTAGTGAAAGCCTTGAATGAACGGTGCAAAACTTATGGATTGCGTGCAAAACCAACTTCACTCCTTGAGCTTCCATTTGGTAATCTTAATATGTGCATGCCTAATTGTCTTCATGTTTTGTAATTTGAACCATTGAAAACAAATTTAGTAGCCTCTAGTTTGTGCTAAGTATGTTTAAACACAAGTTATTGGTATTTTCTACTTTATCTGTCACTGTAATCTAATAAATTTGTGGTCCGTATATTAAATTCTGGTGTTAGTTTTATGCAAATTTGTTATTAATACCTGAATATTAAGCTTGAAAGCATGCCACCTGTGGCCTGTAATATGCAGCTTGTTTTGTATTAATTTTGTCTAATTGATCAAGAATTTTTTCTTAGTTTACCCGATTTTAGTGTTGAGCTCCCTTTGGTTTTAAAAGGATGACTTTTATGCTTGATTTTCATTAGTGAATCAAGCTAGTGTTGAAAATAATCTACATTTTATCTGTGCACCGTCATTTTCTTCAGAGTGCCATAGGGGATTAAGTGCCCAGCACGCTAGTCCCTAGTTAATGGATTAAAGTACTGATTTGGTCATATTTTTGACACAATTCATGCATATTAAGCTGCCGTTGTACTTGGAAGCTTAAACCCTGCTAACTAAAGCCACAAATGACTGTACCTGGAAAGAAGCAAGTTTAATGGAAATGCAACTAACTGGCTTCAGCTTTTTAAGCTGATTCAAATAGGGTGTGATGGAGTACCTATGCTTAATGAGATATTTTTGTTTATATTTATTTAACTGTTGACTGTCCAGGTTGGCAACCTGGCATTGAAGGAACAGCAGCTGACTGGGATGAAGATTGGGATAAGTTCGAAGATGAAGGTACTTGTTCTAAAGTTAGGATTCTGTTGGTAATAAAAATACTTTCCGCGAAAGAGCAGACTGTTCATTTTCATATAATTCTCACTTATTTGCCTTTGGCGGCGTTCACAATTTCAGGATTCACCTATGTCAAGGAGCTTACTCTTGAAGTGCAAAACATGATTGCTCCTCCCAAACCAAAATCTGCCTTCAGAGAGAAGGCTACTTCGTTTGCTAACAGCATTACTGGAAAGTCACCTTCTAAGGCTGACGACAAGTCAGAGTTGCCAATTTCTGGGGACAGAGTAACTGAGGATGACAAGCCAGATACCAACAATTCAGAGCATACAGCAAGAACTCCACCCGACAGTCAAGCAGGAAGTAATGCAGTTGCAAGCCCATCCAAGGAATTCCGAGATTTGCGAATGAAGGACCTTAACATGAATGGCTCACCACATACATTTGACACCCAAAGGTAATGTTACTACTTGTTTCTCCTTATTTTTGACTAAAACGTTTTTGGCATTTTTTTTAGTACACTGGCTAACCGAGACATCTGAGTTCCCATCTAAAGGTTTTTGCCATCTGTCTATATACCTTATGGATCTTCTGCAAAAAATCCTGAAGTAATCTGGTGTGCAAGTGCAGTGAATATGGAGCTGAATCAGTATTTTCTGGGGAAAAACGTTTTGATGAGCCAAGTTGGGGTACTTTTGATTCCCATTATGATGCGGATGCATCATGGGATTCCATTTCTGTCACTTCAAAGGTGTGCTGGAATGATTTGGTTTCAGTAGTTTTTCCAGGATGTATATTTCTTATTTTGCTATGGCATCTTTAACTTATCCCTTCACCTTGTAAATCAGGAAGCTGGTTCTTTGTTTGGCCCTGATGACTGGGGTCTAAACCCAATCAGAACCGGGTCCAGAGGGACAGACGCATCTCTTCCAAAGCAGGGTCCATTTTTTGACTCAGTTCCGAGCACCCCATCCAACACAACTATTCCAAAGCAGGGCCCATTTTTTGATTCAGTCCCGAGCACCCCATCCAACACATCTTTCCAAAAGCAGGGACCATTTTTTGATTCAGTTCCAAGCACGCCACAGTATAATTTAAGCTCTCCTCATGCAGATAATCTGTTCGCAAGAAATGGTCCATTTGGATTTGCGGACTCAGTCCCAAGCACACCAATGTACAATTTTAGCTCCTCACCCAAAAAATTCAGTGAAGGTTCTGAAGAGCAGCCTTCATTCGACAGCTTCTCAAGATTTGATTCCTTCAACATGCATGACAGTGGCCCTTTCGGCGGTTCACGGGAATCCTTTTCTAGATTTGATTCCATGCGAAGCACTAGAGATTCTACTGACTTTGATCAGGGATACTTTGCTCAACCGGAGACCCTGACGAGGTTCGACTCCTTCCGCAGCACGGCTGACTCTGATTACAACTTTGGGCTCTTTCCTTCACAACCGTCATTGACGAGATTTGATTCCATGAGTAGCACGCAGGACACTGATTACGGTCGTGGATTCCAATCGTTTGATGAGACAGCGGATCCATTCGGGTCAGGCGAGCCATTTAGGTCATCCCATGAAGCTCAAACTTCACGGAAGGATTCCGATAGTTGGAAAGCTTTCTAGTTCTGCAATTTTACCATTATTTTGTGTGTGCAATCTTGTTTGCTATGGAGCTATGTTGTGTGGGAGTTTCAGGTCGTAGGTGAGGCAACTGGTTCTTCCATTTCACAGAGAATTGAGCTGATCAGTTTTTTTTTTTCTTTTTTTTTTGGTGTAATTACTTTCTTTTGATTGGCTCTTTGATTATATTAGTATCGTTTTTTTCCTTTTCCCTCTTTTGTGTTGATAGCATATTCATTTTTAATATTTGTCAGGATTGTAAAAATTGTAACACTGTATGAGATGACTTTCTATAGCAGTCTTGGATATTTTAAAATTTTGAGGGACGTTTGTTTGTTTGTGTTTTTTTTTTTTAATTACACTATATTGAAAAGAGTTGAAGAGCTAGGTTTGAAAGGTTTGGGGAGAAATGGTTTATCATCTACGAATACGATTGCATGGTGCGGTATTTGATTTCCCTTCTCACATTCGCCACTGAGAATATTTTTCCAGCTTAAACATTGAGACTCATTACTTGCAAGTTTGTGCAGTAAAATATATCTTTGTTCTCTAATACGCAGTGAAATCAAAATCTACTTGAATTTGAGTTTAACATTGCTCTCTTCATTATGTAACTTAACATCAATTCTCCAATTCTATCATATATGTCATCGTCGCTCTTTCCTCGTTAAAACTATCCTCACAATCGCGTCTTTTGATATTTGATGCTGGTATTTGTACAGCAATTTATAATATAAGCGTTTTTCTTTTCAATAAATATAAATCAATCTTCAACACGTATATCAGGAATGATCATATACATATAGACTACATATTTCAATAATATGATTGTCTTCAACCATGACTCACACATTCAACCTAGAAAAGTAGCGTGTCTAAATTAATACTCGAATTACTTGTAGTTGAAAAAAAAAATTAAAAAAAATAGGAATTAGATTTCCCATACTATCACAGATTAATAATAGATTCAGAGGGAATCCATATAGAGATAGGGATAGAGATGCATTTTTAGAGATGGGTGAAAATGCAGAAAAAAAGTATTTTGTGAGGAATAAAGAGATCCAAGAAAACATACGATTTTCATTTATAAAAGATCCAAGAAAATCTTTATTCATCTCAAATCTTAAAAGCGAGACAATTCACATCCATTCATGGATTCCTATTAACCCTAACAGTGGAGACAGATTGAATGAGAAACCAGAAAATGAATCTCAATCGAGCTCCTTTTGCACCTTAATCCCCATGGAATTGGCGGTGCCAATAATCGACTTGGAAATGGACTCGAGCGACATGTACTGGCAGTAGGGGTCGCTCTGCTTGATCTTCGCGATCTCATACACGTGCTTCACCGTGATAGTCGACACCATCACGTGACCGGCCCTCCCGCTCCCGCTCTCGATCCCCGCCGCCTTCTTCAGGTACCACGTTACCGACGGAGATTTCACCGTGAACTCGAACGTGTTGTCAGTGAACGCCGTTATCGTCACGGCCATTGGCGATTCCGGCTTGTATTTCTGGGTTCGGGCATTGAAGTCCTTGCAGAACGCCATCAGATTCAGCCGGTACTGACCCAGAGCTGGTCCCACCGGAGGCGCCGGCTTCGCAGCTCCCGCCGGCACCGTGAGGCGGATCGTCGCCGCCACTGGACGTCGGGTTAAGATTTCTTTCAGCGTCGCCATGTTTGGGCGTTTGGTGTGAGCAGCGGCGATGCTGATGTGTGGGGTTGGGGTGGGATTGTAGCCTTTGCTGCCCCCATTTTAGTTAGGGTTTTGGGCCTTACAACTTTCTTAGTATTGTTTTTTTTTTTTTTGAGAAATTCTAAACAAGTTTTGCACTTAACAAAACTGTTAAATTTATAAAATATAAAAATAAATGTGATACATTTTTATATCTCAACTCTGCAAACTTAAATTCCTACACTATATAGCTCACATGTAACCTAAATCGATACTTATATTTTGAATATTTTTTATAAATAATTTACATTTTAAAATTAACAAAAAAATACTTGTTTTTTCAAAAAAAATTACAAATCTAACATTTAATCAATTTTATGACCATAAAATTGCACATAATTAATAGTATTTTAATATTCATATTTCCTTAGACACGTGAAAAAAATTCATCCAATTAAGAAATACAATGGTTGTAATCTAAACCGTCGTGGATAATAATAATAATAATAATAATAATAATAATAATAATAATAATTTACAACAATAAATGTCAATATTATTGTTTATTTATTCAAAATTGTTGTCTATCACATGATTTTACCTTAATATAGATATAGATTAAAGATGACGCCTGGATTGGTCTGCAGAAACCGACAAAGACATCTCGTGTTGCTAGGGAAAATCACAATTTACGGTTGATTAGATCACTCCCATTGGCAATCTGAGCCCATCAATTATCACAAACAAATAAAAAATAAGAAAAAAAATGTTTAATTCAATTGTTTTTCTCAATGATCAGTTATATGTTTGGTAGAACAAACACACAAAATCCACTTATGTCTCCACCGATTTCTCTATCTACCCCATCACATCCCCTCTCCCTTGCCACATGACTTTATTTAGATTGGAGGGGATTGTTGATAAAATTGAAAGATTGTAAATTTGGATTTTTGAGTTGACTGTGTAAATGAAAGAGAGAGAAATGATTATTTTATTGATAAATTAAATGGTGGTTGATTGTTGATATGGATAGTTTTAGTGATTTGATTGATGAACTTGCAAGGCTATGATTTCTATTGTTGTTTTTTCGCCTTTTTTTCTTGAACATTTATTAGTTATAAAAATACGGGGGAAGGGGCTATGATTTTATGATATGTTTCTTGTTGTTTTAGTTATATAAAAAGAGATTGAGGCTATAATGTAGGGGCTATGTTAGGGTTTTAGGTTTGGGGGCAACTATTTGCACTACTAATTTTACTCTTTGTACTATAAAAGAAATAAAGAAAAAAATAAAATAATTGTAAAGTTACTTCAATACCCTTTTATTACTTGTTCATACCATTAAAATTACTCAATGCACCACAAATTCAACACTATAAAAAAAATAAATTAATCGAAGCATTCATCAACTTCTATTAATTTATTAGAAGTATTAGATGCTAGTATGGTGTATTGATCGAAAATAATTGAGTTTAGAACATGCTGTGAAGGTTTTTTTTTGTCCAAATCGCGATTCGTTCAAACTAAAAAATTTGAACATTTTGGAGTGGTTATGTAACGCCTAATTTTGAAAATCTGAGGCGCTAACACAAGATTAAAACAAGTTTCCTAATTTTTCAAAAATTACATATTTAAAGAAAATATTTATACCATAAAATATAAATTGCCTTATAGTTAAAACCACTCAATCGCAACTTGGGAAGACTTTTCAAACAACCAATCACATACATATTTCTCAATGAAAAGTCTAACATTTGAACGAGTCCAAAATAACGGCGGTACGTGTAAGATTTTAATATTCTTAAATATTCAAAACATTCAACAGAAGCATAATACTGCAAAATATTGACTAAAGTCAACATTCAACATTCAAAATATAATTTTTGACATAGTCAAAATTTAAAGAACTCATATGTCCACATCAGCTGCCTGCATCATCTCGTACCTGGAAAAATATTTTAGAAAACGTGAGTTGAGTGCCAGAAAAACACTCAGTGGACTTATCGTATTCGTCCAAACACATGTAAGGATTTATCATATCAAAAGCCAATAATCCAATATTTATAATCATGTTCATGCGCTTGAGAATAATTATTCAAATGCCAATAATTCAATGTTCATTTTAATGTCCATGTGCTTAGGAATAGTTATTCAAAAGCCAATAATCCAATATTTATAATCATGTTATTCGCTTGAGAATAGTTATTCAAAAGTCAATGCGTTCAATTAACCATATCTGGATACAGACCCTATGTGATCACACAATTATATCTCAATAGAATTGACAATACTTGAATTCATCATGCAGGTAAAATCATATCCACAACAAACGAAAATAGTCATAAAGTATATATATGGATGAAAGCATTTTATAAAAATAGATTTTAGTTAGCAAAACTGATACAACTCCACGGTTGCTGCATCCTCTCTCCTAATTTTTACTTCCCATGTAAGCTTTGTTATTTAATTATTTATGTTTCTAGAATATATAATTTTTGGTAATTACTTTTTGTTTAGTTTGGTAATTAGATTTCTTTTCCTAATGGGAGTCTTCTAGGGTTTAGAGTGTTAGATATATATATGTGTTGTTGTCGATTATGGAGAACAAGAAGAAGATTAATCTAATTATTTTCTCGTTTCTCTCAGCTTCTTCCCTCAATTCTCCGCTTCTAAAATTATCTCTTGTTCTTTCTTCTATCATTTTTTCTTTCTTTCCTAATAGTTGGAGTTCTTCCACACTGCGACATGCAATCTCGATTCGCCATCGACGTAAGGAGTATCATTGGTGCTTTCATTATTGTCATTGCAACGATCCGTGATGGAGGAGGGCAAACTATTGACTTGGTAGCAGGAGTTGGGAAGCTTGAGTGACCGTTTAGATGAGTTCATTCATTCCACCGCTTAAGGCCAATAGACCTTGCGAATTTTGATGGATGCCAAATTGCATTCCTTGCAGCAGGAACACTAGCAACAACTTGGTGTTCATACAACACAGATGGATGAGATAATTGCCATGCTCAAGGGTCTTGGGGTACAAGGCACGGCTTCTTCAAGCAACAACACTACTGCCAGCATTCTCGATCTTCATCCCCATGATGTCAAACAGCTTGCTTTGGGCGAGGCTCCCCCTCCTAACCGTCGTGTGCCAGATGAGGCCCCCCTCTCACCACCGACCTGGCTTCATGCGCTTGGAAGTTCCTCGTTTCACCGGTGAGGATCCATACGACTGAATTTTCAAGATTGAAGAATATTTTTCTTATTAGCTGATCTCGTGCAACCAATGGCTACAAATTGTGTCGTTTCACTTGGATGAAAAGGCATCGACATGGTTCCAGTGGCTAAAATCCAATCAACTTTTATCAACTTGGATTGAATTCCTATAAAAGCTTAAATTTCGCTTTGGTTCCTCTCACTTTGAGGACCCCGAAGGGAAGTTGGCTAAATTACTTCAGTAAAGGACGATTGCTGAGTTTCAATCTGAGTTCGAAACTTTGATGAATCAGCTGACGAGAATGTCCGAGTCGCTCTTGATCTCTTTATATATCTCCAGCCTCAAGCCATCAGTTTGGCGAGAACTGAGTCGCTTTTGATCTCTTTATATATCTCCAGCCTCAAGCCGTCAATTTAGCGAGAACTTCAATTACATCAGCCACCCATCTTGGAGGAGACGTTTTCACTGGCTCGGGTTTATGAGGAGAAACATTTGGATTCCATTGTTGTTCTGCAACATGGTATGTCGGTACTCACTCCACCCCTAAGGCAGTTGCCGTGGCCCAAACTTCATCTATTGGTGTAACCCCGACTCCGATCCCAGGTGATGTTGTTCCTCCATCCACTTCTCCATTGCCAGTTAGAAGTTTAACCCCTGCTGAAATCCGAGACAAATGCGAAAAAAGGCTATGTTTTCATTGCGATCAACAGTAGACATTGAACCACAAATGAAAATATCGTTCCTTATTACTGTTTCTCGATGCTACCGACACCACTCAGGATACGGTTAGTCTCTCTAATGGCAACGAGTCGGGATGCACCATTGATCTGCCACCTTGAGGACAAGGTGAATTTAGAGGAGTGGGCATTGATACAACTCCACGGCTGCTGCATCTTCTCTCCTAATTTTTACTTCCCATGCAAGTTTTGTTATTTAATTATTTATATTTATAGAATATATAATTTTTGGTAATTAATTTTTGTTTAGTTTGGTAATTAGATTTCTTTTCCTAGTCGGGGTCTTCTAGGGTTTAGAGTGTTAGATATATATGTGTTGTTGTCGATTATGGAGAACAAGAAGAAGATTAATCAAATTGTTTTCTCGTTTCTCTAGACTTCTTTCCTAAATTCTCTGCATCTACAATTATCTCTTGTTCTTTCTTCTATCGTTCTTTCATTTTTTCCCTAATAGTTGGAGTTCTTGCACACTGAGACGTGCAATCTCGATTCGTCATCGACATAAGGTGTATCAAAAACCCACATTATAGTTAAAATAGATAGCGTTTTACACGTGTCCTGCAAATTCTAATTAATTTTAGGTCTAGGGTTCGAGCCTTAAACGAGTAAACTTCTTATTAGTATCTGATTGGTATTTTATTTCACCTAAAATACTACTCGCAAGTGTACGAGGTAATTTATAGCAAGGTGAGTAAGGTCGTATCCACAGAGCTTGGCAATGCAAAGCAGCCAATTACCCAATTCTATTGTTTCACTTTATCTAGAGAACAAAATTAAAAGTTTGATTTTAATTAACTAAAATGATGAAAATAAAACAAATAAAGCAAATAGAGACAACTGGATAAACAGATAAAAGACGGATCCTAGGGTGTTGCTGCTAAATGAATTTACCGAATCTCAGATAATTTATCAAACCAATTTAATTCTAAATCTTGTAGGAGAATCACTAAATTAATCACAACCTCTCTCTCGAATAAGTTATGAAAGTAGATTCGATTCTAACTCTTATCTCTCGATCTCGAATTATTATCTAACTTCAATTAGCACCTGAGATTTATTCTCCTCATGTTACCTACCAATCTTTCGATCTAGCAAATTCGTGTTATGCAATCCTAATCCGTCAATCTATTAACCTCTCTCGAGTGAATAATAAATTAACTACACAGTTGTAAATGTTGATCAATTCATTCACAAAAGACAACAATAATCGAAGATGCATAAACAAGAAATAGAAAGGAACAATAAATTACTTTAATCCATAAATCCATAAAACAGTCAACAACCCTAGGATCTAAAGATGTTTAGCTACTCATAGCGTATTCAAAATTCATGGAAAATAAATACGAATAAATAGCTATCATAATAATCCCGACTGAAATAAGCATAAAATAAAACTTAGTCTAGATAATGTTTCTTCAATATCTCTACTGTCTCTTCTCTGGACGCTCCAAGTTGTCTCTGCTATGTCTATAGGGTAAAAAGTTATGGAATTTTCGTACAAAGCAGAGCCTTATATAGTTGAGAAAATACAGAATCCAAACAAGGAAAATACTAATTTTCCAGAAACAGACGGCACGGGCCGTGCCGGATGACAAAACTTGCCAATGTTGGCTTGACAAGGGGCACGGGCCATGCCGTCAGTAGCATGGACCGTGTCATTCGCTTCATGGCACGGGCCGTGCCAGGTGCAGCACGGCCCGTGCTCTTTGCAGTCTCCCGATACACTTCGCCGTTTTGCTCCATTCTCGCTCGTTTCTTATCCGATTGACCCGATTCAAGTTGCAGCGCACTCCTCACTCGATCCTCTATCTTCTTAGGCACTTTTCAAGCTCAATTGAATCTCATAAAACAAATGGCATCAAATCCATTCAAAATGAGCAAATACGTGACACTGCACAAAATATGGAAAACTATGCGCAACTTCTCAATAAACGCATGCAATGCACATGAACTCCCATCAAACTAGCATGGATTATATAAAAATTAAGAGTTTATCAGTATCACACTAAGCCCTTAAACTATAACATAAAGTAAGTTTAGGCTTAAGAGAAGAGCTCTCGAAATTTGGGCTCAAACAGACCACTTTCGCAAATTGGATATATTTAAATTGGCTTATAAGGCCCAATTAGAATCTTGGTCATTCAAGATATTTAAGAATAAGCTCTTCAAATAAATGAAATTATCTAATAAATATATAAGATAATTGTAACTTTCCCCAAAATAAATTCATAATTATTTTATTTACCTTTATAAACATTATTTATTTAAAACTTAAAATAATAAAAGAAAAATAAAACTAAACACACACCTAAATTGGGAAGACACATACCATATAATTTTAAGAAAACTAAAATTAGTTTATCTCTCCTCACCATCTCTTGATCCACTGTGCACACATCCACACCTATTCCAAATTTTTTTATTTCAAATCAAAAAGAAAATTATACTCCATTTAATGCTTTTGAAAACAACACACATTTTTTTCAAAATCACATAATTTTTCCTGACACTTAATCAACACGCGTATGCACACACTTCTCAAAATCACATTATTTTTCTCTATCTTGGAACCCATCTGCACAAATTAAAGCGCACTTCTCTCTCTCCCACAACCATTTACACGTACACAGTACACACACATCTTAAAAACAAAACGATAATTTCTCTCTCTACTGTACTTACATAAAAACTAGCCGACAAAAACTCTTCCTCCCTCTACAACCCGCATGGATACAACACACTTACACAAAATAATAGATACAAACCAATTATTTTCTTTTTTTCACCAACATAAACTCGTCGACCATTGAACACAACCAAATTCCATTTCTATATTTTTTGCCTATATATATTCGTAACCCTTTTTCTTTCACCATTTTTCACACATGCAACAACTCTCACGCACCTAAACTTGTATGTAATAGTTTTCTCATGACATGAAACACTAGAAACATTAAAATCAAATAACAATGGTGGTTTATGGGTTTTTCAAATATTAAAATCATTTGAGCTGAAACTTGAAATTTAACCTTCAAATCTTCATAGATCTCAAAATTAATAAGGAAAAATGATAGAGGAAGAACATACGATGATGATGGTGTCATTGCATGTTTGATCCGGCCACCGAAAAAGTTCACCGGTGATGCACCGATGTGCGGCCAAGATGAGCATTTTCCAGCCATTTCGGCCTTCCTTTCCTTACAAAACTTACACCATTACTTTTAAAATGAAAGGAGTGTAAAACATATTTTCGAAAAAAATTTAGCCGAAAATGAAAATTCTGATGACTGCCTCGATAGTTCGACAATGGCGCTCCGTCTCCGGCCACCTTGCCGGAAATTGTCTGAAGAAGATGAAGGAGAAGGAGTCAGTTCTTCTTTGAAAGAGGCGAAGAAAAATGAGTTCACATTATAATAAAAATGTAATTTATATTTTCTCAGAATTGGGCTAAAAGCCTAAGAGATAAAATTCTTTTAAAATTGAGCTTCTTTTAGTTAATTCGTGTCACGTCCACTAGACTAGATTGGACTCTAAGTCAAAATTATATTTATCTAGACAAATTGAGCCAATTTATTAGTATGATCCAATTGCAAGGTTTTGGGGTATTATAGGTTCGAACTCCATTTTTCGAACAACACTTGGAGAAAAAATAGAGTTTAGAGTGTTCGAAATTAAGTTTTCGAACATATTGGAGTGGATCGAACTTCAATTTTCGAATATAGTTCGTTCGGAAAATATATATTTTTTGAACAAATGAGAATTGTTCAAAAAATCAACTTTGAACACCCTTGCACCCTAAAATTTTCTAAGTACCGTTCAAACTTTAGTTTTCGAACAAATGAGAATTGTTCAAACTTTAGTTTTCGAACCAATTTTTTTCTAAGTATTGGAGTCGTTCGAATTAATATTCTCGAACAAGGTGAACATGTTCGAAATTGTGTTTCCGAACAATTTATTTTTAAGTAAAACAAATATTTTTAGAGTGAAGTGTATCTATGTAAATGCATGTGGTACAAAGAGTAAAATTTGTAGTATATTAAATAACCGAAGTGCAAAAAGTAAAATTAGTAGTGCAAATAGAAATTCACTTTAGATTTTTGGGGACGGGTAAGTCTTATCATATTTATTTTTATATTTTATAAATTAGTAAGTCTTATCATATTTGTTTTTATATTTTATAAATGATAGGAATTGTGAATAATAAAACGGCAGTGTTTAGAATTTTTCTTTTCTATTTTTAACTTAAACTACGTTTATTTTGAATTTTGAAATCCAACTTCAACTTCTGATTTTTATTTTTTTATTAGGAAACTTCTGATTGATTGATTGTTCATGGCACAGTCAACTCTTTAGAATTTAAAATCGTATCATCTTCTATTATATTTTATTTTGATAATATATTGTTTTTCTTCATAATTTACCTTATATGTTCATGTGGAGAGATGAGAGTAGTGTAGAGTAGAGAGATTAATTAACGCTGTATTATATTTATAAACTAACATTTCAGCCATGCATCGCACACGGGTGAAATGCCTATAATTTAGTAGAAATGGAAATTAGACATAACACATCTTCACAAAACTGACTTGTAAAGAAATAGTTATTCCCAACTTAATAAAATGACCTATACCATTTTATCCAATCAATATGAGATATTTAATATATTTAATCTTATTTTATTAAAATATCATAATTAAAATTATCCGTCTAATCATTAAAAAAATTAATCCTCAAACCAAATAATAGAAAAAAAATGTGAAATAGTAGAAAAATATGAAAACACGTGATGTTCACCCATATACTGTAGTGTTAAAATTTTAGTAATCTAGCTAAATAATTGTGAGGTAATTAATGTATAAAATTAAATTATTAATGTAAATTAAAAATAAAATAAAATTTAAGAAATATAAAGGGAAAATGACCAAATAAACACCTAAACTATATGCCAAGTCCTATCTAGACGTATGAACTAATTTTTGGTCCAAATACACACCTAAACTATTTAAAAAGTATAATCGGCCACCACAACTATTCAAAATATATCAAATTCACATTTTTAGTTTAACACTGTTAGTTTTTTCCGTTAAATAAAATGCACATAAATTCTTAGTCCTAATTATGATTGATTCAGACCATGATACCATATAATGTGGTATGGTTAGAAAGCCCTCGTCATTGGCTTTCTAATTATACTCTCAATTTGTCAATTGAGTGTTAAATGATAGAATAATTACATGGAGAAATATTGATGACGAGGGTTTGTATTACGCATTAAATTTTAAATCTCGATACCGATTCGATGTTAGATTTTGAAATTAAAAGAGAGGTTTGAAATTTCGTAGTGTAGGCTATTTGGTCATGGTTTCAATTTGTCCGATCGACATTCATAGGTCATGGAATTGAGTTTGATACATTTTAATTAATGGAAAAACTAACTGTGTCAACATCAAGTGTCAATTTATTCTTTTTTGAATAGTTTGAGGGGCCGATTGTACTTTTTAAATAGTTTAGGTGTATATTTGGACCAAAAAAAATTAATTCGTACGTCTAGATTGAGCATATAGTTCAGGTGTTTTTTTGGCCCTTTGTCCAAATATAAATACATAAAATTTAATAATAATGATAATAATAATAATAATACTTTTTATTAAAATAGATAATTCGCGCTCCTTATAAAGTCTCTATCAAGGTCTCTCACCATATACATTTCTATCAATTACAATATTTAGTCCATTCTAAGCGGGTGAAACAAAAGTTGATGATTGATAATTTTTTTAAAATTAAGTTTGAAATAATATTTTTAAATTTTGTAATATTTATTAATTTAATATATGAGAATAATGATTATGCAGTGAGATGATATATAATTACTAAAATATACGTGTTTGGATAAAATATTATGACAAATAAATATAACAATTTAAAAGGTGCAAATTTCGGAACATTTCCTTGTGTATAACATTCTTTATTGATTCACAATTGAAATCATCATTGACAAATTTTAAAAATCATTATACAAACATTCACAATAATATATATTAATAGTTCCAAAGTAAAATCAACAAAATGATCAGTTGTAATTAACTTTGTCAAGCTCCCTGTATGCATGCAATTCTACTCATCCACATGTTCAAGCATGTGGATGATTTAAAATTTAGTGGACCAAAATCAATCAATTAAAATTGGACAAATATAATCATATACTAAAATTTTCCTAAAATGCAAATTCTATATATGAGATATATACACACACACTAGATTCGATATGTAAATTGATTATTTGATAAGATTGAATGATATTATAATTCTAATTATATAACATATATAATGCCCAATTTTACCATATATGAATATATAATGTCGGCAACCATTAATACCCATTTACATATTTGAGCAAATTTGCTGGAAATCTAGCTATAAATATATATTTATATACATACATATACGTTAAAATTTATTGCCTGAAACAATGTGAATTACGGATGTAAATTGTAAAGTTAAATGAAATGTTGAAGCTAGTGTTACCACATTGCCTTCAACATGAAGCAGAAACGTAAACAGAATTTTGCACAAAATAAATTTTAAATCACACTCCTTACGGTGTGTAATTGCCTCAAGGCGAAATTCACTAATACAAGTGAATGAATGTCTCCAGTTGATTGGGACGCTAGGCTGATGTCTGGGAGAATGTCTTGGATCTTTGAGACGACACTAGATGCAAGTTTCAGAGCTTCTCACAAACCACAGTGATAACCTGCTTGCATAAATGATTTTAAGGTCTAAAAAGACCTTAAATACTTCCTCCATCTTGTCTTGGCAGTTGTCTCATGATCCTAGATGACTTGGACTTGAATCAACCGCCTTCCACTACCCATTGCTGAAGTGGACTTGAGATAACTGTCTTCTGCATTGCGTGGCACACATTCTTCAATATCGTGCAATAGTAGCGGTTACTCCAGTGACCAAAGATCTCCTGCAATGGTTAGTGTCCAATGGAGAGTGAGAACATCACGTCCCCTACAAATCCGGAACAGATTTTGAACAAGTCAAAATCAAACATTATCCACGATTTAATTCATAATAAAATAACTAATAAATCCCTAAATACGTGGAAAATAAAATGTGATAAATATCACAATATAATAAGATTAATTTAATAATAAATTAATCCAAAATACTAGGAAATGATAAGATTAATATTCTGAGTGTTATACTCGATGTGATGAGAATGACGGAACATCATTAGATACAACATTGATTGCGATGCTATTAAATGAAGTGATAACATCATCTGGAATACGTCATACTCAACAATATATATATATATATATATATATATATATCTTAATTAATTTATACATTTTAAATATAGCTAGATTTCCATGTTCGGAAATAATTTTTAGGCTGGAAAACATAGAATTCTATTTTAGACCACGGTCTTGTTATTATATTACATATTATATTTGCTTTTTTTTTTTTGCTTCTTAGTTTGGTTTCAATCAACCTACTCCACTAGCTAAAAGCACCTCCGAAGGCCCTTTAATATATCATTACTACATAATGCATGCATAATATTAATTATATTACATGCACAAAAATACAAGGTTAAAATATAATAAAGTCTTTTTACAAAAGAGAGAGAGAGAGAGAGAGAGAGAGAGAGAGAGAGAGAGAGAGAGAGAGAGAGAGAGAGATCACAAACATTAAGTTATAATATGGTATTTGACCTACAACAAATAAATACTAGTAAAAAAACTAGCATAAAGCGTAACGAATCTTGAGTTGTGAATTGTGATGGAGTGCCATCTTCATTAAATAAATCGACCTTTCTTGTTCCTTATCGTTTGTGGAAGTACTGTCTTGTCAATTTTCCAAACTTGAGATTTTACATCAAAGGCCCGCGTGTTTCTGGATATTTATTACAACCGTAGACTATTCCAATCGCCACAACAACATCAAATGTACGTTGATTTAACGACAATTGTATTTATCTTCTATCTTCAATTCTTCAGCTCTATATATATATATATATAAAGTGCTCCGATATGATCCCTCCATTCTTCATAACATGTGGCTAATAAATTTGCTTATTTCTTGCACGAGAGTAATGTGTCTGGAGCAGCACTGTCAATGGACCAAATCACTCTTGCTCAACACTACTTAAAGAGTAAGACATATCTTGAATTCATTTTCTTTTTACAATTAAGTGACTACATTTTGTTTGTTTGTTTGTTTGTTACCAAGAACAAGAATGGTCCAGAAAAGATATTACATTTGTTACATCAAATAGAAATCACTGAATGTAATATCAAACATTTATATGCAAGTCCGCTAATAAATAAGTCTCTTTATTAAAGTCTAATATAATACACCCAAGAGTTGTTGCACCATAACCATAAAACTACCTTTATACCTTTCTCGGCCAAAAAAAAAAAAACCCATAAAACTACCTTTTTCTTTGCGTTTCTGGGGAGGGATGCTGATTTCTGATGCTTCCTCTTCTGTAACATCTCTATTAACTTCAACTTTTCATTTCAGCTTTTCTGTTGGTATATTTGTGTTTCTATGAGTATGTTTGTGTGTTTCTGGTGGATACTTTTTTTGGTTGGCTCTAATCTGTTATAGGCTTGTCTATGAAGTATGAAGTGATTCTTGTCATCACTTGACTTATAAACTGATAGCCCTGAAATCTGAATATCTAGTGTTACTTATTTTGAAAGTATTTGTTTGTTTACCCTTGCAACCATATAATAGTATAATACACCATGAAAGTATTTTGGTGTTTCATAATACTGGCCTTCTTCTTCACTGATTATCATTCATTTGGAGTTCATACGAGTCAATCTTCAAGGCCGGATGTAGTGAACATTGGTTCCATCCTTACATTCGATTCTGTAATTGGTAAGGTTGCCAAAGTCGCTATGGAGGCTGCAGTTGACGACGTCAACTCCAATTCCGACCTCCTCCGAGGAACCAGGCTCAATATCACAATGTGCAATACTAATTTCAGTGGATTCTCAGGAATAATTCAGGGTAATTATATTAAATACTAGCTAGTTTCTATTTTTTTCATCAGTTCAATGTCAGGCTATATATCAATCTTGATGATATGTATATTTCATTTTTTTGCTTCTGTAAATTAACAACAGCAATCCACTTCATGGAAGCTGAAAATGTGGCCATCATTGGTCCACAATCCGCAGTCACAGCTCGTGTTCTGTCCTATCTTGCAGACGAGCTTCATATCCCGTTGCTGTCCTTCTCAGCAACGGATCCAACTCTGTCTCTGCTCCAGTTCCCATACTTTGTGAGGACTGGTGTTAATGATCTGTTTCAGATGGCTGCCATAGCTGATATGATCAAGTACTATGGCTGGAGAGATGTGATTGCAGTCTTTGTTGATGATGACTATGGAAGAAACGGCCTTGCTGTCTTAGCAGATCAACTGGCTGCAAGGAGCTGCCAGATTTCTCACCGAGCACCTCTGAAGCCAGACGCGGGTCTAGATGACATAAGAAACGCGTTGGTTGAGGTGGCCTTGGCCTCATCAAGAATCCTAGTTGTTCACACTTATCCTGAAAAGGGCTTAGACATCATGAACACAGCACACTATCTCGGGATGATGCAGGAGGGATATGTCTGGATTGCTACAAATTGGCTGTCCACTGTTTTGGATACTAATCACCCTCTCTCTTCACAAGCAACTAACAATATCCAAGGAGTCCTCACTCTTCGTGTCCACACTCCGAATACAGAGACGAAAAAGAGCTTCGTCTCTAGGTGGAGGAGCCTAACTGCTAGAGATGCAGTTCATACCCCAATTGGTTTGAGCACGTACGGTCTATATGCATACGACACAGTTTGGATGGTTGCTCGTGCCATTGATGCCTTTCTCAACAGTAGTGGAGGTAACATTTCATTCACATCTTATGCAAGGCTGAAAGGAATGAGAATCTTTAATGGAGGGGAAGCAATGCTGAGCAGCATTTTGAATGTGAACACGAGTGGTGTGACGGGAACTCTGAGGTTCACATCACATAGAGATCTCATTGATCCAGCATTCGAAATCATCAATGTTGTTGGAAGTGGATTGAGGAGGACTGGCTACTGGTCCAACTCCTCTGGCTTGTCAATTGTACTCTCCAAGAAGTCATGTTGCTCAGAGCCTAGACTTCATCCGGCAATCTGGCCCGGGGAAACTGCAGTGCAGCCCCGTGGATGGGTGTACCCAAACAACGGGAGGCAGCTGAGAATCGGGGTCCCAATCCGTGTTAGTTTTCAAGAATTCGTTGGTAGAGTGGCCGGAGAAGACGACATGTATACAGGGTACTGCATTGATGTTTTCAGTGCAGCAATGAGCTTACTGCCTTATGCCGTTCCTTATCAGTTGATCCCTTACGGTGATGGCCACAATAACCCCAGCAGCACAGACCTGATCCGGTTGATTGCTGCTGGGGAGTATGATGCTGCAATAGGCGACATTGCAATAACAACTGATAGGACTAGAATGGTGGATTTCACCCAACCATACGTCGAGTCTGGCCTAGTGGTGGTGGCGCCTATTCGGAAACTGCCCTCTACCGCTTGGCCCTTCCTCCAACCGTTTACTACTAAGATGTGGTGTGTCACTGGGATTTTCTTCCTCATAGGCGGAGCTATAGTGTGGATTGTCGAGCACAGAATAAACGACGACTTTCGTGGCCCTCCAAGGAAGCAACTAGTCACCATTATATGGTCGATCTTCTTCAAACCATATATATATATATATATATATATATATATAAACTGATCGACTACTCTGACTCTAATTTTAATTTGCAGGTTTAGCTTTTCGACTCTGTTTTACTCCCACAGTAAGTGAAGTGAGTAGTAGTAATAGTAGTAGTAGTGCTTGTGATCAATGATGATAGATTTTGATGAATTATATTGTGTGCATGCAATTATATGCAATGCAGGAGAGAGAACAGTGAGCTGTCTGGGGCGGTTCATTCTTCCAGTGTGGCTGTTTGCAATCTTCATCATCAAATCAAGCTACACTGCAAGCCTAACATCAATCCTGACAGTGCAGCAGCTTTCATCTCCCATCAAAGGAATAGAAACCCTAATGGAAGGTGACGACCCCATTGGGTACCAGCAGGGGTCTTTCGCACGAGATTATCTGGTGGAGCAACTCGGCATCAAAGAGTCTAGGCTGCTTCCTCTCAAGATGCCGGAGGATTATGCCAGAGCGCTGGACAAGGGCCCCGCACGCGGTGGAGTCGTGGCCGTCGTAGACGAGCGTGCATACGCAGAACTCTTCCTCTCAACCAGATGCGAATTCACCATAGTAGGCCCAGAGTTCACCAAAAACGGATGGGGATTTGTAAGCATATATATATATATATATACTACGTACATTAATTGCATGGAATTTTATTAAATAATGAATGAATTTGTCAGGCATTTGCGAAGGAGTCTGAGTTGGCAATCGACATGTCGACGGCGATTCTGAGAGTATCGGAAAACGGGGACATGAAGAGGATCCACGACAAGTGGCTGCTGAGAAGTGCGTGTTCATCACAAGGAGCGAAGATGCAGGAAGACAGGCTGAGGCTATCGAGCTTTGAAGGGCTATTCTTGATATGTGGATTGGCATGCGTCGCTGCTTTCCTCCTCTACTTCATTAACATCATACGCCAATATAATCATCATCATCATCATCACACCACCGCCTCCACTCCAACTACCTCACGGCGTCTACACACCTTCTTCTCTTTTGCTGACGACAAGGAAGACTCCGTCAAGGAACTTAGGGTTCCTACAAACACAGAATCGCCTTCTTCTTCGACTCTATGATATCATTCAGACTCCTCTATATTCCCATCTCCTAATTAATTTTATCTTAATTTCTATCTACTTCATTACTTATTTCCATATTAAATTTACTCTTTTGTTAATTTTTGAGAAGTGGGGTACATTACTGCTTTATTAATTTTAAAAAACTTATTATTTTTTTAAAAAAATCTAAAATATAAGTATGAACTTTTTAGACATGTAAGCTTGACTGGAGGGGATGCATTACGTCCCTTTCTTCCGCGGGTAACGCATGTCCTCAGCCCATTATTTTTAAGTTATTTGCAGCTTTTTTTTTATTCAAATACGAAAGTTTCGACCTGCTGAAAAATCTATCGTAACATTTCGATTACATATGTCGTGTTCCAACTACCGGCCTTCAAACTTTTTTTTAATTTTAATGAATAATTTATGTTTTTAGTTTATGTTGGCTGATAATATCAATTAATTGTTGGAATTGACACAAAAGTAATGCCATTCCCAACTTCTACGGAATTTTCAAATTAAGAAATTACTTACCATTTGATTTACGTGAAATTACATCATCTATTGAAATAAATGTAACATTTCTATTTCTTCAATTTTACTTAACTTGATTTATCTTTCTTTCCTTTTTATGATATTTAAATTAGAATATTCTCTTTTCATTTGTAGATTTCTTCTTTGCCGATAGACATATGCAGTTGTACAATAAAAAAAATTAATTTGATAATTAAAATATCAATATAAGATAATTCATAAAAATAATATTTTAATAAATTTAAAAATTACCTGAAAATGAACTTAATATGGACGATGCATTATAAATATTCATAATTGTGAAAATATCAAAATTATGTATATGTTATGTTGAAAAAAACAGTGTAAAAAAATATATAGAAGCTTGTTCAAGTGATTGGATTTTCGTATTGTTAACATATTCATTTGGAATATGATAATTACTCCAAATCATTCTAATTCGCTTTTAATTGATGAGGCCTAATCAAAATCAACAAAAACGTTATTTTCATCGCGAGAAATAAATATTTGGTCTTTTAGATTAGTTAATAATTTATTAATTAATGTACATTAATAAGTGAGAACGGATTCTAAACAATTGCTCATAACAATTAGCAACACGAAATCCAATGATTTATATATATAATTTTAGTCCTATTAGGAGAAGAAATATATTAACAAAGTCAATCAATTACTTATTTTATATGAGTTATTTGACACATACATTTTAGAGTCCTATTATAATTAGGAGAAGAATTATAATTACAAAGTCAATTAATTACTTATTTTATTTGAGTTATTTGACAATTTGATTAACATTTTAATTTTTCTCTTTAAAATAACAAAATATATATGTTTCTTCAGCGAAATATTTTTTATTTGATCCTTTAAATTAAAGAAATAATTTTCTTATTATTTTGGGATAATTTTATATAATAGAGTTCAATTATACCAAAATTATTGAAATAAATACAATATATTATTTTTACAAGTAATTATTTATAACTAATTTTATATAGATATATTATATTACTTTTTTACCCTTAAATTAAGTCTAGATTATGGATATAATAGGCAAATCATATATTTTAAGAAATCATCCACACTTTTTATATAGGTATAGATTTTATTTTTTATTGTGATTTATTTTAAGTTTATGATTATTCATCATGGTTTATAATTAATTTTTAATATTTAATTACTTATTAGTGTTGATTATTTTATAATTAGATTTTTCTTATTTGAATTTTTTATTGATAAATGTTGAACATGATTCATTATGTTACAATTGATTTTTATTTTTATAATAATCATTATTAATTAAATATATAAATTTGATCTGATAATGGAACACTAGAAATTAAACAGCAAAAATTCTAACAGAATTTTCCCGTTGGAAAAAGAATCTGTTAGAATACATGAAAACTCAAAATTCCAACTTTTCTTCTCAAGAAGAACAAGGTTTCTTGTATCCTTGGGGATGGCCTAGTAGTAGAGTGATGTTATGTTGAGGTCAAAAATCTCAGGTTTGAATTCCACCACTAACACCACTAGGTGTGAGCCATCTGACCTTGACCTGTCAAGTGGTTTACCCCTGTATGGTTAAAAAATAAAAACAAGGTTTCTTGTATTCAAGCACATTTCGGAAGGACTCCTAAATCTATACTAGTATATTTCATTTGGAAGCATAGAATTCTCGTGAAATTCTTGTAGCAAGTTCGTAGTTCAATGTTATACGCACTGTCTGTGTGCGTAACAACACTCGCACTTCCGAATTCACTTTTTTCTTAGTAAACTTCATTATCAATTTTCTTCTCCCAAAATGCATCCAAATATTCCGCACAACATTCAAAATTTATGGCTATTCAAATTTAAGCAAACGTAATTAATAGATTTATTATTTAAAATTATTGACTACTGCATTAATTAATACTAAAAACCAGCTAACCTGGGTAACCAGTAGTGTTTCCCCAAGGATTATTCTGCAACATCGAACCATTAAAATACCCTAAAATTAAGCTTTAATTAACTTATGTACAATGCCCGTATTATATGTACAAAAAATACAAACATGAAACTTAATGCAGCAATTCTACAGTCCACTGCCATTGAAGTACTTGGCAAAGCTATCTTCCTTACTGCAGTATGTGATCATCACTTTGTAGACTTCAATCAATAGTTTTGGGAACCGACTGCTGAAATACCGATCGAATCCTTCAGGTACCGGTCCAATTAGTTCCTGATACGAACACGACAGGGAAAGCTTCAGCGACAACTAAAAGAGATTGTTCAATGAGCAACAAACTAACATATATCTAATATTGCTTCACATAACAACACATCCGGATCCATAGTTGAAAGCCACGTAAATCCCAGACTTAAAACTAAAAATATATATGAACTGTTATACACCAAAT